>JAESVK010000323.1:445076-464953 GCA_017140935.1 Hamamelis virginiana | reverse complement strand
GGCCAATTTTATATGACAGTTCGTAAAACTGACCGTTGGATTAGATGTCCATCTTCTGTATGTCATGCCTGCAAAAAATCATAGTGATCCGACCGACGGTTTTTGAAAAAAGTCGTTGTGAAAATATGCAACTCATTTGTTCTTCAACATATCACCATTTTTTGCACGGAGATTTTTTCAAAAACCAACCGTCGAATCACAGTGATTTTTTGCAGGCATGACATACAGAAGATGAGCATCTAATCCAACGGTCAATTTTACGAACTGTCATATAAAATTGGCCATATGGAGGCGACCTTACGCAACCTTGCGTAAGGTGGGCCTCATAATAGCATTTCTGGACACACACACACACACACACACACACACACACAAGAATCCTAAGGTCAGGTGCTCCTGATGCAACTTCCATCAGGTGACCTCACTTACTACCACTTGCACAACATATTAAGAAAAATTGACCATTAGATTTGATACCCCTCTTATGTGTGTCATGTTTGTCAAAAACCATAGTGATCCGACGGTTTGTTTCAGAAAAAACAGACGGTGAAAAAATGCTGACATTTTGAAGAACAAAAAAGTCACAGTTTTTTACATTGATATTTTTCAAAAACTGACCATTGGATCGCTGTGATTTTTGGCAGGTATGACTTACATAAAAAGGGTATCAAATCCAACGGTCACTTTTACAAAACATATTGTGCAAGTAGTTGTAATTGAGGTCACCCGATGCAAGTTGCATCAACTGCACCTGAACTTAGCATTCTTGTATATATATATAAGGGTGAAGCCTGCTTAAAAGTTTTCTTCCAATAATTCCCTCTTTTAAAAACTATCTCAATTACTACATTAACAACTAATGGAAGTGGAAGTAATTTTCAATCATCCAACTTAAATTGAATCACTGTGTGTGCCTCATCCAATAAATAAAGAGAATGTACGAGTACACCCAATACAACCATAAAATATGGATATAAACAAGATTTTTGACATAATGAGAAAGATAGAACTCTTTGAAAAATGGAGAGAGGAAGGAACCCTATGAAATTGGAAATAGATCACCACCAAGGTGTACCATATTAATAGCACATTTAATGACAGACTCCATAAAAGATCTCAACCCTTCAAAGGCGTGCCGATTCCTGTACTTCTATATCAACCATCAGAAATAACAATGATCTCTCCTTAGGACTCCACATTCTGACCAATCAAAAATCATTAAATCAAATAAACTAAAAGATCTGTCCAAAGGATGACCCAATACGTTTCAAATTTGGGCAAATAATGCACCAATGCATTTGATTGGTAATAATACGCAATCACCCAAATTTTAGCAATCAGATGGCTAAAAAGCTAGGAACCTCGGGCATTGTTTAAAGCCACTGTCCACACAAAGGTGATGGAAACTCAGTAGTTCATGGAAGCCACTACCAAAAATGAATTAATAGAAAATAGGCCAGACAAAGGGAGGGGGGCTACATTTCTCACCTTCTTTATGCTGAAGTATTGCATCTTAATATCAACATTAGCAAAAGTGAACTCATTTCAATGGGGAATGTGGGAGAGATGGGTGTCCCTTTGTCTAATTTAGGGTGCAAAGTTAGAGAGCCTTCCAACCACATATTTGGGTCTTCCATTGGGAGCCAAGTATATGACTGCAAGGATTTCGGATTCAGTGATAGCTAGATGACTTAGAGGGTGGAAAAGGGGGTTACCTGTCGAAAGGGGTAAAGCTCATTTTGATTTGGAGCGTTCATACAAGTCTACCAACATATGTCTTATATTTGTTCCCAATTCCGGTGTCAATGGCAAAAAAGTTAGAAAAGCTCCAAAAGGATTTTCTTTGGGAAGAAAAAGAAAAGGCATTCAAGTATCATCTTGTGAATTAGAAGACAGCGCGTATTCAGAAGAAAGTTGGTGGTTTGGGTATCAAGCCTCAATCAAGCACTTTTAGAAAAATGGCTTTTGAGATTTGAGGTGGAAAAGGAGAGCTTATGTTGTTTGGAAGTATGGATGTGAGTTTCGAGGCAGGAGATCAAAGAAAGTGGGTAGTAATCATGGCTTTGGGCTTTGTAAAGCAATTATAAATGGGTATGAAGTTTTTGAGAAAGAGATTAAGTTCAGAGTTGGGGATGGAAATTGTGTTAGATTTTGGAAGGATATGTGGTGTGAAGATTCGGTTTTCAAGGAGGCCCAAACAGATTGCTTTGAACAAAGATGTGTGGGTGAAAGAACGTTTGGTATCATATGGGAATACTGTGTCTTGGAATATTGTGTTTAGCAGGAATTTTTAGGACTAGGAAATGAATAGAGCGTTTCAATCCTTTAAAAGGATCTAATCAGCTAGAGTTGAGAGAGGGGAAGAGGACAAAATTTGGTGGAAAAGTAACAAGGATGGGAAGTTCTCGGTTAAATCATTTTTTTTTCTTGTCTTGTGAGGGGAGCAAATCATGATTTTCCCTCCAACATTATTTGGACTGAAACAGTGTTCTTTTTATGGCAGCTGCTTTGAACAAATAATTGACAGTTGACAATTTAGCCAACAAGAATTTTGTGTTACCTAATTGGTGTATATTATGGAAAGAGGTAGTGGAATCAGCGGATCATCCATTTTTGCACTACAAGGTTGCATTAGTTTTGTGGAGCATGAGTTTATCCCTCTTTGGAGTGAGTTGGGTAATGCTAGCTTTTACGCGTAGTCTTTTAAAAAGCTGGAGGGTGAGGTCAGGGCAGAAGGAAGCGCTTTTGAATTGGAGAATAATTCCTCATGCAATTTTTTGATGATGTGTAGTTATCCATATAAAAGCTAAGGAATTTGCTTAACTATACTCTTTTTGAAAAGAAGAACTTGAAATGTTTGGTAAATCAAGCTTCCTTTTTCAGTTTTTGTTTCTTCACTCACATTGTGACTCAAGTTTTTTTTTTTCCCCTTATTTTTGTTTCTTGTATACCTCAAGTGTATAGTGGCTTTGACCTTTTTGCCTTTAATAAAATATTACTCCATCAAAGGAAAAAAAGAAAAATAAAAAAGAAATGAGTCCTAATAACATCTCCAACGCAAAAGTGCCATTTGAGGTGCAAAAGTCAAATTTTAGCATCCCAAATGGCACCAACTAGTGCCATTTCCTAATTATATCACCAAGGTGCTCCAATGCATAAGTGCCAAATTTTGGCACTTCCCATCTATTCGACATATTTACCCTCATGCTCCAACTAACTTCCAACTACTTTTCAAAATTTATTTACAAGAACATATTAAATATTTTTTATTCCTCGTAATGAAAAAAATTATTATTTTAAAATAATTAATTAATTTTTATCTTAATTTAATAATTTAATAATTGAAAATTTTATTTTCGCATAAAATTAGCTAAAATACCGAAAGACCAAGTTGAAGCAAAAACCGAAAGACCCGCCGGTTCAACCACTGGGTTTACGGGTCTGTGCACGGGTCGATTAAATCGGCCAGTTTTTTGTTAAATGATAAATTTGGGCCGCAATTACTAAAATACCCACATGATAGGGGTATTTAATCCAACGGTCAATTTTCCCAAATTTTTACCTCAAGTGGTTGTACAAGATGGCACTTGATGCACTTTGCATTAGGTGCAGCTGACAATACTTAATTCTGACTTCAATTTAATACATTTTGCACTTCCGTAGAGTCAATTGCATATCATATTTTGAAAATCGACCGTTGGATAAAATATTCATCTTATGAATGTCATGGCTGCCAAAAATCATGGTGATCCAACGATCGGTTTTCGAAAATCTGACTACAAAACTATGATTTTTTTGTTTTTCAAAATATCATAATTTTGCAGTCAGTTTTTTCAAAAACCGACCGTTGGATCACCGTGATTTTTGGCACCCATGACATTCATAATATGAATATTTTATCAAACGGCCGATTTTTCAAAATATGATATGCAGTTAATCTTACACAGCGCAGAATATATTTAAATGAAGTCAAACAGTAGGATCATTATGATTTTTGGCAAACATGAAATTCATAAGCAGTTCATCTAATCCAACAGTCAGTTTTTCAAAATCTAGTATGCATTATTCCCTATAAAAATCACCTTTCGCAAAGTTGCGTAAAGTGCACCTTATAATAGAAGCTTTCTCTTCCTCTCTCTACACACACACACACACACACACACTTTTTCCCTTCGTTTTTTTCTCTCCTTCATCCGAGCCCTCCATTCTATCTACCCAATCTCTCTCCATAAACTTTCCCATCTCCCACTGTCTCTCAGGTCTCACTTTCCCATATCTATCTCTCTCTCTCTCTCTCCAAACGGAATCACTTTTCCATCTCTCTCTCCAAACGGGAATACCGACATGCAGGCCGAATCTCTTCATCCTCACATGCCGATTTTCCTCTCCATCTCTCTCTACCATTTGATCTGATCGTGATCAAGTTTCTTTGCCTCTCAACCTCTTTCTATTTCAATTTCATGGTGGAACTGGTTTATTGCCCTTAAATCTCTCCGGATCTCGATCTCTCTTTCTGAAGACCCAAATCACGGAATGTTCAGGCAGTGAAATTTTTTTTTTCTTTTGCGCAAAATATTTCCCCCCCTTTTTTTTTTTGTTTATTTTGCTGATTTTGTTTGAAAATTGATATTTTTTTAGATTGTTGTTGTTGGTTGATTGTTGTTATTGTTTGGATTTTGAATGCATTTTTGTTTGTTTGGGTTTTTTTTTTTCCTTGCATTTTCTTAGCTGCCAAACATAAGCTCTTTGGTATTTTGTCATTTGGGAGGTTGGGTTCAGTTGGGGGCAGTAGAGGGAAAATGGTGAGTTGGCTCAAATGGCAACTGCCGTTTTAGGTGCCAAATTTGGCAGCCTGGGCTTCCAAATCCAAAAATTTGGCATCCCAAATGGCACACCATTGAAGCTACTCTTTTGGGTGCCAATGCTAAAATTTGGCTTTGGCAGCTCAAATGGCACTGCCACTGGAGATGCTCTAACCAAACTAATAACAAACGCTATGAGGAACTGCAAGACAGCAGCAGCAGTTTCTACAACCCACAAACTCATAACTAACTCCATATACCATGGACCCATCTAACAATTTCAAGCAATACCAGAAGCAACTTAATACTACGTCACTCTGCTCCTCAATAACAAGCCAAAAGCAACATATTGTATGTGTGAGTATCAAATAAGCAACTCATACCTACATGTCTAGAACAAAGTCATTTCAGGCATACTGAGGAAATAACTAGGGCATCATGCTTCATAGTTGAAACTCAAATTACTTAATGTAACTCTTTTCGTCAATAAACAGGGCAAAATCAAAACACACACACAGAGATATTGATAAATAAACAAGAGGGTTTGCAATAGGACTAACCCTAACCCTGCGAAAACTCAATCAATCTACCGGTTCCGCTCCGCCGGCAACGGACGATTAAACCCGCCTCTCCTATTCATATACTGCCGCGGCATCCGTTTCGTCACAGCCCTCACACCGCTCACATCCGCTCCCGGTACTGGCTTCCCCTTCGTCGAATCGAACCCCATCGGTATTCCCATCTTCTTCATCATCTCAATCTCATCAGCATCCACTTCCCCCTCTCCTCCAAACCCTAGACCGCCACCACTCTCCTTCTGCTCCTTCTGTTGCTGCTGCTGCTCTTTTGCTATACCATCGACGAATTCCGATACCACAGCCGCGGCTCGTTGCCGGTGGTCTTTCTCCTCTACATCGTCGCCTCGGCGGTGGCGCTTCCGCGGCTGCTCCTGCGATGGAGTGCGTCGGTGGCGGCGGCGGTGCGAACGGTCAGGGGAGCGAGAGGGAGAGCGGGAACCGGAGCGAGCGTGGCGGGATCGGGTGCGGTCGGGTGTACGGGATCTTTTGCTGCGTCCGCGATCTCGATCTCGATCTCGATCGTCTTTCTCTCTTCGCCGTTCTCGGTCCCTGTCGCGGTCTCGGTCGCGGACTCTGTCGCGGTCGGCCATCTGGTGGTGTAGTAGTGATGGGCTCCATATTTTAAATGGGCTTGCTTAAGAAGGAGGTTATAGTTCACCGGAAGCGCGATGCTGAGTTTTTGAACTGAGCCCGCGGCTGAGGATTTCGGCAAGAGGGAAAATTACAAACACCTCCTTATAGGTTTTGAAAATGTGTAGATTTTCTCTTAATAATCTTTTAAAAGATACTAGCTAATATATCACCACCATCCATTAATGTACATACATAACAAGTGTCATGCTTCTCAATGTTATCAGTTTTTTCCAATTTATTTTTTCGATAACCAATCGTTATTTTTAGCATGTATGACATTTATAAGAAGTGTATTTAATCCATTGCTCGGATTTTTAAAATTTATTTTGCAATCAACCCTATCTATGCACCTTATTATAATACACTCCCTAATAGTATAGATATAGATATTTTTTTTTTTGCTTCTTTTTAAAATAAAGTTACACTTCAACCCCTTTTGAAGTATAGAGTTTTTATTTGAAGAAAAGGTGAATTTATTGAATTAGATATAACTTAATATTAATTATTTAATAAAAAATTTATAACTTTTTCAAATACTAATAATGCTCAATGTCGATACCCCATAGATCTGCTTCGAGAGGGATGCCCATCATTGCTGAGGTCCCTAGGAGTTTTTTCCAATGTTATTAAACCCAGACAGAACCGGTCGGTTCAACCGATTGAACCGGGAACCGGTCCTCTCTCCGGTTGGTTTAACCCACAAAAATCCATTTAAGTCAAAAACCGGTTAACCCGGCGGTTGAACCGATTAATCCTTTTTTTTTTTTTTTGAGTAGCTAAAATGACTAAAATATTCCCAATTTTTTTTTAAAATCTCTTAAAGCCAAGAAGGCTAAAAAGACAAATTAGTCTAAAAAAATTCCAAATAGCAAAAAGAAACCCAAGCACCTAATTTAATAATATACTATTCTTATGTTGCATTTTAAAAAATATATATAATAAAGATTGATCAATAGTACTTTTCAATTTTCAATTTTGATGACTGCACATAAATTCAAATATATGAATTGATTGTACAAACATTTTATAAAAATTATATTTTGAATCATTTACAACTTTTATTCTAATTATTTATGACATCATGGTTCAACCCGGTTGACCCGATGGTTGAACCGGTTGACTATTAACCCGATAACTTTTCGGATTCGATGAACGGTCCGGGTTTTAAAACAATGGATTTTTCTTGATTTTGCTGGCATTGTTTTAACTCTATCACTCTTAGTTATTTGTTTATAGACATAATTGATCGTCTATTTGTGATCTTTATTAAAAAGATTAAAGGTTTGACTCATACTAGTTAACAAAAATAAGAGGTTCAAAAGTATGAAAGGGGTTTACATCACTCCACTATACTTGTCTTAAAGATGATTATCTTAATTTTTATAAATGTTCCTTAAATTCCCTTAATTTGGTGGTATCACGCAAATTTTCATTACAATTAACTTAATACTAATTGTTTGAAAAATCCTTGAGAATATGATATTTTTTTAATGGAAAATAGAGATAATCATACAATATGAAAACTAATGGTTTTATTTATGAGAAATTTCCTAAATACTTACAATGGACATCACAACATTTATTTCAAGCGTATATAGTAGAATGATTCGAGATTATACCTAGTTGTTCATTAAAAAAAAAATTATACGTAGTTTTGCATAGGCTAATTGATAATTTAGGACAAAGACAAGAAAGGGATTGTCTTAATTGGGAGTCTCTTACTATATTTGAGCAGAAGTTCGCCTAGAAGTGACTAGTTAGTGTTTTTTAATCGTTGAAATTTGGATAGAGAATTGGTTGGATGTAACTAGTAAGGACTCACAAGTTATTGGGATTCAAATAGATAACCCCTTTCTAGTATGCCAAATCAACTAAAGTTGCAAGCGCATAACATACTTGGTTAGTATCTATTTGAAAAATATGAGCATATTGATGATAGGTTGTGTTTCAAGCTTTTCCAATTAGGGTTAAACTTTGAAAGATGTTCTCCTTCTCTAATGTTTTTTTTTTTTATTCTTTCTTTGGCAAGGTTTTCTCTCTACTTTTTCTTTTTTTTTTTTCTCAAAAACCAAGGCTTGAAAATTGGTTAAAACCTCCTATATGGGAGGGAGGGAGGGAGGGAGGGAGGGAGAGAGCTCGGTTCAGAAAGGAAAGAAAATATTGGGCAAGTAAATTGAGGTGGGTGGGCTTGTTTGCCTAATGGGCTTGGTTTGGGTATTGCTGGTCTTGCATGAGCTTGTTTGATGCTTGGCTACTTGATCCTTGACTTACCGGTGGTTTCTGGCCAATCCCACAGTTGGATGTTTAAACAGAAGGGTGATCTTTACTTTGTATGGTCCTGATTAATTGATGATCGGTTTGGTTGATCTAGATCGTGCGCAACCTCGATCGTTGATTTGGTGGCGAATAATGATTCCCTTATTGCTTCTAATGAACTTTTAAAGTATTGATAGATTTCACTTCAGTATCTTTTACTCTAAAGTACTTGAAATCAATTGTTGAATTACCGATTTTATCTTTCAATTTTTTTTTTTGTTGTAGTGTCGATTTTATTCCTTCAATCTTTTTGCAATATTAATTTTGTCCTTCAAAATATCATAATACCATTGATATTGCAGAAAATTTGACCGATAAAAATTGGTACTCAAGGATTGATTTAACGCAATTTAAAGTAGATCATACTAAAGTAAAATATGTTAATATTCTAGAAATTGATTTAAAACATTTTAAGGTAAAGGGATTAAAGTGAAACATGGATTTATGTTATTTGTAATTACCCTCTAAAAAGTGTGTTCTTAATAATGTGGCAAATGATAGAAATTTTTCTTTTCTATTCCAGATAATTCTTGAAAAAAATGAGACTTAAATTAATCAGAAACACATTAGGGACATAGCTATAACATTACTCTTAAAAATTAGACACTGAGAGTAATTTTCTTAAGAAGAGTTCCTTATATGAGGATTTGGCCTTTTAGTCAATGTAAGATAAGTATTTTGGAAAACCGACCGTTGAATTAGATTTTTTTCCAATGTATGTCATACATGCTAAAAACTACAGTGATTTAACAATCAGTTTTTAAAATACAAACTATAAAAAATTGTGACATTATTTTAAAAATCCACTGTCAAATCACTGTGATTTTTGGCATTCATGTCTTACATAGAAAGAATATTCAATCCAACAACGGAATTTTCAAACTATTCATCCTATATTAATTAAAAAGCCAAATACGTGAGCACGACCTAATAACACTCACTAGACACATATTTAATTCACTACCAATTCCGTAGAAATGAACAGAAGTAGGCAAGTTGAGTGGTCCTTGGCGTATTTACATGATGATGTGACAAATTATGATTAGCTACCAAAACTTAATGCACTTTATTGATCCCAACAACCACTCCCCTCCACAGTATTTATTAAAGTTTCTGTTTTATTTTTTTGAGTGAAAATTTATTAAAGTTCTTACAGAAAGACATGGGTAACCCCAAAAAGCTGTTAAAACTTAAAACATCCCAAAATAGGCAGAATATTGGGACAAACCATTCTGCCAACCCAATACCAATATTAATGGCCTGTTTGAAAACTTTGAAAACTGGGTATAGCTAGTTCTGATCTCTTTCTGTTATATGGTTTTTATGTAAACTGGTTTACAGTTGGTTTGAAAAAAACTGTGTTTATACCTTATTTTCTGAACATGATTGAACCGATTTATAGAAAAAAAACACTTACCAAACAATACTGAATAAAAATCAAACAGGCTTATCCTCAGCTGGCCAAATTTTTAAATTTTCAAAATAGCCCCTAATACTAATTCCATCTCTCTTCTTTAAAAGCAAAAGCAAAAATGACAACTGCCTAATAATCTCGGATACATCTCTGTTGTAGTAGTTTAATGGCATTTGAGGTATGCCTAGAAACATTCCAATCCTCCTCCCAATATATCCTCGTTTCAGGTGCCTCTCTCTCTCTCTCTCTACCCTTCCTCTCTCTCTCTCTCTCAAATTTGATTGGTTATAGTCATTTTGTGGGGCTCGTGAAGAACAATAAAAGTGTAAAACATCACTTTCTTTCCTTCTTTCTTTTCTTTTTTTTTTTTGCAGTGTTTTGTGTTTACAGAGGAAATTTTTTGGTGGAAAAGAGAGAGATATTTTATTTTCAGAGGTTGGTGGGCAAACATCGATCCCCCATCTGTAAACGTTTCCATTGTTGAACGCTTGTCGATAATAATGTAGAGTAGATTTTTCTTGGTGAACAATCAATGTGTTAGCTAGCTTTTGTTTAGTATTTACAGAGTTGAGATTGGGCTGCGCGCTGTCACGTGTCACTGTGATGTGCAAGAGACATGATGCCCGAAACATGCTACTTTAGGGCCATGGGCATAAGAGCATTGAAGTTAATTTTCACTGCTTCTTGGGTTTTCAGCCAATTAAGTTTCACTGCTAGCTCTTTGGCTTTACATTTCTTACTAATGCAAATTGACAGTAAAATTTTTAGTATTTGAATTGCTAATAAGTTTTGTGAAATATAATTGATCGAACAAATTTTGCGATAAAGTATTATATATGTACTTATTTTATGAACAATTTGAGTGAGAGTGTCAATTAAGAGTCTGTAAAACTATTATATAGATGACTATATTATGATACCAATGATTTTTATATAATTTGTGGGTGATGGGGTAATTGACAAAACTTTCATATTAGATATGATTCTGGCGAAAGTTTTACTTCTAGTATGAAAATATTGATGGTTGAAGACATAATTTGAACATAAATAATTCTAACAAAATACATAATGAGATAATTATCGAGTCTGGATGCTCTGCTTGGGTTCAGATATACTTTGGTGATGTGTTATGATCTGGATGCTATGCTTTTCACTTGGGTGATGTGCAAATGATCCAAATCATGACACATTATCCAAGTATCAAGCAAACCCAAACAGATAATCCTCATTCCCAAAAGTGATGTTCAAAAAAGTAAATGCAACCATAGTAGTACCATACCCTTAAGCTAATAATAAAAGCACCAATGATTTTCTATTTTTCTACATGTTAAAGATAAACGCATGTGACAGATTTAATGGAGAAAAATATCTTCTGCCAACAAATGAGTTAAAAGAGCATAATTATCTTAATAATGTATTAAATTGGTCACATGTGATGTAACCAATCTTCATTAAAATTCCTAATGGCTAATCAAATGAGGGTCCTCATTGTTATTTTGGAAAAAAAAAATAACTGAGGGTTACAAAATGTTTTACACCTTTAGGGTTAAAATTTTAGTAGTCAGTATAATTTCTTGTATTATTTTTTTTAAAAATAAAAACATAGTATAGAGTAGTGTCAGTTAATTGTTTATTTATTTATTTATTTTTTATCAAATGATAGAAGCTTACCCGGCCTTATCCCGAATCTTTTCTTTAATTTTGACAAAGGGATATTATTATATCAAAAATGCTATACAACCAGACACTTTAACCCGAAATTAAAAACCACCATGATTAAAAAAAAAAAAAAGAGAATGACTTATTGTTATTTTTTTAAAAAAAAAAAAAAAAATCAAGAGTATAAAGTGGTTAAAAAAGTAATTGAGGGTTACAAAATGTTTTACACCTTTAGGGTAAAAATTTTAGTAGTCAGAGTATAATTTTTTTTTTTTTAAATAAAGACATAGTATAAATTAGTGTCAGTTAATTGTTTTTTTTCTAATTATTTTATTATTTTTGTATTTATCAAATGATAGAAGCTTACCCGGCCTTAACCCGAATCTTTACCTTAATTTTAACAAATGGATACTATTATATTCGCAGTTAAAAATTGACTCACACATCATTAGACTAGCATATTATTAACTACTAATATATCTCTTTGTAAGTATATAAATTTACATTTAGATTGAAAAAAAAATGTATTTATACTTTAATTTTTCTATAAAACTGGATAGATTTATAAAAAAAATATCAAATAATAATGAATTAAATTATTTTAATTAGACAAATTTTTATATTTATAAAATAACCTTAAATTTTTATATTCCTCTTTTAGTGAGAAAACAAGAGGCAAAAAGACAGCTTTCTGTGACCTGAAGTCCTGAACAGCAATAGACCTCCTTCCTGCTCTAGTTTACCACAAAACATTTAAGTCCCACTAACTACCCTCTACGAGCAATTATCAGATACATATGACTTATATATATAAATATACAGAGAGAGAGAGAGAGAGAGAGAGAGAGAGAGAGAGCCTAGTTTCTCAGGAGTTCTTTTGTTCTGCTAGACTCTAGAGTTGTTTTGTTCTCTGCATGAAACAGAGCTGTGTTGAAAATTCATTACAATGAGATATATTCGTACAGGCAGCTTAAAACGGCTTTTCTCTATAAAACGTCGCAGTTTTGATGAAGAAATCTCTAGCCAAAATAGCTCTATTGAAGAAGACAACAATGAAACATTGAATGTTGTTTCAATAACAGAGCCTCCTCAGAAACCCACTTGGAAATGCTTCTCTCATGAAGAAATCTTTGATGCCACCAATGGTTTCATCTCAGGTTCAATCTACTCCCCAAAGAAATTTTCATTTATTTTCCTTTTTTTCTTTATTGACTATATATATATATATATATGGGTTGCAGATAATATGGTGGGAAAAGGAGGGTATGCAGAGGTATACAGAGGAGTACTAAAAAATGGCGAGACAATTGCTGTTAAAAGGCTATCAAAAGCATCAACTGATGAGAGGAGAGAGAAAGAGTTTTTGACAGAGATTGGAACAATTGGTCATGTGTGCCATCCAAATGTGTCTTCTCTCTTAGGTTGTTGTATTGACAATGGCCTCTATCTCATTTTCCAGTTCTCCTCTAGAGGCTCTGTTGCTTCTCTTCTTCATGGTAATTTTTTTTTTTTTTCTGATACCTAGAATTTAATTATAGACCCAGAAAGATATTTTGATAATTAGGCCATAATCAAATGTTCTATTTCTTCTGGGTCTTCAAAATTTTCTTGTTGTAGATGAGAATTTGCCGACGATGGATTGGAAAGTGAGGTATAAGATCGCTATTGGGAGTGGTCGAGGCCTCAATTACTTGCATAAAGGCTGTCAGAGAAGGATAATTCACCGTGACATCAAGTCCTCAAACATTTTACTGACAGCAGATTTTGAACCACAGGTACCCATATGGAATTCCTCTCTCTCTCTCTCTCTCTCTCTCTCTCTCTCTCTCTATACATATATATTTTGGAGTTTGATTATGGTGTTTGTTTTGAATATGTGTTAATAGATATCTGATTTTGGACTGGCGAAATGGCTTCCGTCTCAATGGACTCATCATTCAATCGTTCCAATTGAAGGGACATTTGGGTATTAAAAACTTCAAATATTTCCATCTCCATTAATTTAAATGTGATGAATTATATATATATATATATATATTAAGGAGAGATATATGCAATTGATATGGAAATATTATATGCATACTGTGTAGGCACTTAGCACCTGAGTACTTCATGCATGGGATTGTGGATGAGAAGACAGATGTATTTGCTTTTGGAGTCTTTCTACTGGAGCTCATCTCCGGCAGGAAACCAGTCGATGGCTCTCACCAAAGCTTACATAGCTGGGTAATAATAATCGTAATCAAAACCCTTCTTTCAAATTAGAAAAACTATTAGACCATATTTTTTAATTGGAAAAACCACGAAATCCATGAGAGTTTTAAATTTGTTTGTCTATTTATTATGTTAAAAAGATTTTTAGATTTAATGATATAAAATGCTTATGTCAGGAATTTTGTAGTCCGAAGTCCTGAATTTTTCTAATTAGTTTATCTGTTCATTAGGTTAAACGAACCTTTCGACCTGATGCTATAAAGCACTTATGTCTGAAATTTATGAGTTTGTAATCCATTTATGAATGTGACAGTATAATAGAATTTTTGATTTCGTATATTTATTTTAGAATACAATAAATTAAATTTTCTATCGTGCTGTGGCTTAAAAAATATGGTCTAAAATGTTGTACATACAAAATATTTTTTTTAGATGCAATCCTTTCGTGGGTTTCTTCTAGAGTTAGGCTAATCAGAGTCGGTGAAGTGAGTTTACATAATATTAGTAATTTGGCTTTCTTTCTTAATTGCTACGTACTTCTGACTTTTCATAGGCCAAGCCAATTTTGAAGCGCGGGGAGATTGAGAAGTTGGTGGATCCAAGACTTGGAGGGTCCTACGATGATAAACAGATGAGAGGACTTGCTTTTGCGGCTGCTTTGTGCATTCGGGCATCTTCCACGTGGCGACCAACCATGAGTGAGGTAGCTAACAACTATATATATATATATATATATATATATATATATCATCATGATTTACGCCTAAGGCCGTCCTTGCATTGCATGCGTCAGTATGTCTGCAATACGGACGGTCTGGATTACTAGGCTGCATTAGTGTCCACCAAATTCTTAATATATATATATATATATAGAGAGAGTAATAATCTAGCCATTTAATGCTGATTCAGATTTAAGTCAACTAAGCATTTATGGGTATTGGATATTAATTATTCAAGGGTGTTTGTGTTCTTAGTTAAATAGCTAGGCTTAATTAATTGTTAAATTAACCATTAGGACTAGTCCAGTTGGTGAGAGTGTAAAGAAGAAAGTGTTATAAGTCAGGTCTAGGGATTCGATCCCCTCCCATATATATATATATAAAACAATAGACTTAATTGTTACGTCCTTTTCTCCCTCTAAATCAGACAAGTTACATTAGAAACGTTTCCTTGTGGAAAAGAATGTATAATATAGTTTTGGCCCATGTTCATGAATCCTATAGAACTCTTTTAGTTGACCTGCTGAATGACTCTTGCAGTATACTCTATTCATTTAAGGATACAAGTTTTGGTCTTTTAAATCTAAAAATGTCTTAATATAATACTAAATTGTGAGCTGCTGTCTTCTAAAATTATGGTAGTTTGCCTATATTAATGACTTTGCTATCATTTTCGCCAGCAAGAACTACAAACTTAGGTGCATGGTAGGGGGGTGTTTGGGATTTTTGTCACGCAATTCCAACCAAGGCACCAGATGTTTAATCCTCTACCTAACCTAAATCTTTATGCTAACTTAGGGGGTGTTTGGCAAACTTAAGAACTTGACCAGCTGAGGATAAGTCTGTCTGGTTTTTATTTAGTATTGTTTGGTAAGTGCATTTTTTATTTAGATCAATTCAATCCCGTCCAAAAAATAAAGTATAAACATAGTTTTTTTCAAACCAACTGTAAGTTGGTTTACATAAAAATCATATAACAGAAAGAGATCAGAATTGGCCAGACCCAATTTTCGAAGTTCCCAAACAAACCCTTAAATTATATAGGGTTATATAATTAAAATGTGGCACCGACACGATGATTAGAAGATTAGGGCATGATAACCAACTTAGTACTGAAAGCGGGTCCAGTCCTTTTTTGTTTTGTTTTTTCTAATAAAAATAAATTATGTCATTTCAGAAGTCTTTTGGTTTTTTTTTTTAAGACGATAATGTTTTGATAATGTGGTTGGAAAACTCTGGTTTTTGTCACCCACTTGTGGCAATTTTTAATGGGCCCAGAAATTACTGAGCCTGTGACAGAACAACTTTATTTTTCCCATACAACAAGCTCTGCTACTAGACATGTATTATGCTACATGAATTTTGTGCTTAACGTACATGTTAAATACATTAGGATGGACCACAACACCTATGCATGTGCTGATAATTGTTTACCATAACTCTAATATATACGGAGAATATATATATATATAGAAAGAGAGATGTTCCTACCAGCGTATGCTTGCTTTAGCTAAAGGAAGCATGCATAAAGGTAATTGGTAATTATGGGATACAGTTTTTGAAAAATTGACCGTTGAATTAGATATCATACTTATGCATGTCATGCATGCCAAAAATCATGATGATCCAATGGTTGGTTTTTCATAAATGTCGCTTACACAAATTTTGACTGTTTAATTTCAGCTATTACAATTTTTAGAGTATATTTTGAGTTTTTGATATTGGATCACCGTGATTATAGAACATAGAATTATAGAATTATGGCAAATAAAGTACTCCGTATCAATCTTGTATGCAAACATGATGGTAGCATATAGTTTTAAGGAAAATGCTATATCTAACCCTTCTATTTTTTAGTAAATTCTTTAATTGATAATAAATGAAGGTCAGGATTGATTTGGGATGGTTTTTGGGGACAATTTTTTAGAATATACATCATTACTGTAATTTTAAAGAACCATATCTTGAGACAATTTTCCAAACTCCAAATAATTTTATGGCAATTTGACAGGTATTGGAGGTAATGGTGGAAGAGAATACAGATAAAGAGAGGTGGAAAATGCCAGAGGAAGAAGAGGAGCAAGTGGAAGAATTCTGGGGTTTTGAGGATCTTGAATGCGAATGTGATGCTTCCTTTTCAACCTCTCCGTACGAATCCATCTCCACCGGAAGTTGTTGAAATTAAAAGATAGAAGAGAGTAGATAGGTACTCAAATGACAGTCTAACCACCACTGCTCCCTTATCTTCATGTAAATAGCAACACTACAAACGTGTAAAGACATGCACATATAGAGGGAACTCTTGTCCTTTCTAAACTCTCTCTCTCTCTCTCTAAATACATATCAGCATATGCTTTCCATAGTTAAAGTATATATCAAAATATAGATTGTGAAATACTATATATGATCGCTGAAAATTAATTGTTACAGTTTTTCTCAATGACATTTTTTAAAAATCAACTATCATACCAATATGATTTTTGGTACGCATGACAAGTATAAGTATATAGTGTTTAATTCAAAAATCAAATTTTCAAAATATATATTATCTCACAATTGTCGATTAATAGTTATATGTTTATATTTTAGAAAGTAGGCGTACATCTATGTCTATTTATAGGAGTGGAAGTTCTATAAATGTGGAAATGGATTTGATTGGACTCCACTGAGACTGCTGGCCAACTCATTACAGCAATTTTACACCTTGCATGGTTTTAATTAATTGATAAATAAACTCATTCAATAAATTCCGACATTTAAAAGGTGAAGCCATATATGTCGGATGTCGGAGAAGTTGGCAAAATGTCAAAATACAAGGAGATAGAGGTCGTTTTCGATCATGCACTCATTTACTCGCGATGTGTCACGGACCATGCGACTTTGGCACTAGCCACTAGGTCGCACGGCCATGCTGTGATGAAAATTGTAGGACCGTCATACAGTCCTGCTATGGAAAGGTACCGACAAAACCGTTGAGATTAGTACGTCCTCTGGCCTCATCACATTTTGAGGGCGAATTAATGCCAAAATTTTATGGCAGAGTGAACTCCTCATAGCATTTGGATTGAATTCTAAGTATGGGTTTGGTACGCGGGTTAGGAATCTTAAATTTGAGAATGTCTATTAGTGAAATTTGAGTTTGTAATTTTGTAAACCAAAACTAATATTTAGAATGCTGGAAATCTCAAGCCTGCGAATGCCTGATCTTTGTTTGTTTGGACCATTAAGATTCACAATAAAATTAATATAATTATCAAATTACCCTTTTTTAAATAATAGAATCAAATGCACAAATATATATAGAATTATGTGTAGCCAAATTCAACAAATATTTAAATAACTGTTAGATCACTCAAGTGACATAAATCATCACTCCAACGGCCGAGATCTAACGGCCATTTAAGTATTTGTTGATTTAACCAAAGTTAGCAAATGCTGACTTGATCATTTTTCTATATGTATATATGGTGAGAGTAATGATCTAGTCAACCCCAGGGTGGGTAGCTTAGTGGTAGATCAAGCAGGGCTAAGGGCTAAAGGCTTACCAAGTCCCTTGGTCCCGTGTTCGACTCCCACTAGCTACTAATACCCAGGGCCACGGACCCCAAGGTCAAGCCTTGTTCAGAGTGCAGGACTTAGTCTAATACACGCAAACTGGCTCAGGATACCTTTATAGCAAAAAAATATTTTTTTTTTATCTAGTCAGCTAATGATGACTAGCTTAAATCTAAGTCAGCTAAGTATTATGTAAACCTTTTTTTTTAATTACATCCCTCAATAACTTTTTGTATGATTCATATTTTGTTAAGTTTTTCGGAAGAAAAAAATAATGTTAAGTCCTCAATTAGATTATATTTATGTTTGCTCATCATGCTCACCAAATATTATGTTAGAGAGTAGATTTTGAATTATCCCTTTCATAAAGTACTCCAAAATATATGTAGCGAAATGTGAATTTATCAATGAGATATTTGACATTCACAATTAGCATAGGAGGTAGGTTTAATTTAACTGTAGGCTAACCAACCAACGAAAGTTGGTTTGACGGTAAAGGAGTGGACTGTAAACCCAAACATTCTTTTGAAACTAGTCAAACTCTCTTGACTAACCACCAGTGAGGATTGGTAGTCCAGGCATTTTATGATCTCATGGTGCAACGGCAGGAGCAGTGATTAGTTGGACTCTGACAGCTTGAATACTTCACTGTCCAAAAAATAAATAAAATAAATGACTATAGAAATTGTATAATCTGTCTAATTGAACTTTTCGTCACATATATATATATATATATATATATATACACACACTCACACATAGGTGAGAAAGGAGCTTGTATTGTGGGCAATGTGGGGTTTGTCTTTTTTTGTTAATAGAAGTATTATTTATTTTTATTTTTTTGGTGAAACTAAATATAAGTTCATAGGAGAGTAGTACATGTGGGCAAAAGCCGCAAAACCACAGCTGGCACCTCAGAACGGGCTCAAGGCTATCTGCAACCAACAAAGAATCAAAATTATTGCACAAATTAATATGTGGCCCTAATAAACTGAATTTATATTATTATTAATATTTTTAAAAGAAAATTCCACAATGGACTCTAAAATTATTGTAAGCTAGGGATTCTTTTCTAGATAATTCATAATGATACATTGTGTGTCCATATCTGTTTTATATTCTAATACCCAGATGTATTCAGTGCAATAATATATATATATATATATATATATATATATATATATATATATATATATATATATGAGTGGAGGCATAAAGAAGTGCTGGTTGATGAACAGGTAAACTTGCCCTTTAGATAATGGGGTCGGCGCTTGTATATATATGGCACCAAATACGACTATTAATATGAGGTCACACAATGTGTGCATGTTAGTTGAACGCTAAAGCTCCACCTCTACAGTCCACAACCAGTTTTATTATGACTTGGAAGCATCTGGGGCAATTATAAAGATTTTGGCCTTTATTTTATTTAAATGTTACTAGTAAGATAGTCAGATTCTGATTTTTGGGCAGGGGGTTGTTAAACTTGAGCGACTTTACAGATAAAATTGTAACGATAACATGGTACAAAGGCGTGGCGTCTTGGGAGAATACAAGTGGGTGTAGGTTGCATTAAATAAGATTAAGCAGTCATGTGATAAGTTTAACTACTACTTATTTTGTGAAAATGGTTTAGGTAAGTTGGACCACTTCTGTTTATTCTGTTTTTGTTTATACCCTCTCTTTCTTTTTGAGATTTTTGGCCAAAAGTCCTCCTTAAAGAGTATATTGCATAAAGTCCTCTTAAAGATTTTTAATGACATGGGTCATATTTAATGCATGAAGACCTATAAATTAAAATTCTTTTTTGAAATACCATATTTACATTTTTTACTGTATTTTTTATTAGGCCAAAACTAGATTTCACTACACCGTACGTTGGATTTCACTATGTTAGATTTCATTATGCCAAATTTCACTACAATTTTTACCATTTCACTGTGTTCACGCTAAAGTTTACCGGCCAATGAGGATTGACCACGTGGAG
>JAESVK010000323.1:388367-440025 GCA_017140935.1 Hamamelis virginiana | reverse complement strand
TATATATATATATATATATATATATATATATATATATATATATATATATTGTCAAACTATATGGCTTTACCGCGGGTTCCATCAGGGGAAGCCACCAACCCTTTAAAAATGCAGTAACCATCTTTGTCACAATATGCATATCCTGCAATTGGAGTACGACAAGACCCATCCAAGGTCTCAAGGAAAGCCCTCTCGCATACAACTGCTAATCTGGTTTCCTCGTGATTTAATGAGGCTATGTAATTAGCCTGGCAAAGAAGACATAAGAAAAAGAATGGAAGCTTTATGAGGCCAGAACTAGATTTTCCAACACAAGCAAATTAAACACATTTTTAAGTAGATATGAAATCTCACTTTCCAGTCATGTAGATAACAAAATTAGCAGTAAAATATACAGAGTTTTATACATGTAACCAAAGGCACATATTGTTCCACATATACAATCTAATGGGAAAATATATTAGTAAGTTTCATGATCAAACTCTACTGCTGACCAAATTAATGATGTTTGTGCTATTATATGGGCATAATGGATATCCTCAGTAAACACTGTCAAATTAACTCAGCAAAGCTTTAAATCCCAACAACTTGGGGTCAGCTACATGAACCCTTTTTCATCAGTTAGCTTCTATTTAGAGCCATATCATCTGCTGAATCATTCGAAATAATTATGTCTTTTCTTAGCGCGTTGATCCACATTCTTTTTACTTAACTCTTGTCCCTGTGGCACCTTCAAGATGAATCAAATTGCTCCTCCTTTGTAGTGCATTTATGGGTCTTTGTTACATATTTTTCTTTGGTACAAAAAGATTTCTTCTTCTTCTTCTTTTTGCCAAAAATTGCAAATTCAATGACATGCATATATCCAATTTAGCTGATTTACATTGCACATCATTTAAGCTGGTACAAATTCACATGCACAATTTATACGCAAACTTTCCAGAAGAAGCTTACTTTGAATTACCAACTATTTGGGGTCTTGTCATGCACGTTGCACTTGCCAACCATGAGAGGAATTTACACTCTGACTAGCTGACACAGTGTGCTTACTGCCCCATCTTCAAAAAATTATGTCCTGCTCATCTCTCATTGGTACTTTTTTATAGTAGTAAACTTCTATGAATGAAACTGATGTAACAAAAAACACCATGAATTCCAGGAAGAGTGGACAATTTTTTTAAAGGAAAAAAAACGAATAGATTTGTTGGTGACCCCATTGCCAATTGATCTTTGAAAGATTTATTACTCAAATAATCATATTTTTCTAGGTAAAGTACTATAAACAAACAAATAAGGTAAAAAGGTCCTCTCTGGCAGGCCATAAAGCTTAAGGGGCTCTCGCATCACCACTAATCCCATGGAATAGACAGGGAGGGCATGCTGATTGTAAGACAGCTATTCTGGAGCCAGCTAAATTATATAACATCATGACTTGGACATTAATGAATAGACTAAAACTTACCATCTTATCGTCATTGGTTCGACAGGCAATTCCAATTGCCCCTTGAGCAACAGCTGGAAGCATTTCATCTATAGAAAGAACAGAGGTTACATTTTCTGTCATATTTAGGCGTTTGAGACCAGCTAATGCTAACAATGTTGCATGGACCACTTTCTCATTTAGTTTTCTCAACCTTGTCTGAACATTGCCCCGAAAGTTCTCCAACACCTGTAAAATGAGATGAAACAAAAGCATTAAAACAGAAGCACATAAATAAATCGCTAAACCCACCATTTTAACAATTTAAGAGTGACAAAATCTAAATGCACCCATGCCATTATGAACTAGTGCTGCAAGAAAGCTGACTAAGATCAACAATAACAATTGCCTAACTGCCCCAGAAATCTGGTTTCCTAAACTAAGTCAAGCCTCCTCGATGATAAAGATCTTTACAAAGAACTTCCTTTTTTACTAAAATCCACCTTCCACAATACCCAGATGCATGCAGTATGACAGTATCATTTTTAGTAATAGGTTATTACATATTCATGCCAGTGCACAACTGTGAACTTATTAGTGCCTCAATAAATGCAGTGGCATTGACAACAGAAATAAGCATTCTATTTATTTCTAGAAACAAAGGCAAATTAGGTTACTAATAACTTGTACAAAGGGGTAACATCTAAGGAAAACCACAATTAACAGTTTCTGGACTAGATAGTGCTTAACACATTGATATGCATGCTGGTTCACTGAATTACCGATTGACAAAATGCAATTAGAACTACTTTGCAGTCCTTAGGATTGGTCACTCAGTATTACTGTTTTATATTGAAGAACATATATGCCAAAAGTACATTCCTCACCTTGGTCAGTGATTATAAATGAAGAAGTCATGTTGTCATATTCACACAAAGTATTAAATCATGTAATTGTCGGATCAATAATCAAGTTTTCGCACACTTGCATGAGCAGGCTTCTCCACATGCTTTAGTGAAGCCCCGCAGAAAAATAATTAAATAATTTCTTAGCGTATTTCCAGGATTGGTCGTTACTTTTCACCAAAAACATACATACATCTACTCCAAGTTATAATTTCACCACACCTATTTGGCCATGTGCAAATTGTTCTAACCATATTCTCTGGTGTATCAAACTTGAGAACTAAAGACTGCATATGCTTATCTGGAGCTTGTTCCATCATTACAGCAGCTATACTCTTTTAGTGGGTATCTCAAGAAATTAGGGCAAGATGCTTCTGTTTCAATTTCAACAATCCACTGGATTAATTCCATGATGAAGAAAAGATAAGTTGTCTCCCAAATGAGAAACTACAATTATAAATTTCCACTTGAAGATAAGTCCTGTGATTCTGGGATGAATGTAAAAATAATGCACTACTAGAGCTAGCAAATGATGAGCGATTTATCATAACCAAACAGTGGCTGAAAATTTATTTCGAACAGGCAAGAAATAGTCTTGGAAACTTGATTAAGCCACAAACATAATTTTATACACACACACACTTACTTTAAACAGCACTAATATATGAAAAATAGTGGAGAGAGAGAGAGAGAGAGAGAGAGAGATCCACCTTAAGCTCAAAGTTGAAATAAAGCTGTTATTTCAATTTGGATTATTCCTATATGAATGTATCTTATTTTAGGATACTTCTCTTTAAGTCTTTTAATTTTATTTTATCGAAAAATGTTATTTCGATAATTTCATCTTTAGTGGGTTTAGCAGTTGTGTTTCCACTGAATTGTTCAAATAATCTGGTGTTCCAGAGTTTGAATTTTGAAATTTGATAAATTTCTTCTTTTTTGATTTCTTTAAGCTTGGTTAGTCTAGATTCTTCTAGGATTGTTTCTTCTCCTACAACATCTCCAAGCTTTAATGTTTGAAGTTCTTCTGATGGTATAGCTTCAAATATTTCTTTTTTCTCTTTTATATCAGTCGTTATGAAAATGAGTTCTGACTCAGTTTCGCTTTCTGAATCTGATTCAACTTCATAGATTATTGAATCAGTGTCAGAGATTTCTTCTCCAACTAAAATTTCTAAATGTTTTTCTTCTAGAAATTTTATCATTTGTTTAGCACTCTTACCTTTTTTTGGACATTAAGGTGCTATATGACCTTCTTCATTGCAAATGTAGCATTTGCATTTTCCCTATTTCTTGAAAGTATTTATCTTTCGTTTTTACATATTTTTCTTTGGATTAAGTTTTTACCTTTCCATTTGTTAAATTTATATTTTCTAAATTTCTTCTTTTCTTATATGGAGTAGAATTTTTACATCCAAACTCCATTGTTCTTGTAAAATTCTGCTACAAAAGTCTTGACCATAACGTGATTCACCTAATTGTTTTTTGACTTGTTTAGCTGCTTTTTGATTTGCACAATGTTTCAGTATTATTTTTTCTGCATACAGAAGTCTAGCTCCTAATGTATCTTTTCCATTAGAAACAAATTCTTTATAACCTTCATTACAAAATTCGTCCCATGGTAGGGGACTTTCCGCATGCGATTATTTCCAAATGGAAGCTTGTGTCATCATCCTTGAAAAAGACAAGGAGTGATATTTCATTATAATAAGTTATCTAGGTATTTGGGGAGATATTATGATATCTAGCTTGCTTTCTAAGAGTTAGAATATGAAAGCATTAAGTTTTACATAGAAGTTGCATGTATGAGGTTTCTAGAGTCAAAGAAGGGAATAAAAAATTCCATCTTTTTTGCTATAAAGGTAAGCCTCTAGACTGGAAGGGGGGCAAAGAATTGAAGGGAGAGAAAAGTTTGCAAGAATTATGGAGGGAAGTGGTCTGAAGTTTTTAGAGTCTTGTAAACATCTGAAGCTAAAGAAGTCTGCTAGGGGCACTTATGTAAGTTTGCTTTTTATTTTAATAAAATAAATAGTTTTTTATTCGGTATTTACATATTGGGGCGTATATTGCCATCCCTAGGGTCATTCAACTTCTATGAGAAATCAAAATGCATCCTAAGGGTATGTCATTTCAGAACAATACAGTGGATCAACCATAAGACACTGAAAATCGAACCCATAGGTCCAAATGCACACAAATATTTTATGACCGGCACATACGCCCACTACAGATGTTGATCCTATAACACTAAAAATATAAATTGATCAAAATATCAGAAAAATTGAATCACTCTTTTGGAAGTTCCAATCATACTCATTGGCTTCTAATTATTAGAAAAGAGAGGAATCTTAAAGATCTTTGATATTTTGGAATATCATGGTGAACAAATATATAGAACTTCAGGACCAACCAAAAGTTGTGTCACCAACTAACAAGACCTGTGAAGCATGTAAGTGGAAGACATGTTTAGTAAAGAAGAAGGCATGTTTACTTCTATTATTCACAAAGAGAAAGAAAGATTGAAATAGTTTGCATAACTAACCTACATCAATTAACCTTGTTTCCATGTGAAAATATCTCAAGAAATAGTTTGATCCTGACCGAAGAAAAAATATGCCATCAAACGTAATAAGATATACTCACATCAAGTGACGGATATCTGTGTAGTATTTGTGTTTTTCTTCTAAGCGAAGCAGTACCAACAATGCTCCCAGCTGGAAGCTCTGCTAAAGAAGCTGCACTTAAGGAAATAAACGCATCTCGGACATCCTCACGTTGAAGGTTGCAAGGCAAAATTGTCTTATCAGGTAAATATGTAGGGACATCTTTCATGGAGTGGACAGCAATGTCAATTTCACCATTTATAAGGGCCTCATCTATTTCTTTTGTAAATAAGCCCTTTCCTCCTATGTCTGCGAGAGGTTGACTAAGTATTTTATCGCCTGTTGTTTTTATGACTACAATCTGAATGGCCCCTTCTTCAGCCAACTCCAAATGTGCTGCCATGAGTTTGTCTCGTGTCTCATAAGCCTGAGCAAGTGCTAGTGGGCTGTCCTACATATGAGATAAATATAAGTAACCTAAAAAAATAAGAGAAATCCAAAACATCCAGCACAAGAATTAAAAAATAAGATATATATATATATATATATATATACACATATACACAGATGTGATCCTGTCAGGACGTCCTTACGTTATCGTAAGGACGTCCCTTCTGGAAGCCATAGGAATGATATTTTGAAAAACCGATCGTTGGATTAGATAATCTTCTTATGAATGTCATGTCTGCCAATAATCACAGTGAATCGATAATCAGTTTTCAAAATACAGTCCGTTAAACGCTTTGACAGAATTTATCGTTGGATGCTGTCAAAGTTGTTTAAATGTCTGTATTTTAAAAACCAACCGTTAGATCACTGTGATTTTTGGTAGACATGACATACATATAAAGATTATCTAATCCAACAGTCGATTTTTCAAAAATACATCTCCCAGTGTAAGTGTCCTTAATTGTTTTTATAAAATATGCGCATACACATATATATACATATATATATATATATATATATATATATATATATATATATATATATATATATATATTAAGCAGATAAATAACATGAAGTACTGAACCTCAATTGGTATGTTCATCATTTAAAAAAACAAAAAATAAAAACAAAAAATAAAAAATAAAAAAATAATGAGTGAATGTATTCCTTCATAATGATATAAATAGTTACAACCAGATAAATTTTGGGAGGTTTACGCTCGAGAGAAAGGGCTTACTTGTACCAATTAAATATATAGTTATTATCTGTACGAGAAATCAAACTAAGAGGAAGAGACCTCCCTTCATTTTTCTCCCTTTATCTCTTACTTAGAGGTGGACTCCACCTCTAGCCCTTGTATTTTATCTCTTTCAATGAATTCGGGTTCTTATAAAAAAATAAAATAAATAAAATAAATCTTGATAGATACTATGTTACATACATTGCTATATGGCAATCATGTGGCTATGCGACAATCATGCGAACATAGGCATCATTGCTTAATACATAAATAACCATTTAGGGTATTTGTTACATAACAGTTAAGTTGTCCAACATAACAGAAAACGGTAAAATTGATCTGCCCTTGTCATGCAGCTGCCATGCATCGGTTGACAATCATGTGGCTATGTGACAATCATGCAAACATAGGCATCATTGCTTGATACATAAATAACCATTTAGGGTATTTGTTACATAACAGTTAAGTTGTCCTACATAACAGAAAACGGTAAAATTGATCTGCCCTTGTCATGCAGCTGCCATGCTTCGGTTAAGGATTGATAAAAGTGTTAAAACTGATCTGCCCTTGTCATGCAGCTACCATGCATCAGTTAAGGATTGATAAAAGTGCTATTTTAAACTTCCAAGCATTAAAATAGTTATAAATAAAATAAACCCACAACAGTTCACCTACCTTCTACTTGTATAGCTGAAGTCTTTTCCTAAGTTACCTTCATGTTATAAAAATAAGCATGCCATCAGTTTATTTTACTTTTAAAAATATTAGGAGGTGACACAATTGCTATAGAGGAAATTGATATTCAAAATGTTCTAATCATGAATCCTAGCAAAAATCAAGTAACAGGGAAAATCAAAGTGGCCAATATTATGTCGTCTTGGTAGATTGCTTGGCAAACTGACAAAGATAAAAGGTTATGAACCGCCACTAATGGAAGAAGAGTCATGGAATAAAACTTTATGAATGCAAATATAAATTCTAGAGTTAGTAAAAGCACTGAAACTGACAACTGATGTATGACATGTGGTGCCAACTGATTGGGATCTCAAGACTACAAATAGAGGTCCCAAGCTAACTAAACACAGATCTTTTTCTTGTTATTCCAACAAAGACCATATTCCTTGTTGAAAAATCTAAAAGCTGATTGACAGATTCTCTGCCAACTCTAACTTTAGTATCCTAAGCCCCCGTTTGAAAAAGTTTGCCTGAAATCACTTTTCAAAATTCCACTTGATCTAAAGAAATGGGTGATGATCACTTTTAGATAACTTGAGGGGTATAGGATGGTTGGCCAAAGCTACGCCCCAGCTTTTGCTGCAATCACTTCTAGTATGAATTTTTTGATATGTCAAGAGTTGGTTTAGACATAACTCTAAAGAGATATGTGAAGAGATAGTTCTCCAAAAGTGATTTTAAGCAAAGCTAATGCAAATGGAGCCTAAGTTCACATTAGGACAATCAATAAGCAAATGGATATACAGTACTTTAATATCCTAAGTTAACATTAGTTACTACTTACTATAGCTACCATCTCATATCTGTTTGCCAACATTTAATTAAAAAAACTTGCAAAAAGAAGTAACCCAACCACACACACACACACCCAGAGAGAGAGAGAGAGAGAGACCTATGCACGTACATATAACAAAATATAGCTTAATAGAGCAAAAATACACTTCAAATTCCTCCAACAACGAGAAACTGAGTACACATTACTCACATGTATGTATGTATGTATGCATGCATGCATATAGAGAGACGGGGAGAGAATGGAACTTTGCAGAAATTTGTTTCATTTATTTATTTATTTTGGTGAAAAGCATAAAATTTGTTTAAACCCACTAAAATTTAAGCAGCAATAACATGTATTAACATTCTAAGCAGGCAATTAAAGCAACACATCACAAATTAAAGCGAAATCACAGAAAATGTAGTACCTTCCTCGCGTGCCAATTCTTATGAGAGAAACCTTTTGTTGAATCGCCGGTTCAACGGCCACAGAGGCCCCCGTGGCCATTATTTTTCTATTATGCTTGGGAGTTGGAGTTTTCAGACAAGGTAGAGAATATGAAACACTGCAGAAATTGACAGGAACAGAGAATCCATTAGCAAGGAGAAAGGTTTGGTTTAGAGAGAGAGTGCCCATTTCAGAAGAAGAAGAAGAAGAAGGAGAGAGAGAGTGAGGCAAGTTTGAACTAAGATGGGTTTAGCTTTTGAGTTTCATGAATTGGGGTCCAGCGAATGGATATACAGATAGGTTGTCAGGAACAGAGCCTATCACAATGAAACCCAAAAAAAAATAATATAAAATTAAAATTAAAACAAAAAGAGAGATGTGACCTTCCGGCCTTATAATAAGAAGAAGACGACTAGGCTGTTTTAGAGGCCCAAGGCCCAGAAATCTAAAGCATCACACCCTAAATTCCTTAAACTTATGAATGAGATTTTCATGAAAAAGATTGGAAGCAAAACATGCAAAATAAATTTTTGAACAATGAAAATCATCAACCAAGATCTTCATAATTTTACATTAATTTTTAGAAAAAATTATCCAAAAGTCTCTCAAATCATGGATTTATACCATGAAGGAGATACCACCAGGTCCCTCGTATTCTCAATTATTTTTTAAAAGACAAGTTTGACTTAGAGCAACTCCAACCGTTATGTGCAAAAGCTCATTTAAGGTATTTTGTCTATTTGAATGTCATAAACCGAGCTCCAATAGAGTAGGCATCTTTCTATCCATTTTGCCTCCTCCCCAAATGGAAAGGCAAATTTTGTTCGATTGGGGGCTCTAGGCAAAACTGTCACATTAGTAAAAATAATATTTTGGCCATTAAAATATTAAAATATAAATAGTTTAAATTCAAAATAATATTAAAATATGAATAATTAGCCATTTTGGCTACACATTGTTGGATTACATTTCCATTTGGATAGGCAAAATGAAAAGGCAAAATACTATATGAAAGTTTTGGATAGATATATTTGTCTTTTAATGGTTGGAGTTGCTCTCAAGCAGCCAAGCTCTCTCTCTCTCTGTCTCTGTCTCTCTGTTTTTACTCGTGACAAGTGGACTTGACCAAGCCAGTCTATAGTAGAGCCAAGCTAAGCACATCTTAACGTGGTTAGAATTTTCTAAATCCCGGGATTTTATAAATTTGAAGGTATTCTTTTCACTTTTTTGGGTGGGAGTTAAAATGTCCACGAATTTTAAATTCTTAAAAACTGTTGGATTTTAAAATCTCAGCTTAAAGTTACGATTTAAAATTCCAAATCTCCTTGCAATTGAGATTTCCCGCTCGGGATTATAATCTCGCACCTTTACGAAATTAGTTATAAAACGAAAGCTCAATGACTGTGAAGCCTTCTTTTGAATCTGGTGGACTATTGTTCTCCTCCTTTGATAAAACCTTCTCTTCTTAATATCTCAAACACCTTCTCCTCCTCTTCTCCATACCCTACATCTCTCTAGAGTTTGTCTCTTTGAAAACGATCTACATCAATTGAAGCCTATTTTTTCCGAGTACAAAGCTCTTATTTTTTTAATTGAAGACACCTTCAATAATCATTTGGATTTGGGCAACAATATTTTTGGTATGTTTGAAAGATCATTTAGTTTCTCTTTTATGTTCCTCATATATGAATTTTTTTTCTTTATTCATGTGAAATCAAATAATTTTGATTTGCCGTGGTGGGTTTAGAGTAAAAATAGACAAAAAATTGGCTTACCAGTGAGATCAAAAACGAATTTGGAGAACTTTGAGAACGTGCATGAACATAGATCACCCAAAGCAATCTCAACCAAGCCTCCCAGATGGGATATCTTGGAAAAAATGATTGGTGGGCTAGGTCAAGCCGACCGATAATATATGGGTTATGTTTGAGTTGGATCAAAACACACTGAAAGTTAAATAAGTCATAAATGAGCAATATGCGTTTTAAGACCCAACTCAAACTTGCCCATTTTCCTCTCCTACCGGATCCCAATAGTGTTATGTTGCCTCATGAGTCAAGATTCGATATGTAAAGCACTAAGCATGGCTTATTCCACAGTTGAACCGCAAGAGCCGTGCAACTTAATTAACCAAACAACTTGACAAAGGTCCAAAAAAAATTTAAAAATACCTGTTACTTAATTACTAATAACTATATATAGAATATTTGGTATTTCTCCCACTAATCCTGGCGTTATCTTTGGAGAAAAAAAATATAATATATGATTAATAAATATAAAAAGATAATCGAGCGTGAAAACATCAATGGAGTGATCTCCTTGAATTAAAAAAGCTAGTCCTCTTTTAAAAAATGAAGAAACAAATCAAAGAAAGATATAAAGATGACTTGTTTAATGCTTGCAATCAATCAAATTTTGACATGTACATAGGATGGTGATCATATGACCTCGGCTCCCACCTAGCATGAAAAGTTGAAAACATGTATGATGTGAAGAGCCGGCGGATTTAGAATGGGGGCACATGTCCTGTCTTGACCCAAAATTTAAAATCTTTTAAGGTTAATTCAAAAAATTTAGAGATTTCAAATATTTTTAAATTTTTTCCCAGTATGTTATTTGTGAAAAAACTTTTAAAACTTTAGTTTTAGTTTTAAAGTTTTAATATTATTTTAAGAAGTGTATAAATTTAAATTTAATAGGTGTTTCGGTCATATGTGATTGGATCTTTGAGTCTCTCTCCTCTAACTATCTCTTTTAGGGTAAAAATATGGTTAGACACTTGTAATTATAGATTTTGTAAGATTAAATATGATATTATTAATTGGTTTTTAAGTGCCCGTACATAGCAAATGACATGTTGGTCTAAGAGCATTTTTAATGGTATATCATTTGAGCTATTCAGGATATTTACCTTGCGTCTTACTCGGTGTTCGTAATTATTACGGTCACCCGATGAATTAGCCAAGGTGCGCACGCGTAAACTGGCCCGTACACCTCATCATATATATATATATATATATATATATATATATATATATATAAGGAGTTGAAAACATGTATTATGTGAATTATTTCAAGCATTATTAAAAAGAATAAGTGAGAGTTAGAAAGTTATGTCAAAAGGCAACTCGTATGTGGGAACCAAACAAGTCTTTCTATAGGTACTTTTTGAGAAGTGGCGTGTGGGTTCAGCTTGTATATAATTATAATATAATAATAATAAATATTATTTATAATTATTGTATGAATATAATAATAATTATTGTATGGGAGTGTATGAGTTGACAACGTCTGTTTACTAAAGACAGGGGATAAGTTATAGAAAACATCTCTATAATTTTGGTTAAATTTTACTTTTACCCCCCTTTATTTTGAATTGCTTTAAATCAATATCTATAGTATTAACAGGTTTCACTTTAATACATTTTTCTTTACTGCTTCAAATCAATTTCAGAAGTAATGAGACCCAGTTGGATAAGCTTCTACCTTCTTTTTTTTTTTTTTTTTTTTTTTTAACTTTTAAAAGTAAAAATATGAAATTTTTGAGTGCAAAAATTTTGATAGATACTTTAAAAAGTTGAAGTAACAAGAAATTTTTACTTCCTCAACTTTTAAAAGTAACTACCAAAACTTTGCACTATAGAAAATATTTAAAACTTACATTTTTTTTTTCTACTTTTAAAAGTAAAAAAATAGGAAGTAGAAGCTTATCCAAACGCGCCTTGATGAATTTATCATCTAATTTTTTTGAAGTATCGATTTTATCCCTCCAATATTTCTACAGTGTCAAATTTACTCCCCAATATACCATTGTACTATTGGTGTTTGAAAAAAAATTAGAGAATAAAATCAGTTCTTAGGGATTGATTTGAGTAGTTTTTTTTGGTAAAAGATTTGAGTAGTTTATTTAAAGTATTAAAGGCACCAGAATGAAATTTGTTAATACTTTAGCGATAAATTCGAAGTAATATAAAGTAAAAGATATAAAGTGAAATATAACCTAAATTAATTTCAAGGTATTTTTTTTGTTATAATTTATCAAAATATGGTAAATATATTTTGATAAATTATACTTACTGTCTCTAATTTCTAACAATCATAAAAATGCTCCCTCTAACTTCAAAAATTACAAAAACAACTCTTGCCAGTATTGGATCTCAACTGTATTACATAGATATTTGAAATGATTAATACACTCATAAAGTCGAATAGAAATGAACGGTCATATAAAAGTTCACTTTTATTGGTATTTTAAAAGAATATAAGACATAAACAAAAAAGAAAAACAAAAGGAGAAACTGTCTCACTAAGGGTGTCTTATTGTAATATTTTTTTAAAAATAAATATTGTCTCTGTAATTTTTGAAATTATAGGGGTGTTTATAATTATCAGAAACTATAATGAGATGTAACTATGAAAGTGCAAGAGCTTCTCCAACGGGGAGTTCTCATTTATTCGTCCCAATTCTATATTGAGAGATCCATAGTGTCAAAATGAGAGTTCCTCTCATATTTGGCACTAATTAATGTGCTTCAATGGAGAGCTTCCATATTTGACATCATTATGTTCTAATTGGTCATAAATTAAAAGAAAATCTGACAGTGGATGGGAAGAAATGGACATTGCTAAATTTTTTTACCAAATATGAGAGTCATTAATGTCATTACCAAATCTGGGAATCATAAATAACACTCCAATGGAACACTTTTTTTTTTGCCAAAACTCTCAAATTTGGCAACGACAGCTCTAAATGAAAATTTATTAGAGATGCTCTAATTTATTATAATAAAATAAAATTTGGTAAAGTGAATCTTACGTTAGGTTAATCCAATAAGATCATGACTAAATAGAGGTAATAGTGGTGGAGGAGAAAATATAGGGTCACGATCATTAGGGGCTTTGAATTGAATTGGATTGGTCGAATGATCGAAAGTCAAAAAATTGATTTACAAACCCAAAAAAGCCGTCCAAAATGGTTCCCGAGTTCACATGAGTTTGAGCACACGTGAGCCCTAGCCGCCTCTTGTCTGCGTATTTTTAATGGTAAGTCTTAAACGTCGACTACCTGTTAAGGTAATCCAATGGTCAGCAGATGACCTGGCGAGTTCCATTCTTTTTCCGGGAGCTGGTCCATCTCACCCACGCCTCCATTATTGTAAAAAGAATCAATTTTGGGTTTAACCTGCCCAACAGCGGTGACTTTCTATAATTGAGGGGTCCACTATTTTAAAGTCAAATCCCATTTTATAATCATCCCTTACAACATCAAATATATATATATATATATATAAATAAAGTAGAAAAGACAAAAAGACAAAGAACCTTGCCGTATACAGCCGGTTCGATTTTATTCAGAGATTAGTCTCAACACTGGATCTAAACAACAACGGAAGTAGGCTTAAGATATTTTATATTATCAGAAATAAATAAAAGAATCAATAATGTTTCTATAAGAATATTAGAAGTCAATAACTTTATAATATAATGACATCTCGATACTTTTTGTTATAATGACAAATGTTGGATTTAAATTGCACGAGATACTTACAAAAGTAAAGTGGAGAGTAGGCTCTATATATTTTTATGAGAAGGGGCATAAATTTCTTATATACGAGGAATTTTTTGTCTATCTAAAAAAAGTAAATAAAATTTGGGATATTTATTTATTTATTTATATTAGCTGGCTAAAAAAGTTTGGCTGATTTCGAATATGGGATGCTTGAGTTTACAGTTCATTATTCATTTGCTGCCATGCCAACTCTCATTAGGAGTTTTATTTGGTAAGCAAGCTATTATACCTAATTATGCAAGTTTTACAATAATGAATAAAAGTGTTTATTTATTTATTTATTTATTATTTTTGAATTAGAGCACTAGTCAATTTCATATAATTCACTTAAATTTCAAAATAGAATTAATAACTCTCAAACTATTGATCAAGGCTAGTTGATAAACTTTCTAAATTTCAAAACTAAACAAATAATTCCTAAAAGAATTAAATAAAGTCCATAGTTATGAATTTATAATACTTTACTCCTTCATTTGTAAAGTTTAAGGAAATTCTGTGAACTCGCCATATGTTGATCGATGGAAGAGAATTATTTGTTCAATTTTTATAGTTTAAAAGAATTATTTATTCAATTTTAAAAATTAATAGTTTAAATTATTCATGAAGTTCTTGAAATTTTTAAATTTTATTTATCATAAAAGACCTTTAAATCTAGTGGTATATATATATAAAATACTTGTAATTTATCCTTAGAAGGAAAAGAAAAAAAACAAAAGAGTGCAGACGAAAGTTTAGGCTTTGAAGGCCAATGGATAATGGAGAGTCAAAATTTTGCTGAGGTGAGCTCAATTGTAACAAGTTACTGAACCAGCAGATTATTCTGACCGACATTAAAAAAAAAAAAAAGCAACAGAGGAAGGAGAAGAAGAAGGAGAGAGATAAATGCAGATTTGTTGTCCCGAGGAGGCGAGGAGAGGAGAGGAGAGGAGAGGGACGTAATAAGCGTGCAGTTAGCACATAATCATTGACACGTTAACACAAAAGAGAGAGAGAGAGAGACTAGTAGGGTTAAAAATATTAAAATATAAATAGGGGGTGCATGGGACCCACAATTACGCAGAGAGCCACATTTGGGACGGCGTGTGAGGGGAAGGTTGGAGCCCCAAGACATCATCACCTCCATTAACCGACAAGTTACCGGTAAGAAGAGAGAGAAACAAGTCCCAGTTGAGGCAGCATGAGGGGTTAAATGACAGGTCCAACCGAGGCTGCTCACTCAACCTGTGGCCCTGTGGGTGACTGCCGAGACATATATCTATATATAATAAGAGGCATAGCCTCAACTCAAAAACCTCATCCTTCATTTCATTTCCTTGGGATACTTAAATCTCATTCAATGCCTGCTAGCTACCTTCACCCTCTCTACTTGTTGAATCCATTATATATCCATATATATATTTTTATATACATGGGCATACTGTGATCAGTTAAAATCTGTTTCACTTTGAAATCTCTTAGTTCTTCTTAATTTGCTGTGTTTTGTGGTGATCTTTGCTGGCCAACATGGGACTCGACAAAGGTTTAAGTCTTGAGGAGATCAAAAACGAGGCTGTTGATCTGGTATATATATATATATATATTTCACTTTCTTTTTCATTTCATTTTCTGCCCTGTTCATTAATTTTCTGGAGAAATTTGGATGGTAGTAAGTGTTGCTCATTTCTTTTTGTTTATTCTAAAGATGTATGTAATCCATAAAATGGTACGTAGCTATGTAAGCTTACTTTCATTTTCTATATACATATATTTGCTTCGATGCTCTTCCTTCTCGGTTACTATTAAGTGGTTGATGGATGATGAGACAGACTTGAGGATTTATACTATTAAGTGGTTGATGCATGATGAGATAGATTTGAGGATTTATAGCCAATGAGTTTCTTCTTCAGGCATATGATCGATACGTCTACTTTTAATTTTCTTGAGATTTTCACGTCTTTTCTTTTTCCTTCCGTCTGGCTGTCCAGAATACAAAGAACAACATAAGAAAATTAGATTTTAAATTTCATATTCTTTATGTACATATAATTATATATGCTGTATTGCTTTCCCATAAATGAAATATATATATATCCCACTTTATTCAAGTCCAATAGTTGTGCAAGTTCGCTGGAGCCAGCCAATGAAACTTTAAAATTCAGAATGTTTATATAGTACGTTTCTTTTTTTCTTCTTAACTTTCTCAACATCCAAACAGCTACAAACCGATCTAAACATGAGAGAGAAAGAGAGAGAGAGCTTGGGGAGTTGGTCCTTGACTCCTTGTTTTAGATTTTTTATTACCAACCCACGTTGTTGAAACTCAGTTTTTGCCTTTTGTTTTTTGTTATTGCTTTATGAAATTTGGGTACTGTATGTGGTAATCATAGGCTTGTTAAAATAAACTTGTTTAAAGGTTTCTTTTGGTAATTCACTCCTTTTAACGGTGCCGAAAATAATTTCCCCTTCGATTCATCAGTTCAGCGTTTTAAGTTTGTATACTTTTTTGGACGGATTTGCCATTGAACTTCTTTCCATTTTTTTTTTTTTTTTTCTTTTTGACACGGGATCTACTTCCGTTTTGTCAGAGAACCGGACGAGTTTAACTGACAAAACTTCTTTACTAGGCTGGATTTGTCTTGTTCAAACTGACCTATCGGTTCTTGAGAAAACGGTTTATAAAATATAACCGGATTACGCCGCTTCCAACCGACCAACCCGGACCAAATTTCGTGAACTGGATGACCCGTCCCGTCTGACCTGTTTTGACTTTTGAGGCCAAGAGACTTGAAACATGAGCCACTTATGGAAATTTTAATTTATTTACGACTACTTTAAGGCCTTACTTAGAGCTAGATAATCTTACCATATATATATATATATATATATATATATAAAAGAAACCAGTGGTTCGATCACTGTAATTTTTGGCATGTCTGTCATACATAGGAAGAATATTAAATTCAACGGTCGGTTTTTCAAAATACTCATTTTACATTGGTCAAAAGGCCAAATCCTTATATAAGTAAGTCCTCACAGACGAGATTCTCTTTATATATATATATATATTATTGGGCATATTACCAAATTATTTTCAAGGTTTTTCAAAACTTTCAAAATAAACCCAATTTTTTAAGAATTCCTAAACTATTTTTTTTTTGACAAAAATGCCCTTTAAAGTGAATAACCACCATTTTGAAGCACAATTTCCAATTTTGTTAATAATCACTAATTCCCAAAATTTAGAAGTTAAATTCAAATTTTCTAACAGTTAGAAGGGCAAAAATGTCCAATTTTTCGTAGGGAGATTTAGTTTATTAATTTTTTTTTTCAAATGAGGTTTATTTTAAAATCGAACCCATAACTTCTTAGATGAAAGTCATGGACCTTGCCCCCATCGGTGATCCTATATTATATATTCCAACTGATAAAATACCTTCTTCCTTTTTTTTTTTTTTTAATCTATTTTTATATTTTCAACTTATCAATCCGGCGGTTTGTCCAATGACTCAACAAGTGACCCTTTCCTTTACTGGATTGATGTTCGGTCCAATCTAGTAACTATGTATTAACCAGGATAATTAGAGGGAAAAAAAAATATATGGGATCTATGCCTTGAACATGTATTCGTGTGTAACTAAGGGCCCTAAAGATTTATTTGAAAATTTAAAAATTGAATCAAACTAGTTTATTCCATTAGTAATTTATGGACCTATTTGGAAATTTTGATATTTGTATCAAGTTTATTGTTATCTGATTTATGTTGTCATTTAATTAAGATGATGCTTGTTCCTTTCTAAATTGATCCACATACCATGATAAATTTGTTCACAAAATTATATACAAAAAAAAAAAAAAAATTCGTATACCATGGAACAAATCAAACCTGCTTTATCTATTTTCCAAGCTTTCTTGATTAATTATTTTTTGTTTAGTGTCACTATAACTTAGAAATTTGAAAGAAACTTTTCTAGAAATATGGAAATGAATCAAGTTCACTGTTCACCAATTAATTTTCTAATGACAGGAACGAATTCCAATTGAGGAAGTGTTTGAGCAGTTGAAATGTACCACAGAAGGTTTATCCTCAGAGGAAGGAGCCAACAGGCTTCAGATTTTTGGACCCAACAAACTAGAAGAGAAGAAGGTCCTTCCCTCTCTGATTTCTGTCCTGTAATCTTTTTTTTTTTTTTTTTTTTTTTTTGAAACTAATCAGTAACACCCAAAATGTGATTATTTATTAATATATATATTGCTTATAATAAACAGGAAAGCAAGTTTCTCAAGTTTCTGGGGTTCATGTGGAATCCCCTCTCATGGGTCATGGAAGCTGCAGCTGTGATGGCCATTGCACTGGCGAACGGCGACGGGAAGCCCCCAGATTGGCAAGACTTTGTGGGCATTGTTTGCTTGCTGGTCATCAACTCTACTATCAGTTTCATTGAAGAAAACAATGCTGGAAATGCTGCTGCTGCTCTTATGGCTGGTCTTGCTCCCAAAACTAAGGTATAATTGCATGGACACAAACTTAGGAAGCTGCTTTATTGGATTAAAAGGAAAATTAACCTTGTTGGTATTGTCAAATTATTTTGTGTGAGGTCCTTTAGTATATTTTCACTTAGATCATCAAATCTTAGTTATTGTTTAACTGAAAAAGCATGTGGTAGAAGCCATGTTTTGTCATTAAACAGTATGAGACATAAGCTCTGCTTCTAATGGTTTTATGACTGCTTATTTTGTAGGTGCTTAGAGATGGTAGGTGGAGTGAGCAGGATGCTGCAATTTTGGTTCCTGGAGACATTATAAGCATCAAGTTGGGAGATATTATCCCTGCTGATGCCCGCCTTCTCGAGGGTGATCCGTTGAAGGTTGATCAATCTGCCCTTACCGGAGAATCCCTCCCCGTGACCAAGAATCCCTCGGATGAAGTTTTCTCTGGTTCAACCTGCAAACAAGGTGAAATTGAAGCAGTTGTTATTGCCACTGGTGTCCATACCTTCTTTGGAAAGGCAGCACATCTTGTGGACAGCACCAACCAAGTTGGGCACTTTCAGAAGGTGCTCACAGCAATTGGGAACTTCTGTATTTGTTCCATTGCAATTGGAATGTTGGTTGAGATTATTGTCATGTACCCAATTCAGAAGCGAAAGTACAGGGATGGAATTGACAATCTCCTGGTTCTCTTGATTGGAGGCATACCAATTGCTATGCCCACTGTTTTGTCTGTGACAATGGCTATTGGGTCTCATAGACTGTCTCAGCAGGGTGCGATCACGAAGAGAATGACTGCCATTGAAGAACTGGCTGGCATGGATGTCCTCTGCAGTGATAAGACTGGCACACTGACCCTTAACAAGTTGAGTGTTGACAAAAACTTGATTGAGGTGTTTACAAAGGGTGTGGAGCAAGACCATGTAATGTTGCTTGCTGCCAGGGCTTCTAGGACGGAAAATCAAGATGCCATTGATGCTGCAATCGTTGGGATGCTTGCTGACCCAAAGGAGGTATAGCTTACTTATTAATAGTTCTTCTCTGATTGAGTTTGAACCAAAAAATGGAAAAAGAAAAGAAAAGAAAGGGGAAAATCATGATTGAGTGCTCATGTTAGACATATATGTATATTTATGCAGGCACGCGCTGGTATTCGAGAGGTGCATTTCTTCCCATTCAATCCTGTGGACAAGAGGACTGCTTTGACCTACGTTGATTCTGATGGAAACTGGCATAGAGCTAGCAAAGGTGCACCTGAGCAGGTAACCTTGTCAATTATTCAATTCACATTTTTTTCACTTAGCAGGTTGTCGCACAAGTCAGTAACAAAAGGTGACTCTTTATTCACTTGTTTCATTAATATTTGTTTTTTGGAAACAGATCATAACTCTTTGCAACTGCAAGGAAGATGTTAGGAAAAAGGCTCATTCTGTCATTGATAAGTTTGCTGAACGTGGCCTCCGATCATTGGCTGTTGCAAGACAGGTTTGCAATACTAATCTTGATGTATAAGAATGTTTTTTTGTTTTCTTTCCTTTTGTATGAAAAATGAGTACCCTCAAACTGTTTGTTGCTTTTCTTGTATGTCTGCAGCAAGTGCCTGAGAAAATGAAAGAAAGTGCTGGTGCACCATGGCAGTTTGTTGGTTTATTGCCCCTTTTTGATCCTCCCAGACATGACAGTGGAGAAACCATCCGCAGGGCTCTCGATCTTGGTGTGAATGTCAAGATGATTACTGGTACTCAACTTCATTCCTTATTTTGTCTTGGAAATGCAATTATAATTTTTTTCTTTGGCCTCTTGCTTAATTTTGGTGGCGTTATAATGTTCAGGTGATCAACTTGCCATTGCTAAGGAAACTGGTCGGAGACTTGGAATGGGAACAAACATGTACCCATCTGCTTCTTTACTCGGTCAACACAAGGATGAATCGATAGCTGGCCTTCCTGTGGAAGAGTTGATCGAGAAGGCAGATGGGTTTGCCGGTGTATTTCCAGGTGGGTGATTTTGGCATGCTTGCTGGTCACAAACAAGAAATACTGACCCTTTATTGTCTTGTTTCAAATGGAAACTTGTTTTTTTTTTTCTTTCCCTAACAGTTGTTTTTCATCTTTTCTGTATAGAGCACAAATATGAAATTGTGAAGAAGTTGCAGGAGAGGAAGCACATCTGTGGGATGACAGGAGATGGTGTCAATGATGCCCCTGCTTTGAAGAAGGCAGATATTGGAATTGCTGTTGCTGATGCCACTGATGCTGCACGAGGTGCTTCTGACATTGTTCTCACAGAACCTGGACTGAGTGTTATTATCAGCGCGGTGTTGACCAGCAGAGCTATTTTCCAAAGGATGAAAAACTATACTGTTAGTCGATACACTCATTTCCTCTTAACAATGCTCTCCTGTTTTGTTTAATTGTACATTTTGTGACTTCTTTGCAATTCTTTTTGCAGATCTATGCGGTCTCCATCACAATTCGTATTGTGGTAAGTACATAATGCCGGTTTTAAACAACGTGACAAGCTATTAAATTGTGAGTATTGATTTATCTGTTCTAGCTCTCTAATTATTACTAATTTTGCAGTTCGGGTTTATGCTTATTGCTCTGATATGGAAGTTCGACTTTTCTCCATTCATGGTTTTGATTATTGCCATCCTAAATGATGGTAATGTTCTAATTAGTGCACTCTAACGTTGTTCTGAGATGCTCTTCGCTTTGATTTTTCTTTTACTTTCACAACATCACGATAATTAGTGTTGACACCATGCATTGTTATACTTATTAAGGAACGATTATGACGATCTCAAAGGACAGAGTGAAGCCATCTCCCTTGCCTGATAGCTGGAAACTAAGAGAAATATTTGCTACTGGGGTTGTGCTTGGAGGTTACTTGGCATTGATGACTGTTATATTCTTTTGGATAATGAAAGATACTGACTTCTTCCCGGTAAGAAATTTAGTTTTGTTTCTCCTACATATGCTTTAACCGAACCTCCTTTTTTTTTTTGTTTCATTGAAGTTACGTTATTAGATTTTGATTCTATTTATTCATTTCTTTTGGATCTTGATAATGCAGGAAAAATTTGGTGTAAGGCCTATTAGGCACAGTCCTGATGAAATGATGGCTGCTTTATACCTACAAGTGAGTATTGTGAGCCAGGCTCTGATTTTCGTCACTAGGTCTCGCAGCTGGTCCTATGTTGAACGCCCTGGAATGCTATTAATGGGCGCTTTCATGGTTGCTCAGCTGGTAAGAATTATGTGCTATTCATACTTCCAACAATCTCCATAATCAACACATTTCATAAAAATTCTCTCCCAAATATAATTTTGTTTCTTCCTTATTTGATGTGGTGCATGTTATAAAGAATTAGAAAGGAAACGATGATGGTCTCTTAATTGTTACACAATTCTGATGTTTTCAGGTGGCAACTTTAATAGCTGTATATGCAAACTGGGGTTTTGCAAAGATTAAAGGAGTAGGATGGGGATGGGCTGGTTCCATCTGGCTTTACAGTCTCGTCTTCTATGTCCCACTTGACTTAATGAAGTTTTCCATTCGTTACATCTTAAGTGGCAAGGCTTGGCTCAACATGCTAGAGAACAGGGTATATTCATTTTACACTAGTAGATTTCTGAAGATTGGCTTCTTGCATTTTGTCACTCAGATCTTCCAACTAAAATATCTGCTACTTCTTTCCTCTGAAACAGACTGCTTTCACCACCAAGAAAGATTACGGCAAAGAGGAGAGAGAAGCTCAATGGGCTCTTGCTCAGAGGACTCTCCACGGCCTTCAACCACCAGAAACTTCCAATCTCTTCCCTGATAAAAGTAGCTACAGAGAACTATCTGAGATTGCAGAGCAGGCAAAGAGGCGAGCCGAGGTTGCAAGGTATGCCACCATTTTGTTAGGCTTTCCCAACATCATTTACTAATATTTCAGAAGTGAATTTGCTAATGGGGTCTTTCAGTTGCCTCTCAAGACATAATTAATGGCTTCTGGCTACCATGGAATCAGTAAACTAAGAACAAGCATATTTATTTTGTGGTTGTAGGCTTCGGGAGCTGCATACACTTAAGGGACATGTTGAATCAGTTGTCAAACTGAAAGGGCTGGACATCGAAACCATCCAACAGCATTATACAGTGTGAGAAGCCAGGAGAATTTAGCTCGAAGGGAATTCAACTGGAAATCTGAATCAAGCTAAAGAGAGAAGAAGGCCTAAGTAGTATGAGCTTTCTAGATAGGAAGAACATTTCTGTGCTATAAATACATCCATCAATTTACTTTTCTTTCCATGTATTTCTAATGCCGGAAGAAAGGGCTGTGTTTGGTTTCTTGTTGCCTAATGTAAGAGCGAGTTACTTGTTTCACAGTTTTTACTCTTCAGTTGTCCTTCTTGTTGCTTTCTCTGCCATGCTATTATGCTTCTGTTTTTGTTCTGAGTTTTCCTTGGTGATTGTTACCCACGAATGGTTATGATCAAATGATTAAAAAGAGCCAAGTATGTAAGAGTTTATGATATCTTCCTCTGCATTTTCATGGCTTTCTAAATTGGTTGATGACTTCTCAATGCTGTTCAACGATGATTCTGAAGAGATTTTATAGGAAATATTTCACTAGATATCCCTAAACAGTGCATCAGGTAATTGATTCTTGGTTCCAAATGCTTCAATCAAGAGGACTTTCCAATTCTACAAGTGATTTCAAACTAGAAGATGGAAAGCAAGCAAGAAGAAACTTAACCACATTACATCAAAGCAAGAAAAGAACCTAAGTTTATACCAATTTGAAGCAAAACAAGTAATATTACCTCGGGAGGGTTACAAGGAAACAACCAAGGGAAGCTTCGATCCTCCATTAAAGCATTCACTGCAATTTCTAATATATCCTACTAAGTGTAAAAGAACACACTGAAAACCGAGTTTAGTGTAACTAACTTCTTCAACCTAAAGAGTGATTTTTACGAATAAATCCCTCTAGATATGAAAGATCACGTTGAAACAAAGCAATTTGATCTATTTCTACTACTAGAAACAGGAAAATGCAGAACAAAGGTTGTTTTTTTAGAGATGATGTGTGTTTTCTTTCTGCAGGTCTTTTCTACAGGCCACTCCTAGCTGGTTTCAAAGCCACAACCTGCTTACTATATGATGAGCATTCTCAGAATACGGATGAGGAACCTCCAAACATTAGATGAAAAGGTAAGGCGATAAAGGGTCCCTTGTCGAAGTCCCTCTAAAAGGTCTGATTTGCTCATCTGGTACGCAACCCATGTCAGTTGTTTTTGTTGGCAAAGTTGTGTCGTGAATTCGATGTGTATGTGGATATATAACAAGCTATAGATTCAGCTCAGTGGTTAAAAGCTTTGAGCTCGTGCAAGGATTTGTTCAAGTGACGAGAAGACGAAAGAGCTGCTGCGAGTCTTTCTTCGTTGATAGAGCTCCATTTTCCGAGTTTTATTTTTTACCTGAAGAGTTTTCTGTGTAAAGTCCTGTATGCTATTGTGTGATTGCTTTTGTTATTGCACTTGGGATTTAGAAACTCGCAAATAGCACAATCAACCTAATACATATTTTCAGCAATTGTCGTGAAATCCATTACAGCGTTTCCTACAATTTTCCAATTAATATACGATCTATCACAAACTCCTATTGGGCTATATAAAGCACATGAATATAAATCCTGAAACTATCTGGGAACTTTCTGCAAATTCAATTGTCACTGACAAATTCAATTGTCACTGACCTAAGCCATTAACTATTTGTTCACAATTCTCGTATGATCATCTCAGTCTTAACTCAGATTATTATATCAAAATCAATAATAAGAATGAAGAGAGCTACAAGTTTATAACCAGAATCCCAATGAAAAATTGCTCATTAAAATACCATCCTTCGCAACACCGATATTGCATCATTTTACTGACAGAAAAAAATTCCATCCCGAACCAGAGGGAAGTCAATGTTACAAATTCATAACAATGACTTGACACAAAAAATTCACTACTATTGTTCAAGGAAATATATACAAAGGGGAAACAAAAATAAATAAAGAAATAAGAGGTAGGGAAAAAACACACTTTATTGTCAAAACAAAGAACAAGTGAACTCATTTGGTTTTTACACTCTGCTGTACACACTTCCATCCTCGGTTATACAATACAACCTAAATAATCTGCAATTGCAAGCCTTCTAATCGCTCTACCGAAATCAATTTCCAATAAAATAAAAGTGGAGGAAAATGGAAAACAAAAATGCAAGCTCACAACACACCTGTGACTGTAAAGAATACCAAGCAGCTAACTCAATGAAAGAAACAAAGCTAGACTTCCAAACCAGCAGATGGGAAAAAAAATGGTAAAAATCCCTGATTTTGTCTAACAATCATGAAAAAAGCTTCTTGGGAGAAGAAGCAGCTAAAAATGCACTGATGTTCTCCCTTTAACACCTGAGAAATTGAGTCCCCCACTGCAGAGATGAAGACAGCAAGTAATCAGAATGAGTCACGAGTCGCAATTCGCAAATGGAGACATTGCAATTGAAAATATCACAAGGGAAAAATCATACAAATTTGCAAGCATGCTTTCTTCCACCGGAGATCTAAACTACAGGGAGCTGAAGAAAAACCAGACGCCTTGAGGAGACTCAGAATAATTGAAGTGCCATTTTTAGCTTATTCTGTTTCCATTTGGGTAGCTTATAGAAAGCATCTTTTGCCATCCCAAATTTCTCCCGGAACTCCTCCGAAGACAGGTAAGTCTGCAGCATTAAATTTAAAAATTTTAATTACAGCATGGTAGACATGTACTTCATTATGACATAATGTCTTTTAAATATTTACCTCTCGCTTGGTCACATCAATTTCTGTAATAGGATCTGTTGACGATATTTTAAGACGTTCATATGGGTATATTGGGAGCCCCTCCTCGTCTTCAGTTTCACCCTCTTTCACATCTTCCTGTATAGTGAGAGCCTCTATTCTGCTGCTCATAGAGTTCTCCTTAGAGTTTGTCTCTGGTTTTGGTTTGGGAGACTCTGGGCTCACTTCACACAAGACAAAATAGCACTTCAAATATCAGTTGTGAAGCTAAATGATTAGCTGCAATCAAGAAACTTGGCACATGCATACCTTTAAGAGATCGAGGTATAAGAGTTTCCCGTGCTGGCTTTTCAAAAGAAGCAGTAAGTGCAGCAATAGCTGAAGATCTGGAAGCCAGTTTTGCTGAATCAGGGGTTACAGATTTCGGATAGATCTTTCTAACCATTGGAGGTGGAGTTGAAAGGTTCCTGGCATTTGGGTTCTCAAAAGTAGCAGCTAGTGCGTTAAAGGCTGGAGACCTGCCCCTCACACGGACTCGATCAGGGCTAAAAGACATGCTTCTGGAGCGCTGTGATTTGTCTGGCACACTAGACCTTCCTCCATATGAAACAGGTGCTCTCCTCTTGGGTTTCTATATCATGCATCAGATATCAAACAAAAGACCTAATACTAAGCAGAACTATGGCAGCGCAAAGAAGAAAAAGAACTGTGAAGATGCATGCAGCGAATTGAATAGAAAAAGTGTCTATGACTTCGTGTTGCATTTTCTAAATGACCCATCATATCAAGGTCTTAACATGAAATGTAAGAGACTACAAAGTATCGAATGATAGATCAAAATGTTTAAGTTGATGTTGTGCTCTATCAGAAATATCAACCTAGTGTTATTTTTCATGACCAAAAAAGAAAAGTTTTGGTGGCCATACAAGGTGACGTTAATATCCCTCCTTTTTTCCCATTGAAATGCCACTTCGTTCACTCTCTCTTTTCTGCCCAAGGTATATTTTTGGTAATTGTAGATAATTAGGGCGCATCTCAATCTTCCAGTTGTATACAATGTGTGATCAACAATTGATGCTTTTCAGTTTGATAACAAATATTAAAAATTTCAGCATTTTAATTTCATTGTGTAGATTTAAGTTAAATATAGTTAAATTATCCTGCTTAGCAAAATCCCAAAAGGTTAAATATAGTTAAGCTAATGTGAATGGATTAAACCAAATGTTTTGTGATGTATTTTGGTGAAAGAATTGTATTTTATCTGAATATATCGGTGTAGCGAACGCTGCATTTTCCATTATTTATTTAAATCCCAAATTCAAGTCCTGAGTAATAATATAGTTTTTTCTGGAAACCTGATTCTCATTTTATTTATGGTATAATTATTAGTATGTCAAAGGTATTCATATATTTTAATCCGTTACTGATAAAGGTTACTTAGAATGGTAAAACATCCTTTTACACATAATATTTGGTAGGAAACATAGATTTAAATGCTATTTAAAGAGGGTTAGGTTCGAGTAACACATGGTTCTTACCCATGGTTTGACACATGGTTTGCAAAACCCAACGTGGGATAGGTAACATGAGTAAAAGTTGTAAGAAGTTTAAGCCTATATTAGCTTTACAACAAAAAGTTGTAAAACCCTGAACCTTCACCAAACCCAAAATTCTCCAACTATTAATCACAAAACTGCATTCACTTTACAACAAAACGCAAAATTTCTAAAATTCTTGTGATTCAGAAATCTATTCTAGATACCTAATGACAAAGCATAACTTTAAATCATAAATACGGCGCCACAACCTACATTCAATCTTATATGAACTAGAGATCCCTAATGCTGAATCAGATGGAAAAAAAAAATGCGATCATAGTCTTTTGATCAATCAAACTCCTATAAATGGTGACATTAGTCCTGGTGAAGTACAAGTTGGATGATCAGGAATGAGAGATATAAATTTGACAGAATGAAAAAACTTACAAAGTAACACTTAAAACCGCAACTATCCAAGTTAAGAGCACAAGAAGAGGAAAGCATAATATGTCAATCAAGATAACTATAACTATTAGTGTCGTAGAATGATCTTAAACTCCTACTAATTGCCATTTAAAAATGGCTCATATTTGTTTAGAAGTTGGGAAGCATGCAAGTGATGCAGTATGGATCATCCCACCTTATCATTGTTTAGGATTGATAACAAGGTGGACAGGGTTGACTGATTGGAACTTCCATTTCATAAAAATTATGACTCATTCAGAGGAGAAATTCAGTATCTAGGCTATCAAAGATAAAAACTGAGTGCATCAGCATTAATGCAAAATTTAAACACCTCATATGTGATTCGTCCACAGTACATAAAGGGCTACAACTCATATTAAGTACTTCTATACTAATATGATGAACAGAACATGTTTCCAAGAGATAAATTCAATTATTTCAGACATGGACAGATATAAATAGGTGAAGTAATATAATAGGTGGAACCAATAAGAATATTAAAGAGTAACAGGTACATGATGTAAATGGACAACTTGGAAAGCAACTACTAAATATAAGGAATGGGAAAAAAATAACAATCTTACATCTAGAGTTGGAGTACCCCCATTTTTCACTATTGCAAGTTTCCTTTGAAATGAATTTCCGTGCATCTGTACCCAAATCAAAAGTAAGATCCCTTACAAAGTTCTAAAGCTATACTGATCACTTCTGGATTTACAATTATCATGAAGTCACTTACTGCAGATTTTGCAGAATCCCATGTAAAGAAACGTGTGAAGAAAGGTGGTTCACTCCCTTCCATGACAATATATAATGGAGCTTCACGAGATAGCTTTTCTAAGAGAAAATCATGTTCAAGAAATTTCTGTTGAAAATGAGAACAAAGAGTTTAGAACATGCCTAAAAAACCTACCAGGCATCAGAAATCTTGTTAGATGCTGCAGTGCATAGTGAATAGGAATCTAACCAAGATCCAAAGACCAAGTCAAGTCACAGATAACCATGGTTTTATGACTTAGATGAGTAAACTCAGATTCAGTTGTACCCAAGTTATATGAGTTGCCCATCAGGTAAAAGCATATTGAAATGGTATATATCACTAGTTGGTTTTCCCCTCAAATTAAAATCATATATCAGATTTCCAGCCAAAGCCTAGTTGATTGTACCTCCCCAATAGTTAGAGCATGCACTCTATTCTTGGAGTCAACCTGTTGCCCAACCCAGACATAGACATCTGAATGACAGTCCACGATGAATATATCTTCAGTCATTAAATCGTCCTGAGCGAAGTTGAATATTTCTGTCACCTGCAATAAAAACTTTAATTCAAAGCCATGGAGCAAAGATCTAACAGAACCAATATCATGAGATATGGCTTTTGCACTAGTAAACCTCAAGATGCCACATGAGGTGAAAATTAATGTTTACTTCATCCTTCGTGTTTCATAAATATGTTTCTTGTGATATAATTCAACACATTATAGAGCACTTTACTATATTGAGGCTGCATTTGGTTGCATGGACTTGGGGATTTGGAATTGGAATTAAAGGCTCCAGTACCACGACTCCACTAGCACTGTATGGTTGCTTTGCATATCAATGGATTTAGAATTAAGTTAAAAAAACCATAGACCCAAATCCATAAGAATAGTTTCACAATAAACTAAGATTTTCACATCCCTTGGAATTGGAATTCCAAATCAAATCCAATTCTTCGCAACCACAGGAAACTTGAGTGTATACTAAAATAAAACCATGGAAACACACGGAACATATGGAAATAACAACAGTGTTTAAAAGCCTGCATTCTACAAACAAACGTGACTGAGAACAAGAGTTAGAATTTTGTTAACCAATAGTCATATTATAAGGTAAGAAGAAAAAGAAACAAGGAAAATACACACCTTTAAATTCCCTGTAGATCAGCGTGCATTTCAGCAGTAATCAATACAATGGGAAAGAAAAAGGGATCAGGCTATTACATTTAACATTAAATGTAAGATAGAAAATTGGAATGAAATGGAAGGAAAATGATGGCCAATGGAGGCAGTTATTCATACCTTTTGAGAAAGTGCATGAGAAGAGGTGAGGATCACTTTCAGCATCCCTTCCAATCTTCTGGCTGGAGTATTCAGATTTTCCTCCTAACAAATCCCAAAATTGTTCAGATTCTGTGCCTTCCTTTTGTGGTTTTGACTGTACATTTGGCTGCAGACAATTGACAAGTAAATCAATAAGGAGACCTGATTGTACAAAAATAACATGGAATATCTTCAAGAACCCCTTAATGTGTGTGTATATATATATATTTGGATTCTCTTTAAAATAAAACTGAGGACGTTCAGATAAATTGATCAGCCATTTGATTTTTGAACTGATTTGCCTACCACTGAGTAACAATATTCAATCCAACGAGAAAAATGTAAAATGATATGTGCAATTAGTCCTTGCAGTTCTATCTAACTCTCCTGGGAAACGAGAAACATCTATTAACACAAATCAGACCTTTATCAGATCCAGCTGCCTTTCAACAAGTTCCTGGTCCTCCGGGGTTGTAAGGCTTCCAGACCATGTAAAGACAGAGGAATCGCTATGTAATATGTAGCAGTAGGAGGAATTCAAAGACGATGCAACCTGATTGAAGTACCAAAAAAGGAGTAAATTTCATAATATATATATATAAAACAGCAGAAGTATATTTATCAAATCCATATTAAGTACTGAGGCTGAATCATGTTCAACACCACAAGAAGCATCACTTGTATACAATCAAGAGTCATAAAATTGCTTAAATATGATCATATTAATAGACGTATCATTCTTGAAATTTAATAAGGCATTGAACTATATGTTGGATGTCACTGGGTTTGGACAAGTCATTGTAAAAATTGTGTTCTTGTAAAATAATTTTAACTAATGAATTGTTCTGTTCCTGAATTTTTATTCAATTGATGATAAGAAAAAAACAAGCATTACATAGGTTATGAGTAAGCCTTGGGGTCAGCAGAGAAAGGAAGTTATGCTTAACCCAATTCAAAACAATTTTCTGTGAATTCTTAGAAATGCTACTTTTTTACTGAGCAAAAAATGTTATACAACACGGATATGCCAAACAGTATTGATTGTATTCCATTCTCTGTTTAAAACTGAAGAAACAAAATATCACTGTAATGCTTTTTATTTGGACATCCAAATGAAAAATCAGTTAATAAATGAATCCATTTTATGTTGTTTCTGCTGTGAACTAAGGTCCCCTTTAAGAGCTAATTTTGATCCTAGTATACTAATAAAAAATGACTTTGAAGCTTGATGTTTACTTTAAAACTTTGGGAAGGGATTATTACAAGCCAGTAGCCTGCAATAGGGGAATAAGATCAAGCGAAACAGAAATATCTTGAATACAAGAGCTGAGAACTCTATGAGCACCCAAAAATAAAAAGATTAGGACCCAAAAATATATAGGCACCCACAAAGAAATCCACAGGTTATTATTTACTGAATGATTAGGTAAAGAACTCTACTTCTTTACCTAACCTTTAATAAAAAGATTAGGACCCAAAAATATATGGACCCCACAAAGAAATCCACAGGTTATTATTACTGAATGTTTAGATGATGACTCTGGGCCATATAAATGGAAAACGTATAATGTGAACTAATGTAAGCCCATACAGCATACAAGGGCACCCTCAGACTGATGAAAATCCAAGACTAGATTCTATTGAAGTCAGAAATAGAAGAACACCAGAAAGTAAATGCAGCCAGCTTATATCCAATCACAATTTCCAATGGACTTTCAATTCCAAAGATCCTCCTATTTCTTTCATTCAAAATATTCCACAACATGGCAAAAATCAAGATCCTCCAAACAGTGGACCTTTGCAGCTCCAGACCTTCACTTGTGATTCACAAGTAAGCTATGAATGTACTGAGATACCACCCAAGATAAACCAACTCTGGTGAGGAATGTTAACCGCAAACTACTGAGGATTTTATATTAAGCAGCTGTCCAAACAAAAAAGCTACCTAGGATGGAACCAGAGATATCCATATGATTTTTTCTGCAAAGGAAAAGAGCACCTGGGCGATCTGAGAAGGATTTAACTAAAGGAGACTCGACTTATTAAGCTATCACCACCTATATTCACCTTCATTGCAGTAACTCTACAGGTATATAACGATATCACTAGGAACTCTACTAATTTGACCTCCCAATCCTAAAATTACCTTTCAAAAGTTATGGACAAGATATCTTTGTTCCCCATAAAAAGAAGTGGTCATTTACAATAGCCTTCCTATCAAAAACAATATGAAATGAAATGCTAAAAAGGTATGCAGTGCAGGATCCCATAATACACATCCTCCCTTCACTGAAGTTTCATTACCCAAGAAAAAAGTACTATAAAAGAGAAAGCAAACCATGATATACAAATACTATTTCACCAAAGAAAGATTTTAAATCAATTGATTTGAAATTGTTTACTCCTGATTTTGGCACAAAATATCTCCTCACAAGCTCAAGTATAAGAAATTAGATGATTTAAATGATTCAGTGTTTGCCCAATACAACCAGAGGCTGAGTAATGTTTAGTTTCCAACCTAAAAGCCTAAGCCATTATGTGTAGGACCCATATAGGTATATAAAGCTATCGCAAGCCCTTTATTTGGGTGATGTGGGACAGAGTAGATTCTTCTACACTCCCCCTCACGTGCATGCTCGTATGGGCATGGGCCTGTCACGTGGAGAACTAATGCTCTGATACCATGTTAAGTTTCCAACCTAAAAGCCTAAGCTATTAGGTGGAGGGATCATACAGGTAATAGGTCAATAGGAGACAGCAAACCCTTTATTTGGGCAATGTGGGACCAAGTGGATTCTTCTACCTACAGGTAATAGGTCAATAGGAGACAGCAACAATCGAGCTTCTATGATCCCATCTTTCTTAATAAGGTGGTAGACAAATGGTTGGCCAGAGGTCTAGTCTCTTAAGGTGGGGCAAATTGCAGGGGCATATGAAAAATGAAACACCTTTACACAAGTAGAACAGTGTCGATCTCTAGCATAAGGAAACGAAGGCAAGACTTTTTAACACTGTGCCGTGTGGCAGGTATAAGAAACTATCCAACCAATGCAATACTTGAAGTAGCTAAAGAAGTGTGAACTTCAAAGATATGGAAGATGATTAAACTGTATATTATGTTGAGATCATGAGAAGGATGACAATAGTGAAAGTGGTGGTAGAAGTGCAAATACATTCAGGCATGGATTATGGAAGAATGTGTAGAGTTCAACCTTGGCACATCATAGTGCCCTTTACTTGCCAGACTTGTATTTACAATTTCTTCATAATTATATCCTTCCTTTTTCTCCCACTTCAAGTACTGAACATTCTAATATTCTAAATTTTTGTGAATAAATTCAAAATGATACCAAGGTTGTTTTAATATAATACGAATTCAAACTACCAAAAAATAAAAAACCTATTTTTTAAAATAATTAATTTAGATATTTTTCTCATATTCTTGATTCTTCAATTGAAAAATATCTCTCTTATTTTCTTTTTGTTTTCCAATGTGGTCACATATGAGGACTATGCACTTCACAGAAACAAGGCCAAAAACATAAAATGACATCGCCAACTTGTACTATAAATATAATGCAAAAGTTAATATATATATGCACACACACACACACATATATTTGAATTCCATTTGGTGATAAATTTTTGAGGCATTGGAAGAAAGAAAAAGTTGCGTCCTTGATCCCAAGTTAATGTTCAAAACTGCAAATCATAGAACATGAGTTCAAAAAAGATCTAGTAAAGGGGAAGTTAAAACAGGGGATACCGGTTCAACTTGAATTGCTTGCATATTTTCAGGTCCATAACCCTGAACTCGAAATAATGCAATACCATCCTCTGTATAGGTCTCATCTGGAACTTCCTTCTCCGCAATGTATTTTTTGTACCCATCACTAAGACCACCCTAATAAATTTTACATAAATTGATATTAGCAATAATTGGAAATAAATAACAACTAAAATATGAATGTTAAATGAAGGAATTGACTTTCACAATGTAAGTTGCCTTCACAGTATCTGAAATTTTACAAACCTTAAATACAATAAAGCTTTGAAAGATAGCATGAAATTGGATTGGTTCATTTCCTTCGTACATGCGAGCCTATAGATCCATAATGAAGATGCTACCCATTAAATATATAAAGAGGTATACAGAAAATAAATCCATCAATAGTACAAAAGCAATCCAACCACAGCTGAGGGCAAACTACCTGAGCAGGCAGATACTTCAATGACTCAACCATCTTGCTTGCCAGTGAAATAGCAGAAGCTCTTTCTTCCTATATTCAATGATAAATGGATGGTAAGTAGATAAATTTAGAGATGCACAAGAGGTGCAGTAAGCTAACAGTTCAACTTGATAGTTTAAGGAATCAAACCAGATTCCAATAAATTAAGAAACGCACAGTCAAATTTTGTAGAAGAGATAAGACAATATGATTGCAAACTTTGATATGTTACCCCATGATGATGTTGAGTATAAGCCAACAGTTCAACTTGATAGTTCAAGGAATCAAATAATAGTTGAGTCAGCTGTAAGGAAGGCAATCCTTGAACCGACCCATCCAACCATTGATATATTCCACTTTTCTGGTTGGTGAATAACTCAACCAATATTTTTTGGTCATGCTCAACTTTGCTCAAGGACCAATTAATGCTATTCATTCCAGGTTTCTGGTTGGTGAATAGCAACCCAATTTCTATTTTGGTAAGTTGGTCACCTTTAACTTTTCTGTAGGACCAATTAAGGTAAAGCCCCTCTTTTGGAGTTGACCTATAAAACCCATTTTGGACTCCAGTTCAGAGAAAAGGATTAATAGGCCCTAAGCTCATCCCAATTTCCCGAGATAACCCAAACCAATCTAATGCATTTAACAGTTCATAGTGGTGGATCCAATTGAGATAAGCCTCTTGTTTCTTCCCTATATATCTTCCTCAGTGATGCAACATGATTATAGAGATAATCCCTCAAAATTATAGAGAAGAAAAACAAACTAGTGAGGAAAGCTATGAGATTGCTTTATGCTTGACAGCTCAGCATTTCATTTAGCGGTCTTGTCTATTCTGACTTCATTGATTATATTCCATCAATGCATTTTCTTTAGATGAATAAATGAATCAAACAATAGTGAATGATGACAACAAGAATAAGGGCTGAGCATTAATTGAAGTTCTTAAGGAGATCAAGATTGAAATCCCTCATGCTCATAAAGTCATAAACAGTTGATTGAGGGGAATTCAAGTTCACCTTACTTTACCTGTCATTAAGCAGTGGCAGGCATGTGGAGGAACACTTACATGGAAGAGAAATTTGTCAAAAGGGCCTGCCTGGTGGCAATAAACTAGATATTTCCTCTATAATTTAGGAAAGATATTAGTAATCTATATATTTTTGGTAAAAAGAGTGGAAGTATTTTAGAGAATAATCATAACCATTGATTCATTGGACACATGGCATGATACTCACCAATCCATGGAAAAGGTGAGTGGGCATTGCAGGAAAGTATGGGAGGCTTCGTTTGGCCAAGGCAAGGAGTCAGTATAACAGGTAGTGTGATAAATGGATCCTTGTACTTGTGTGTTCTTTTATAGTGCCTGAATTTATCATATTCTTGAGTGTCTTGTCCGTTCTCTTGTCCACTCAGCTCCCCAAGAGGAGTTTTAGGCTGACTGCCTAGCACAAAGAAGGTGGGTCAAGGAAGGCCACATGGATTGGCTTGGGAATCGCTGAGTCTGTGCCTTTACGGTAAATAATAGAAAATGACAGGATTCAATGTCAAATAATCACACCACTCTTTATATGTCTGTGTTATTGCTGATGCATAAGCATGAACAAATTTCACGAAACCTTGGAAAATATGATGAGAAGCCAACAAAATATTTCTGTAAATAGTTTTGCTACTGTCAATTATAAAGGAAATCTGCCAAGCCTTTCAATAAAATTTTCACTTCTAATGAGAAAAAATTAATAATAATTTAAATGTCTTGCCTACTGCAGCAACAATATGACCAAAAGGCCCCAACTTCATAAACCAATCAACAGTACAATTATTTAGCATACTAAAAATGCCATCAGATAAACTAAAGCATGAGTCAATAAAAAAGGAATTAACAACCATTGGTGGTCTTGCAAGAAGACATAGTGCAAGCTTCACTATATCTATTCTCAGTGACAGACCCTTAAAGGTACACCCTTAAAGGTACCCCGGCCTTTTGTGTGGACATGTTTAAATAGTATTTGATGCCATATGATATTTTTAACAGAGAGAAAACAGTACTACAAAATACTGAAAAAAAAAATTTGCACCTCAACACTCTGCTTCCCAAACCAAGTCCCTATAAGGTATTCCTCTTTATCTTCTCCTGGATACGAATACTGAAAGATATAGCAATCTCCACTGTAAAATTTTGACTGATCAGAAGCCGGAAGAATAATCTTCTCCTGGTCATTAACACGCCAAACCTGTGAAACCATGGTCTAACCATCATTAGCAACAGAACCAGAAACCGTAATCTGAACACTGGCTCATGACATTGATTTATCTGCCCATACAGAACAGGGAGAGGGAATAGTTACCTGGAAATCTAGTTCTATGTGGGAAACACATACCAAGCGATAAGGCATTTCTCAAGCCCATAGAAAAGGGAGAGACATTACAAAACATTGAGGAAATTTTCACTTGTTAATGATTCAGAAACATTTCCAACATGTCTAATTCTTCCTCTAAATTCGCTATTTTAGTTTCTCATACATATTCCTAAGCCATCCTATTTATTTTTACGAAAGTTTCTCATTAGGTTTCCGATTTAATATCCCAATCTATTCCAAATCACTTCCCTGCTTCACATTTCCCACATATTTTTGGACCATATTTCCTGCTTCCACTTCAGATGCCTCTTCCAACTTCCAGTTCCCATTCTGGAAACTACAGGCAAGCAAATTTGGGATTTTTGAGGAGGGGGTTATGTCTAGCATAACTCATTTCCAGGAAAAAAAAAAAAAAAAGAAACAAAACGTGCAGACTTTTGCGAAAGTCAGCATGTGCTAATAGGAACATTTTTTAATATATATAATATAGATGAGAATTTGACTCCTGTCAAAATCAAGCTCTCAACCCAACACCATTTTTCTAAATTAATATAGACACCAACACACAGACATACAGCACCTGCAAATTTCCTGTGCAATCAATGTGTGGTTGAGGTTCTTCTCTTGCAGGAGCAGCTTTCAACAGACCCTTCACATTAACCCCTTGGCGTTTTAGAAGTGCTACAAAATCATAAAAAAACAAAAGATAATTGCAGGGATGCATAGACAGTTATCACAATAACGATTCACATGGACAGGACTAAAAAAATTTGGAAAAAATTACTGACCAGCAACCTTGCCTCTACCATCCTCAGATACAGCTACATCAGTTGTCTGAGGCCATGAATCAAACTTTGAGCGGAACATCACTGTCTCAAATCCCTCAATTACACGGATTATTTGAGACTTTGGTCGATCAAGGCCTCGGAGTAGCTCCTATTTAATGATATTAACAGTTATAAAAGGTAAATTGAAAATTTAAATCAAAATCCAAATTTTATAAGAAGGCATTAGCTATTACTTCTGCAGCTCCACTTGCACTTTTTCTTTGATCAAGAGAGGTATTTCTTCCCATCCACACAAACAATTCCAACCCACAATCTAGAAGATAGCATTCATTTGTGTCGAGCAACTCCCTTGTCAGAGAATCAGCCTCGACAGGTTCTGCCTGCCCTTTCTCAATGCTTGAAAGGCAAATAAGTTTTTGTCAGAACAGACTCATAGAGACATTATATAAATCACATTGTTCACTCTCTCACAACAGAAACTTTATTTTGTCAAATGAAGAATTCGAAATGATAACTTTTGTTTTCTGATTTTTCGCTTTTAATGATTTCTTGGAGAAAAATTATATTTTTCTTTTTCTTTCTCTAGGTTCTATATGGAACATATTGGAAAGTTGAAGGACCAAAAAGGAGAAATAATATATATGTGTGAAAAATGTTCTTATGAGGGATACCTCATTTTAACTAAAATCAACCAAGACCCTAGAGCCATTGGATTGGAATCTTGAGATGAATCATGCATTAAGTGAATTGGAATCTAAGGGCCTGTGTTATTAGCTTATTTTAGTTAAAATGAGATATATATATATATATATATATATATACAGAAATGATCCATTGGGGTCCAGACCCCATTTGGATAAATACGGTCCACTCCTCATTGGGATAGTTGGGATAGGTATTTTGAAAAATCGACCGTAGATTAGATACTCCTGTTACGTATGTCATGTCTGCCAAAAATCACAGTGATCCAACGGTTGGTTTCTGAGAAAACTGTCTGTGAAAAAAACCGATACCTAAAGAACGATAAAATGTCAGTTTTTTTCACAGTCAGTTTTCTCATAAACCAACCGTTGGATCACTGTGATTTTTGGCAGACATGACATACGTTATCTAATCCAACGGTCGATTTTTCAAAATACTTGTCTCAACTATCCCAATGAGGAGTGGACCGTATTTATCCAAATGGGGTCTGGACCCCAATGGATCATTTCTGTGTGTATATATATATATATATATATATAAGTATGATATTAAAGGTTAGAAATTATAAGATGTATGATGCAAAGATTCAAGTAACATCATTATGGCAAACTGAGAAAACATATTACCGGAACAGCTTAGCAGTAAGAGCATCAGCGATCTTATCCTCGTCATTAGCCGTTTTCCTTGGAAGTGGAGCAAAGCCACCAAAGAAACCCCAGAATTCTCCAGTTTCAGAATCAGCCATCAACTTTCCATCCTCTACATAGGACAAGTAAAAAGACTCAAAAAGGTGATAGGCATTCAACCATCCTCTTTGAAATTTTCTATTACTGAGGGGCCATTTGGATAAGCTACCACTTCCTGATTTTTACTTCTAAAAGCAAAAAAGTGAACATTTTTTTATAGTTTCTGATAGTGAAAAATATTGATAGTTAATTTTAAAAGTTGAGGTAGTAACAATTCTTATTACATCAAAAGTCAAAACTATCAATACTTTGCATACTCAAAAGTTTCACTTTTTTGCTTTTAGAAGTAAAAAACAGGAAGCGGTAGCTTATCCAATCGGGCCCTAAGTCTACTTACCGATGGCAGCTAGCTCACATTTTCCATCATGATAAGTATCTTTAATGTACTGGACAACTTCTAGTGCTTTGGCCCTCTCTTGAATAGATGAGTTGGAACCATTAAATTGAAAAATTTTAGACTCGGTATCCAGAATAAATATGTCATCATGACTGAGTGAAGATCGAGCAAAAGGAACCTGTCCCAAGCATAAACAGCAAGTTAACAAATAACAACAGCAGAGGAATGTGAATGATCCATCATTAGCAGGGAACCTAATATGAATGATGCACTATCAGCAGAGGAACTAAATACATAGACTTGCCTCTTTTACATGAACAACATGTTTTCCCTTGCAGACATACAAACGTGTTTTATGTTCTTCAGCCTCCGCATGTTTAAACCCAGATGCAACTCCACCTTCTTGAGGTATGATACATGGTTTAAAATACGATAGAAACTTCTCAGTTTCATGGCCCTGTACTTCGCGATACTGAACAGCACGTCCTCCAAGAGCTGCATCCAATTCAACTGTCTTGATGGCTGCGGTACCAGCTTCATCCTATTTAAACAGAGTCATACCCATGATAATCACAAATATGTACCAGGATATTAAATTAGGTTAAGAACTATATAGAAATATAAAATTACCTGACTGGTATCTTTACCGAGCCAATAATGGATATCATGACGTAAGGCACCACTTTTCAAGGCAGTTGTCTGCACAAAGGAAGGTAAGCACAGAATAATTATTGATATTAATGAAATGCAAGGCTTTAGGCATGCACATAGGAAAATTAAATAAATAAACGAACAAAGATTCAAACATTGCCTTTTAACCAAAAAATTAAATATGAAAGCTAACAATAGAATCCAGCTCACTTAATAGGTGAACAGCCTACTACGAACAGGCTTAATAAATACACTTCTTTAAAATAAGAAGATATTGAGGGCCAAATACCATTGCAGCAGCAAAAATGTAAGAATGTTCCTCTTCATACATTAAAGAAACTTCCATTATAACTAGTTGCTAAAGCAAATTTTCCCCATAAATTACTATACTCTTCAACACGCAATGACCAATCAGAGAACATGATGGCATTAATGAGTACAACATTAGCTAGTTGCTAAAGTGAATTTTCCACATAAATTACCATATTCTTCAACACGCAATGACCAATCAGAGAACATGATGGCGTTAATGAGTACAACATTACAGTGAAGTTCCCATAGCTCAAAACTTCACTATGTTTTGTGATGCAGATACTATACAAACATTTGAGAATAAAATCTATACAACAATTGATGTTGGTAATTTTGTATCTAAATATAAGGTGCATAAATAAAGCCATTTGAAATAATTATATAAGATGATATTTCAGACAAAGGAATTGGATCAGTTACACTTGTGTAAACAGAAGTAGCTCAGTTGAGAAATGCTATCATTCCTATCAACTTATCCCAAACAAAATATGTAACCAACTAATCAGGATGTTGGGTGCTTAACCAAGAGAGAAACCATTAAGTCAAAAATGCTAATTGCTAGTTGGATAAAAAGTGTTGTCCAGAGAAACAATAACTTATTGCAAAATAGTAGGCGGGCCAATTTATTTGACTTTACCAGGCCAGATATAATTCATAACAAGTGTTGCAAATCAGTTCCTGCCTTAAGGAAGCTTCATCAGGATACTCTGTTAAGTTTAAAGTTACATAGTGGTACTACAGAGAGAGGTCTCATCACAAGTCAACAAACCTAACATTCAGAGCTATTCCATGTAAACAAGGTTAACTGCAAGTTATTGCACATATGAGCACTGCTAGGTATACCAGATTTATTCACCAGCTGACATGGATTACAAACTCCTTTGACTTTAAAACAAAAGGGACTCAATTTTTCTATCAACTTCCAATTTTTCACTGCCACATCAGCGGTTAAGGAAATGGGAAAATTTATCCGAAACACCGGGCATTTGCCATATAAAATAGCAGCATGACAAACACAATTGGATTTAGAATCAAACCACTTACATTCAAAATCACATAGGAATCCCCTGTGAAAAATTTCCCGTAGGAGGACTTTGCGATAGGAGCGGGACGAAAGTTTTCAATGCGCCATACCTCAATTCCACTATGTATTGTCAAGGAGCAAAAATGTGAATCCCCAGGGGGAAGAAGTCCAATTCAAAACCATATATATCCATGATAACAATGAAAATAGAAGCATCAACAGTAGCAATAGTAGTAGTTGTCATTATAATTATCCGTCTACCCCTTTTTCTGTAACTGGAAAAAAAATGGAACTTTTCAATATATACATCTTAGAAACTGTACTTTGTGTGTGATTATGACTCCTACAAAAGTTCATCATGCTGACAATTTCATAAGATAAAGGATACGCTTTTTGCCCAGCTCCCTGGAAAGCTGGATCCAAATCTCTCATGGACACAGCCATACTGTTTTTCAGCTTTAACTAACTGGTTTTTTGCAACTTTGGCTTGAAGATAGGAGTAGAAGAACCCTGAAAATAATTGGCCAACACAAAGTGAGCATGGAAGGGAGCAGAAAAAGTGAGAAATTAACAAACAAAAAATAAGTAACCAAGCAATACTTAGCAGATAGGCTACAGGAGACAAGATGCTGGCTCAGAAAATTAGTAATAACGATAAAACCGGCAATGATGTTAGGATATTTATTGAACCAAAAAGTTAAATAAATAATTGGAAGGTGAACATATATTATGGCAAGCCCCATCAAATGTCAATTCAACACATTCAAATGGAACCTCATAAAGTAGACAAGAATCTCATTGTGCTCGTGGTAGATCAAGTGCCAATTCGTCTTCGGCCAGATAAAATTGAATATTAGTCAACTTTCTCCAGGGTTGGAAAGTTACTATACATCCAACCATAAAGTTATATGCAAACATATTCACATGCTTACCTCCATATACTCTTCAACAGTTATGCACAATTATAGGTAATTCTCTTTGGTAGGGAAACCTGCATTTTTGTAGTCCTTAACTAATCTTATCTGTAAACCCTCCAAAATGTTCAAGAAACCATTTTTCGATGAGCATGACTCGTTATAAAAAAAAAAAAATGCTAAAGTAATAGAATGTTTTCTATCAACAGGTTTCACAATGTTCACACGAAATCTAGGTAAAATTCCACAGCATTAAGCTCCTCTTCAGGTTTGTCCAGATAACCTGATTCCCACAAAACTGTTTTCCATCCGAAGTTATCCCTCATTTTCCAGGGCCATGTTCCCCAAGTTACATTACTGTTCCCATTTCCCATACAAGTAATTATGGTAAAGTTTGATTAGGTTCATATACTTGTACTTGCACACTTCTTTAATTGTACCCCAAAAGACTAAATATATGTAAAATGGCTTGATGTGAGGACTCAATTACAGCATCTGGTGAGACGTACTCTGTAACAGAGTCTTCAGCCCTTTTGGTGAAATGGGAATAGTAAAATCACAACCAACATCCTTCCAAACATCATAGTGCTTTCTGTTGCAGTCAGCTCTGGTTTCTTCTTATGGTCTGTAGTTTTGAAGACTACTATAGCTCTGCTAGCAGGCTACCCAATTCTAGCAACTAAAGCAGCTGCCTATTCGTATTCTAACACAGCAGTTCATAACAATGTGGAAACCAAAATTAGCCTCCCCAAAAAAAAAAATCATCTATTCACTCTATTCCTGTCCACTTCTCAGCGAAACTCATTTAAGCTATCTACTTCTACGAACATCTAATGGAATGCATATAAGAACAACTATAATAAGTGAGATGCAGAGAGCGAGACAACAAAGATATATAATATCTGAAACAGAGTAAGCATACGTAGGACAATGGAATAAAGAAGGAAAAGAAAATTGTAAGGAAGAGAGGGAGGAGGTGGGCCAACAGAGATGCAGAAAAAAAAATGCTTAAATAAAAAACGAAATGTAGGCATAACTTGAGCAGGGGAGAGTTTTATATATATATATATGAGATGCGACGGGTGGTTCTTCCACAGCTTGGATTAATCTTTGCATCAAAACATGAAATTGCATACACAGAACATGGAACATCCAAAGTATCGGGTGCATCAAACAAATAAAAGAACAAAAAGAGCAAGAGAAAACTTGGAACCGTGAGGTGAGGCATCCACGAAGAGAAATAAACAGAGAGAGAGAGAGAGAGAGAGTATAATAACAATTTAAATTGATCTTGAAAATCCAAAATTGAAAGACCATGTGATATTTGTTACGGTTTCCAAAACATCGTGTAAAACAATGGACAACGACAAATGCGGTGAGCCCAATTATACAAATAAAACACTAATGTGTCCCAGATCAGTGAAATGCAATCGTGAACAATCGAGCGAATCAGATCAAGCCCTAACAAATAAAACTTAAATTAAATTTTAATTTTAAAGAATAATATCCAGTTTTTCGAATTTCTGCAACAAATCATAACAAACACCTCTTGCAATTCCATACCTCCTGGAACCAAACACGCTAAAAAACACTTTATCTTCTCGGATTCAGCAACAAAAACATAATTCTCAAAAACCCAAAACTATAAAATAAAATAAAAAATAAAAAAAAATCATAGATTCGAGAATACCTCGCATAGACGATATCAATCAGTAGTAGATTCAAGACGAAGCATGAGATCCAACCCAATCACGAAATTACAGGAAAGTTGAAGAGAAAAGGTGAGAAAACAGAGGAAAGTTGAGCTGCGTGGAAGAATAATAGCAGCTCAGAGAGAGAGAGAGAAGTGGGGGGTTGGAGGGAATGATGAGTGCCAGGCGTGCTTATCACTAACGGCAACAAAAGCCACCCCACAGGAGAGAGAGAGAGAGAAATGAACTGTAAAATGCATTAAAAAAAATTTGACAAATCAAGATTATTAGGAGAGAATTAAAGGCGTAATTACTTTCTGGTTTTCGTTCAAAGGTAAATCGACCAACAGTAAAAGCTGAAAACGATTACAAAAAGCAAGAAAATTCAAAACGAATATTCCGATTCTTTTACCAACCTGTCACAGGTAAAATTTGTTGTTCTTCATGTGCTCAGACCTTCCTTTCTTGTAATTTTTTAAAAATAATAAAAAAGAAAATGAAGAAGAATATATATATGAGGTGAGGAGAATGAGAGAGTCCGAGAAAGACTTTACGGCTGGCGATGGTGCTGACTTCCGCTTTGTGAGGGAGAGAGAGAGAGAAACTGGGTAGGTCGGTCACCGGCCACCATTCATGCATTACCATAAAGGTAACTCAAGAAAAGTTAGACTTGGACATGTTGTTTGCTGTTGGCGATGGATGGATGGATGGTGGGATTGTAGGGAGTAGTAGGGACCCCATTTTCTTTGCCTTTTTCTTCTCTTCCATTTAATAATTCTCTTTCTATCTGTTTCTCCTCATCTATATTTATACTCTCATTGAGTCTATTATTACGTAAATTTTATATAATTTTCCATAAGTTTATCTGTACAGGACCAATCGTAAAATAGATTTTAAAAAAATTACCGTTTGATTTTCCTTTTTTTTTTTTTTTTTTTTTTTTTGGTATAAGCATGTCAAGAATTACAGTAATTCAATAATTAATTTTTGAAAAAATAATTACATGACATGCATAAAAAAAGTACTCCCTCCGTCTAAAAAAAATAGACTTCTTTCAAAAAAGCATGCATATTAAGAAAATTCATTAATACATTGATTTATGATTTTTTTTACTTTTTTTTTTTTTCAAAACTATCCTTCATCTACAATTGCACGTGATGTGATGCTAAAACATTCTTAGAATAATAAAGGGTAATATAGAGAGGTTAAAAAATATATAATTTGACTTTTCAAACTGAACTATTATTTTGGAACAACCAAAAAAGGAAAAAAGACATTTTTGTGGGACAGAAAGAGTATCTAATACACCGGTCAGTTTTCAAATTTTGTTTTATAATAGGTCCTACACGTGACAATTTCATAATGTGTGCCTTATAATAAAATTTATAATAAAGTTCCTATTTATATTATTATATAAAATTTTGTATGCTAAGAGCAACTCCAACCATATGAGGCAAAACTTCATGTTAGGCATTTTTGATTAGGTAATTAAACCTAAAAATGAGCTTATCAACAAAAGAGTCAAGACTCCAAGCATTTTGTCAATCCTCCAATTAGGGCATAAATTTAGCAAGGCTTGGAGGTGAGAGAACATGCTCTAGGTAAAATGGTCACTTTAGTACCAAACATGGTCTAAATTCAAAAGAAAAAAATATATATATGAATGGATGGCAGAAAAGGCCAGCAAGGTTGGAGTGCACAACCCTTTGATTGAGCTAAATGAAGATGTACAACACTATTTGGATATTTTGGTTGGACACTCTTCAATTTTTTACCACAGAGTTAAAAATGGAAGAAGAGTTAAAAATGAAAGAAAAGTAAAAATTGAAAAACTGGAATTAATTAGGAAAACATTAGAAGCATGCTTTTTAGGAACTTCTATCATTTTCATTCTTCTCATATTCGTTGTTTTCTCTCATTCACTCTAATCACATTTTAATATTGGTAAAAATAATTAATTTAAATTATAATTTTTAAAATTTACTATTCACAAGTGTGCCTCCTTTTTTTTTTTCTATTTTCTATTTTCCTTTTCTCACCCTAATATTTTGACTTTTTTTTTCCCTTTTTATTTAAATTGTGGGTGTCACTCGATTTCTCCATCCCATTAACATTTTGATCATTTAAAATCATCTTCAAGTCATTCGTACCATTTGATGATCCAAAGTCAAAAATTAAGAAATCAAAAATGGCATCGATGTCAAATTTTATCACCTATGTACTAGATGCATCAATGCTATATTTCGGCATTTCCAATATTTTTTAACATAAAATATGATATGACACAAGTGACACATGTCATTTAAGATGCTAATTTTGGCAGCTTTATTGTTGTTGCCAAAATTTTGTACATCAAATTGCACTCCATTAGAGCAAATTATTTGGGTATCAATGCCAAATTTTAGAAATGATAGCTTATATAACACTCCATTGGAGATGTTTTAATCGCTTCAATTTTTTTTTTATTCTCTAATAGTGTGCCCCACTTTGCTTTCCCCTCACTCTAACTTTTTGATTTTTTTTATATTTAAATAATATATCACACCGAATTCAAAATATATATAGAGAGAGAGTAATGATCTTGTCAGCAAATATTCACTTTAATAAAATCAGCAAACACTCTATGACCATTAGATTTCTAAGAATTAATGGCCGTGGAGCATTTGCTGACTTGAATAAAATCAGCAAATGCTCACAATATTATTTCAATATATATATATATATATATATATATATATATATATATATATATATATATATCACACCCGATTTTGTTATCTTTCTAATATTTTTAGCCATTTTATATTATTTGATTACATAATTTTAGTCATTCGTAGGTATCAAAATATATGCTCCACTCCAACACATTTGGTTGAGATCAAATTGCCAATATCATTCCATCAAAATAGTTTTTATATATAATTAATTTATTAGATGGGACCCCATATCATAAATTCCGCACATTGCAGAGGTTTCCGGTAGATATTATATAAAATGTAATATAGTTAAATGGCATGCCAGCCTTTCCTTATTAATAACTCTCATTAGTTTTTATCTTTCATTCATTTTGCCCCCACCAAATTAATTACAAAATTAATTTGGCTAAATAAAAAAAAAAAAATCATAAAAATAAAAGCATACTATACTCCCTTTACCTTAAACTGGAACTCTCAGTGATCGAAATAGTTTCTAATAACTCCAACTTAAGACCAAATAATATTTGTTCATAAATAATTTATATCCTGATTAATACATTTCTTTAATTAAATTTGATTGAATCCCTAATGTAATATCAATAAATTATAGGAGTGTTTATCCATAGGTCCTCTTTATAAGTTTTGTTTATCCAAAAATCCTGTCATCTTTTCACTTTACCCAAAAATAATTTATAATGAGAAACGCATCAGTTTGTTCTTTGATTTTGCAGAAACTGATCATTTTACAGAAAACTAATACATAGATCAATTTTTTGAATGTGCTTGGACTTTTTGGGTAAAAAAAACTTAAATTTGGACTTTTAGGTAAAGTGAAAAGATGATGGAACTTTTGAGTAAAAAATAACTCAAAATGAGACTTTTGAATAATTTTTCCTAAATTATATCATTGCCACAATCACCATTGCTTATATTATTATTATTATGATATTATTTCTTTCCCTCACTCTTCCTATTCTTCTCTCTCTCTCTCTCCACTACTCTCTTTTTTACATAACCGAAAGTGGGGGCCTGCCCTCCTCTTCTTCTTCTTCTTCTTCTTCTTCATTCATATATGCACCAGGAAAGAAAACCAGTTTCAAAATCTGGTATTGTAAGCTGCCATTGATGCTTTGTTTTGAGTTTAAAACTAAATTTAATGGCCACAATCAACATCTACAAGGCTTAAAAATCACTATAAAAAGGAGGTCGAATAGTTGAAATTACCTAATAGTAATCTTTTTCTCCAATTTGAATATCGAAACAAATACCCTCGTCTACAAATTATCCAAGAGCCTTGTTCTCGTATCAATTTCAATCAAGCCTCCAAAGTTTTCGACAAGTTAGACTTGCCATTGCCACATAAGCCAACAGAAGAATTCAGGGTCAAGAAATAGTCAATGAATCGATTTATAAGCAAAGAGAATAAAGATAAATTTAAATGATAATAATAATAATAATGTTCAGGGGGGATAGATTGCCAAAGTGGAATACAACAATGAATGAGAAAGGAACTGTTCTATTAAAAGAAATGAACTCTAATGTTCTTACATCAGAATAAAAATGGCAAATGCAGAATATCAATATAAATGATGATAGTCTGAATGATGAATGTTAAAAACATTTTTGGGGTCCAAAGAATTACAGATACACAAACCCTTACCAGGCTTGCAATCAAAAATCATTCAAATTAATTGCAGGACCCATTTTGAAACTGTCAATGCCAAAGCTTCATGCAGAACCCAGTCGGCACAACAGATGATCTCTTGCTCGAAATACTATCTGAAAAGGTGTCAACAAGCTGCCCAGCAAGAGATGCTGGGTCTTCAATAAAATTATCAACAAATACCTTCACAATCCTCACCTCCTGTGGGGTCGCTCTCAAGCTGTACCAAGTCAGGAATTTCTGCCTAAAGTTCGTCTCGATATGTCCCTCACACTCCAACCATCTGATCACCTTCACATAATACTCAAAATCCCCATCCGAAACACGATTTCCAGCACACTCTTCATCCCGCCTTTCTGCACTTCTCTTCTTCGATGAGCTGCCAGCTTGGGGCTCCTCTGCCTTACCAGGTTCATTATCTGGATCCTTGTTGCTGAGTTTGGGTCTCCCATTCCTTCCCAAACCATCCTTAAAAATTTCCAACTTGCAGGGAGTAATGGGTAAGGCAGCTTCTGAATGACCCACAAATGGCACACATTCCAGGCCGGTTCGAACAGGGGTAGTTGAACCATTATCAGTGCTCATTTCCTCAATGATTTGGTGCCCCGGTGAGTGCTTGTTCCCAAGTTTAAGGACATCAGCATTGGGCATGGATCCATCTATCCCGATGTCACGTTCCTCATCCAACAGACAAACTGAAACAGCTGGAGTTCCTTCTTGACCCGTACTGGTGCAGTCAATAGCATCATTTGGTAAATTGGCTGAAACAATTTTATCGCTGACCTTGCAATAAGTAATAAAATTGTCCACACGATTCTCATTCTGATCAATGTAGGGGGTGATGTTATTAGTTTCATCTTCCACCGAAGAGGGATTAGAAAGGCTGCTACAGTTGGTTGCAGGGCTTTGACTTCTTTCTATTACCAAGCTCTTTGAGACATCATCCTCTGCTCTGCCTGATGAGACCTGAACCTCACAGATACCCAACTCTCTCGTGTCACTGAAGGAAACCACCTTAAAAAGATACTCTGTAGCTGGAGTTAAACCTGTGACAATAAACTTTGTATTTGGAGCAAACAATGTACAATTCGGTTCTGATGGATAGTCTACATCATCAGCCTTGCGATGCCATAATTTGTAACCCACATTATAATCTGGAGATGGGTCTTCAAAATCCAAAATCAAGCTAAGAGATGTTGTGCAGACATCTTCGAATCTGATGTTTGGAGCTATCAAATTGGAATCTGCAGATAATAGGAGCACATGGTAATGGCCGAAAAGTTGTTACTTGCCTAGATACTCATGTTTCAAGATGTCAATACACGATAAAAAAGACAGCTTCCGTATTCAACAATTTAATGAATTTTCCATAGGTAAGTGGTGACAAGACTGACAAGGAAACAAAACAACCAGCAACTGCATTTTTAGTAGAAAAGAAAATTCAGATAAAACTACAAAGTTGCTGCCGAAACAAGTTGTCCACTCATGTTACACGGGCACGCCACATTATCACAGTATCATGGAAACTTCATAAGCGGTGGTTCTACTATTACAGTGCCATGAATATAAAGATTACCTCTGATCATAGGATTGGGTAATGGATGCAAGCCAGTGTTGGAGAGCATTGAGTTCAGAGAGTCCACTGCTAAAGCACAGAGTCTCTGAACCTCTGGACCTGAAGAAAGCCTGTTGACAATACCTCTCGCTTTCTTTACAGGTAAACCAGTTAAAGGGCCCACTTCTGCTTCAAGCTTCTTAATTGCTTCCCCCACAATCTCATACAGCTTTTGGTACTTTTTGGTTCCATTGAGAATCTTTTGGCATAAGGAGACACGATAACACAGTATGTCCACCCGTCTAGTTTCCTTTGCAAGCATCAGTTGTTTTCTCCAGCATCTGCATAGATTTAAGAAAGCAATCTTAATAAGATTTTTTTTTAAGTTTAACTTCTTTGCTGTATTTACGAAGAAAGAATAATTGAAGGCAATCAAGATAGCAAAGCAGAATATAATGTAAAACAATGCCACATAATCCAGGGTATGTTAAGGGACCCACAACATAGCAACCTTATCTCATCCTAGTCTCTGGCAAGTGGCAAGAGTACCAAAACCTTACACCTGAACCTCTTTGTATGGACTTAATGGAAATATTTGAAGCAAAACCTGCAATGCTATTGTTTGAATGTATAACCAGGAAGAAGCCTAGACATCTGCATATTGTATTGGAAGCATAAACTTTTACAAAGGCAACAAGTATTTTTTTTCTCCACTGTATAGATAGGATTAACAATGATTGAGATGATATGGAATGCACAGATATGAATTTTCTCCACTGTATCCCTTACAGCTCTTGATAAATTACAAGGCAACGTAGAGAGGAAGAAACATAACCAAGGCTACATAGAGAGAGAGAGAAAATTACACTGAGGTGTTTTTATTGTTTTGCAAAAGCAACCTTTTCACCTCCAATAGCCAACTTATAAGATAAAGTTATAATGCCGGTAACACCTATGTCAAAATAATCATAGACTTGAGGGAGCTCAAGGAGCTTGTGAGTAATTTATTTTATTAATATATTGCTCTAAAGGTGGTAGAATGGGACCTATTATAGAACTCAAATTACATAACAGACTTCTACCCAAAAAAAATTACATAACAGACATTTGCTCACTATGCTTCAACCAAATTATTCTATTCCACCTCTTAGATTCTTGAGGTGGATTCCCCATGCCACTATGAGGACGCCAATGTAGCCATAAGGGGCAAGGGATCAAAAAATGAAAAAGAATAAAAGAACAGAAAGAAAACTAAAGTAAGCGCCAACCATGTAACAAAATTGCAACATTTTTTGATCCCTTGCCTTTTTTTTCATTGAGGAAATCTCACCTCTTATGTGTCTTTTCTCCTTCCTTCCTAAATTATTTTTTATTTCCCAAAAAAAAATTCAGTTAGAATTACCTTGATCAACAACCAAGACAACACAAGTTCTTCAAATTAATTTGGTCTAATTCAAGATTTCCCAAGAATTGACTTAGTGAACAAAGAAGAGAAGATAGGTTCATTACATTTGAAAAATAAAATAAAATGAAGTTATTGAGTGTGAGAGCCGAATTAATATGAAATATTCATGTTCGGTTCAAGAAACGATCATGGAATTGAAAGATATGTTATCCCAATGTTAATTAATCTTTAGAAGGTAAAATTATATGGACACATCATTTCTCCTGTGTTTGTAAATAAACTTTAGTTTCATATAAATAAAATAAATAGAATTAGCTCGGTCACCTGGAATGGTCGAAGACCTATATTACATGGATGAGAGTGCATATATCAGGTGTAGGTGTGTCTAGGAGTCAAATTCATCAAGCTCTCAAATTTCAGGATATAGGGGCTCGGCAAAAAAAGTTGAATATAGATACGTGAATGTGTGTGTGCGCGTGCGTGTGTGTTTATAGCAGAGTGCTAACATTAGATGCATTTGATGCATTAGAACCAGTTGCAGAATACATTTTGAAAAACTGACTATTAGATTAGAAACTCCTCTTATGTATGTCATGCCTACCAAAAATCACAATGATCCATCAGTTGGTTTTTGTAAAATGTATCTATGCAAAAGTGTTAAGACTTTTTTGTTCTTTAAAATGTCAACATTTTTTCACAGACAGTTCTTTTAGAAACCGACCGTTGGATCACTGTCATTTTTGGGAAACCTGACATACATAAAAGGGGTATCTAATCCAATGGTCAGTTTTTCAAAATATGTTCTGCAACTGGTTCTAAATGAGATCACCTGATCTTGCATCAGGTGCACTTGATGTTAGCACTCCTAGTGTTTATCTATTATATATTTACATTATAAGATAAATATGATGAGGGGTAAATTTACAAAACATTTTGACATTAAAGGGCCACTGTCAAAATAATAAATTTTGGGGGCCTCAGCAATAATTTTGAACTCATGGTTATTTTAAAAATAAATAAAGTAATGACTAAACTAAAAACAAAATAAAATAAAAGGAGAAAGGGAGGAGAGGGTGCATAATGCACCAAATGCCTACATGCTAACCTTTTAGATGGAGTGAGTCGTCCCAAGCTCCATGAAAAATCAAAGGATACTAAAAACTAATCTTACACACTATGTTACATGGCATCGAGCGCAGGTGTGTCTAGAAATCAAATTCATCATATTTTAAAATTTTTGGATACAGAGACACGGCTAAACAGGATCCAAATTTTAAAAATGAATGTGTGAATAAGTGTGTGTATTTATAAATATCATAAGGTAAATTTCAATATTGTGGGGCCATTGTCATAATAATAGTTTTTATGGGCTTAAACAATAATTTTAAACATAAGTTATTTTGAAAAATAAAAGAACTAAATTGAAAAATAAAATAAAATAAAAGGAGAGATGGTTCCTATTCGAAAGAAACCCTTGAGAGAGTGTAGGGTTTCTATCAAATAGAAACCATTGAGCATCACAGTCACCTCCTCCAGCATCCACAACCAGCAGCACCTTCCACACTTCT
>JAESVK010000323.1:350702-376139 GCA_017140935.1 Hamamelis virginiana | reverse complement strand
TTATATTCTAGTCAAATCGAACCAAAGAGTAAGTTATTTAAGTTTGATTTGATAAATTATACCCTAATTAGGATTATATTCTAGTCAAATCGAACCAAAGAGCAAGTTATTTAAGTTTGACTTGATAAATTAACGAGCTCCAAAGTATAATTTAAGTTGGGATATTTTCGTTCTTCTTCCTTTTCTCTACTTAAGGAAATCTATTGGACTCATAAGTTATACAAGAGGGTGATTCTTTCCTTTCCCTAAAACCCTCCCTATCTTGACGAAGGCGGAATTCAAATCTAGGTATCTAATAAGATACTTTACCAGCTGGCTAGTTAGCACCTTATTTCATATATATTGGTATTTTATGGGTACTATGAAATGAATGACATTGGTTTAATTCTACTGAATAATTGGAATTTTTTTTTTTTTTCTTAGACTAGTTTGGGTTGAGTTGGGTCAACAGATCGACAATTTTCAACAAACATAGCAATCATTTGTCTGGCCAAGTCAATTTATTTGAGGTTTGAACCATGAACCAACCTGAACTTGCTCCAAGTCCCAATTTGGCATTTCAATGCTAAAAGAATCAACTCAAACCCACCTAGAAGTTTGTTACTTCTTGTTTTAAAAAATAACTATCAATACTCTGCACTATCAAAAACTTTTATTTTTGTGCTTTTAAGAGTAAACAAAAATTTTATTTTTATTTTATTTTTGTGTTTTCGAAAAAAAAATAAAAAAAATTAAATAATTAGTGGCTTATCCAAATAGACCCAAATAAATTGTAGGGCTTGATGCCCGGTGGTTTGGGCCATGCCCAGCCGAATGGATTGAGGATCACGAGTCGAAACTGAGTTGGAGAGAATGCTAAACCATAGCAGTAAAACCTTTACAAAAATTGTTATAACTCGAATCTCATACCATATATTGCGTTACCATTCTTGATCATGATTTATTTTATAAATACGATCCAAAAATAACACCTTATATATATATATATATATATCGACCGTTGGATTTCCTATTCATGTAGTGCTTGTCATGTCTGCAAAAATCACAGTGATCCGAAGGTTGGTTTATGAGAAAATTGACTTTGAAAAAAATTGGAATTCAAAGAATAAAAAATGGCAGTTTTTTTCCAGTTTTTTTTCAAAGTCAGTTTTCTCAAAAGCCAAGCGTCGGATCACTATGATTTTTAGCAGGCATGACAAGCACTGCATGAATAGAAAATCCAACTGTCGAAATGTGAAACCGTGACCTACATCACCCCCTAAATGGGGTGACCGGATGCAGCCACAGTCAGGCCGACCTGATTGTAGCATTTCTGTATATATATATATATATATATATATATAAATGATTCTATCAGCACATGTTGACTTTTGCGAAAGTCAGTATGAAGATCATAGGTGATTGTGGGATGCATATTTTGAAAAACTGATTGTTGGATTAGATATTATGCTTATGTATATCAGGCATGCCAAAAATCACAGTGATCCAACGGTCGGTTTCTGAGATATGTTACTGAGAAAAACTGTGACAGTTTTCAGCGGTCATAATTTTTCACAATCCGTATTTTGAGATGTTTACATCAGATCACTATGATTTTTGGAAAACGTGATATCCATAACAAGGGTATCTAATCCAACAGTCGGTTTTTCAAAATATGCATCCCACAATTCCCTATGAGTTTCATGATGATTTTCACGAAAGTCAACATCAGGGCCGACTCTGAGATTTGAGGGGCCCTAAGCAAATTCCTAAAATTAGGCTCTATTATATATTAACGAAAAAAAAAAAAACTGCATGTAAAACATATGAACTTCCTATTATTATTTTTATATGCTAGTAATCCCATAAAATTTGGAGTCATGTACCATTAATAAAATCATAGACTAAAAGATAGAAAAATTGGAAACAATTAAAATATACATACTTATATCATAGATAGTAAGCCTAAAATTCTAAAATTAAAACCTTAATAAAAAATTACAATCTCACAACAAGTTAATAATAATAAAAAATTTATATCAACATACATATCACCTAAAGCCCTAAAATAATAATAAAAAAAAATTCTAATTAATAATAATTATTAAATTCATGCTACCATATATAGCAAACATAAAGTCCTAAAATTAAAACCCTAAATAAAAAATCCAAATTTCATAATAACTGACAATAATAAATTTATACTATAATAGAAAGTAAGTCTGAAGTCCTAAATCAAAAGTTTAAATAAAAAATTTTAATTTCATAATAAACTAAGAAAAGAAGATAGAGAATAAGGGAAAAAGAATATTAGAACTTATAGGATACCTATAGTACTGTACATTGTGCTCGTGATTGGGGTCTTATTATGAGCATTTGAGCTTTAAGGCTGTGAGAGAGAGTGAGAGAGAGGCAGGCGTGGCGTGAGGTGGTGGTCAATTGGGGAGAGGGGAAGTGAGACAAGGACACTGTGGGGCCCACATTTGTATTAAATGCAAGAGAGGGTCACTTGCAATTTGCATAAGAATGATTTATAGAGAGTCGAGATCTTCTGTCCCATTTTTTATGTACCATTTCATGTCTCCTCTCACAAAAGCCCACCTTGAAAATCCCACATTTTAATAAATATTTATATTTAAATTTTTAAGGTGGACTTTTGTGAGAAGGGACAGGAAATGTTACATAAAAAGTGAGACAGAAGATCTCCATTCATTTATTAGATGGCCCATTTGAAACTTTTTTAGTTCTCATCTAGAATTCTAGAAACATCAGACTGCTTGGGGGTCTAGGGGTCCTTTTCTATACCGCAGATTTCTCTAAAAATATGGGGCCCTAAAGCAAGTGCCTTATTGGCTTATAGTCAGGATCGGCCTTGGTTAACATATGCTTACTAGATTGGGACTCTATATATATATATATATATATTCATACGAAAATATAATGTGAGGCTGGCAACAGTCGCCCCAAATCCAACCGGAACGCGTGGTGTGAGGTGGTGGTCAATTTGGGGAGAGGGGAAGTGAGACGAGGACACTGTGGGGCCCACATTTGTATTAAATGCAAGAGAGGGTCACTTGCAATTTGCATAAGAATGATTTATAGAGAGTCGAGATCTTCTGTCCCATTTTTTATGTACTATTTCATGTCCCATCTCACAAAAGTCCACCTTGAAAATTCCACCTTTTAATAAATATTTATATTTATATTTTTAAGGTGAACTTTTGTGACAGGGGACATGAAGTGTTATATAAAAAGTGAGACAAAAGATCTCCACTTATTTATTAGAGGGCCCATTTGAAACCTTTTTAGTTCTCATCTAGAATTCTAGAAACTTCGACCTGCTTGGGGGGTCTTGGGGTCCTTTTCTATACTGCAGATTTCTCTAAAAATATGGGGCCCTAAAGCAAGTGCCTTATTGGCTTATAGTCAGGATCGGCCTTGGTTAGCATATGCTTACTAGATTGGGACTCTCTCTCTCTCTCTCTCTCTCTATATATATATATATATATATATAAATATATATACATAAAAATATAATGTGAGGCTGGCAACAGTCGCCCCAAATCCAACCGGAACTCTAGGTGGGCCTGAAATATCTATTTTATTCCCATCCCAGCCAGGGCCTTATCAAAGCTTAGTTTTGGATTGAGGGTACAATTTTTGGCCCATATATGAGCTTCCCAAAAAGGCTAAAAATTGCTGAATGTATGACTGAATCTCACGTCTTGTATTTTGACTGAGTTACATATTTGACACACTTTCCCTAATTCCACTGAACTTTTTGTCAGAGTTGATAAATAAAAAACAAAAAATTTCAAAATTTATTTATTTATTTATTTTTAAAAATCGTTGCCAGATTTTCCATTTTTAAAAGAATTTTAGGAAAAATAAGTCAGATTTCTTCCTCCCAAATCAACCTTCATGCCAATTCGGGCAACCATTCAAATCTAAATTTAGTTAATGGTCTTTTATACACACTAATGTTGCAGATTTTAGGTCATGATGATGTTCCAGTTTAACTCATCTTGACTCGATAGTTGAACCAGTGACCCTTAAACCTTTTTACGGTTCTATGAATTGTTCAATTTTTAAAACCCTAATAATTAAGTTGAATTTGAGTTTTCAGACTGTGAGCTGCTTATGGAAATGGGCAAGATGGACCCCCAAGCAAAAAATAGAAAAGTATTTTGTAGGTTGTGGGGATGTGTAGATTTTGCACTTTTGCAGGCCCTTTTTTTTTTGACAATATGCTGGACTTGGGCTAGTAGCAACCCAAGTGGCTTCAGCTCGACCTGGGCCAAGCTAGTTAGAAGATATTTGAGCACCTTTTGCAGCCCAAACGACTTTTTATTTTTTATTTTTTTGACATATGATAGGATTTGAATTTATGTCGTTCTATAATGTGTACAAGTTATCATTAAGCCAAAACAATTGTAATAGTTTTTTTTTTTTTTTAAATAAATTATTATAGTATGTTATAAAGATTTAAAGCCGATAATAAATATTGTTGGAGATGTCCTTTGACATTAAAAAAGCACAATAGGAAAATGATAAATAGACCCCCATTTTACAATCTCTTTATACCACCACTACTACTATGTTTTTCCCCTTCCATATGGAAGCCCCATCCTAATAAAGGCGAGGATTATATTTTAGGTCCCTAGTATAATTACCGAGAGACTTTGTCAGCAGGTTAATCTGCACCTTTCATCTTTATACCACTATTTAATGAGTTAACATGTCAATTGATTGATGTGGTCTATAATGTAAATTATTATGTTTACTTGTATCGATGTGTCAATTATTATAATTATTTGTCTAAAAATTATTTTTAGAGAATTATCTCATTATTATAATTATTTATCTCTTTACATATCAAAATTTTCATACTAGAGGTGATTATGACAAAAGTCAAGGAGCATAGATTTGGCCAAAATTAATTTTGAAATTCATTATTTGTTAGACTGTTATAGTTATGTGATTTTAAATAGACATTTTAAGTTCAAAAAGTAATTTCAGGCAAAGTTAATTTAGATGGAAGTTAAGCCAATCAATTACCGCGCGAACTATGAAATCTTAGACTAAGACTTTTTATTATTATTATTTATTATTTATTTTTTTTTTTGTAACTTTATACTAGAAATGATTATAGCCAAAGATAGGGGTTCCAGCTTTTGTCAAAATCACTTTTAGTATTAAAATTTTAATATACGAAGGCATGACTTAAACATAACTCTAAAGAGATATGTGCAGAGTTAATTCTCCAAAAATAATTTTTGAACAAATTATTGCAAAAGGGATCTAAGCAAGATTGATTAAAAAAAAAAAGACATTCAAGGCTCATGGGCATGTGTGGGCAATCTATGAAACTGCAGATTTGCACGAGGCTTTATCATTTCGTATATACCCTAATTGATGCAACATAGTAAACATATATAGATCCAATAATTTTAGACTAAATGCAGATTCCACTAAATAATTAGCTTCTAATTAATTGAAGTTTCACTCTAATTTTATACTTTGCTGATGTGCATGGAATCAATCAGGCCATGTTGGGTTCACGGGCTTTATACGGAAAGATTTTGTCAAATGACATCACATCTATGAAGATGCTAAGTAAAGAAGCCATAGGTCATATTCAAGCTTTTAATGAGAGCAAGCTAGCTTCAGTAAAAGGTGAAAGAATAATTTGTTCTCTATGTGCATAGCTCCCATTAATTAGGGAAAATTAAGCAATGTTAATTAAGAGAAATTTTCTTGTAATATTGGGTATATAGTCTTCCACTATTCCCCCAACGCGGATACTCAAACTTAATTATGGCATTATTTAAAACACAGACCCAACGAACTGTCCTTTCAAAGGAAGCTCATGGAAATGAAAGTGCAGCATTCATCCGCACGCGTCGCCGATCACCCTAGTCAGCGAGCACGTGTGGCGTAATTACTATATGATTATATATAATAGTTATACTTACAGCTATATATATATATATAGAATATAAAGAGACAGAGAGAGAAAGGGAGTAAAGATAAGTATAGTTTGTCCTTGATTCACGATCTCTTGTTCGCATCCCACAAGGCAAAGCCCTAAATGCCTAATCCCTTCATCATTATAAAACATAAAATGAACAGTAGTTCTGGTTCCTAAGTTACTCATACACATATTTAAAATTCGAGTCCTCAGTCAAAGCAACAACATGCACCACATCAATTAGCTAGAGAGAGAAAGAGAGAGGAGAGAGAGAGAGAGAGGGGGGGGGGCATGGTGTGGCCGACATGTATTGTAAATGGGCTAAACAAAAGGGAAACATGGATTGAGACTCAACTCAAAATATAAAAGAAAAGGTCCCCACAAGTTTAAAAAAGGAGAAAAAAGAAAAGGCAAAAGGGATGATCTTTTGCAGTATTACATTTGACTAATACTTGTTGAAAATAAAACGTAGCCTTTTCAGGAAATTCCATGTGCTTCTTGGTGCCTTAAGGTAGAGTGCTATTGACACCTTCTTGTTGTTTTGAAGGAATTATTCGCGTACGTACCTAGTCTTGGTCCCCTTCCCATACAAATACAGGACTACTTATCTTTTTGTGCTTTTGCACTTTATATTTGAATCCATTAAGGTATATATTCGAATCGTCTGCACGTTTATGACAATCTAATAATGTCTACATATTGATGCTAGTTCATGATGTGCACGCGTATTTCAAGAACGGTCGAAATCTTGCGATCTGTATTGCATGTATATATGTATCATATCATATAACTAATCGCATTTTATATCTAAATACTTGTCCGTTACATTTAATTAGCATAATCACCTACCCAAAAATTAATGCTAGTCATTAATTAAGTTGGGTTTTTGGTCCGATACAATGACAAATTTATCATGAAATAAGATTTGGAAATAGATATATCACTGCTATTTTTTAATCTTCGTAATAAAGCTAATGGAACATTTCTTTTCAGGCTTCCTAATGACTAAATAAAATGTAACTCTTCTTTTTAGCTAGCTCAAAGTTACATAAAATTTCACTTACTTTCATAAGTTCTATCACTCCTCTAAAGATTAAGTACCCTTTTAGAGGTGGTGTTTGGGTGATGCTTATCTGTGGGTATGTATATGTAAGTTTGTATGTATATTTTATTTGTGTAAATATATATAAGAATAAAACAATCAATCTGGTCGAATGATTAATTTTAGTGATTTATTTTATTTCTATTTGATAATTAATTTGTGTAAATATATAGAAGAGATGGAGAATTTTAAGAGTGCCCCACAAAATATATTTCATCCCTTTAACCTTGTTGAGATTTTTAGTAGCTATTTTCATGAGAATTTAAAAGATCCCTCTTCGATCATTGTCTGGTTTCAAAACGAATCTACTGCATGCTTCCTAACCGTACGGAAACTGTTCCACCACATAAATTTGCATTGATTAAACATTAATAATAAAAAGGTCCCACCGAATACCACATTTGTTGACCAGCATGAGTAGATAATCAATTTAAACTAGCTGAGTCATAAATTTTCTTATGGGTATATGTTCATATAAGCTTATATATGGATGTAGGGTTAGCTCGATATTTTGAAAAATCAACTATTAAATTATATATATAATTTTTTAAGCATGTCATACATGCTAAAACCTACAGTGATCTCACGGTCGATTTTTAATATTCATTATGTGAAAAATTATCCGTTAGATATTATTACAGTTTTTCATTATCTTTATTTTAGAAAATAATTGCTAAATTATTATAATTTTTAATATACATGATATAAATAAAAAATATTTAATCCACAGTCAGTTTTTCAAAATATCCCTCCTATATCTAATGGCTAAAAATTAATATTCTCATAAAAGTAAGCTAAGGAAAAAAAAAAAAAAAACCCTGTGATCCCACTTATGTGATTATGTTAAAAGTAAGCTAAGAGAGAAATGCTAAAAAGAAACGACCCTCATGCTAAGTATGGTAAGCTTCTTTCCATGGGCTAATCAAATGAAAGTAATATCTACAAAAGAGCATCTTTAGGCACACATCTCAAGAAATAAGGCAATCGACGGCAGTGAGGCAGAGCCTACGGTGAGGGCTTCCTCTTAAATGGGCATAGAGGGGGAGGATAAGTAAGGAATTAAGAGGTGAGAAGAGTCAAAACAGTGGTCAAAACAAGAGGGGCATAGTGGAGGGGTGGGGATCTAAAATGCGCCGAAAGGTACAAAGACAGCCATCATCCAAGCATAGGATAGAGACAAGAAAAGACAGCATTTGAATTCAATCCGTGGAAGTCTGAAAGAGACACCAAAAAAAAGTTCAGCAAATACAGTAGGATGGGTTTTGTTTCTGTCCTATTCTATTCTATATTATAATTATTTATTATTATATCGTGTTTAAAGCCTGTGATCTCACTTTTGGTCAAGCCACCATTAATTAAGCACCTTTTTAGTGCATGTCATTTGTTTCTTATTTTTTCTAATTCGTGAATCACAGGGCAATTTTTAATTATTAGTATTATTTAGATGTGGTAAGTGTTAATGACTTATTAATTTATCAAGGTAGATCAAGCGGTTAAGGATCGTGTCTCATAAAATATATATGGAGGCCCTAGAATCGAACTTTGATACCTTAACTATATTATGGACGAAATTTGCATGTGGATGATCTATTAATAGGTTTTAGTCTGGATCTAATCATCAACGGGAGTATAGTTAGATTACCTTATTACCTAATATTTGAAAAAGAAAAAAAAAATAAGACTAAGATTGAACACGCACATAAATATTTTCATTCAATGTATTTTTTTTTTTTTTCAATTGGTTAGGGTGTATAAAAAAAAGGTTAAGATTATGTTGATTTAGAGGTCGAATCCCCACCATTAAAAAAAAAAAAAAACTACGTACAAATTACTTTTAAAAAAGTAACGTTTTAGTCAAGGACCCGATTTAAGATAATCCATTCAATGGTATTAGTTAATTTTACAAAACTTTTTACCTTCCTCTTTCAAAGGATTCCTAATTCCCCACCTAAACTTTTCTCCGAGTTTTTAGCGTCCTCTCAAAATCTAGGTTTGGTAGAATATATGGTCGTAGCTATATGAAAAATTTCTTAACGCGTGTACAATGGTGCAAGAAAAATTAGAGCTTTGTGATTAAGGTGTCAATATTTGTTCCTTCTTTTATTTATTTATTTATTTTTTTGCCAAGGAATATACATTAATAGGTTACTAGTTAATTATTCGTTGCAAGGGAAAGGGAGCAACACATGGGTCAATTCTTATCCATGATGAATAGGACTCAAAACTCAATCCATGAAAAAAGAGATATAAACCATTGAATCAAAACTTATGTATGTTCTAATATTTATTCTTTCTAAGTTAGAACAAGAGTAAAGGATTGAGTTCCAAACCATAATGTAGTCGGCAATAATGGTGGGAGCTTTAAGCATATCCACTCTAATATTTTCACTGTGAAGCATTAATATTGCTGCAATTCTACTGTCAAACTGGCTGGTCTTTGCATTTTTGTGAATGTACGTAGAGATGCTTGGTTTCTATTTTTCGAAAAAGAATGGATCCCAAAGAATGGTGATGAGAACTAGCTAGGACTTTAAAGCAAGTCAAAAAGGAGTAAGAGCATCAATTATCTTCAGAGTAGTACTCCAGCTCGCATGTCCTTCAAATTGAACTGGCAACAACACCAAAGAATTCATCTTTAAAGACCCAAATTAGTTTCCACCTTTCTTTCATTTAAAATGCTACTCCCTCCTGTCCAATATATATATAGCATAGCACCGTACCTTTATTTCTTTTGGTTAGATACTCCATAATGTTTGTTCATTGTACAAAATCCAGACATACAATTATTGTACTTTTTTTTATAGTACTCTTTGTTATAGTAAAAAATAATAATAAAATGTTATAATTGAATTAGAGGTTAGTATTAAAAATATGAAATTAAATGAATGTGAAGTTTAAATTAACATTAGTTGCTTTGCTTAATATATATGCATGTTTAAATTAATTTTGGTTTTAATATTTTTTAGTTTTTTAGCTAATTCGAAAAAAAATAATTACAATTTGCTGTTGAGGCCTGTAGCTATATATTTTTCTTAAGAAGCTCTCTCCCCTTGCTTTGGTAGATTTGTCCTCCCATGTGGAGGATAGGCTAGTTTTTTTGCTCATCCTTTAGGGCCTGTTTGGAAACTTTGAAAACTGGGTCCGTCAAGTTCTGATCTCTTTCTGTTATATGATTTTTATGTAAATCAACTTACAGTTGGTTTGAAAAAAAACTGTATTTATACTTTATTTTCTTGACAGGATTAAATTGATTTACAGAAAAAATGCACTTACTAAATAAAAATTAGACAAACTTATCTTCAGCTGGTTAGATTCTTAAGTTTGCCAAACACCCCCTAATAGTCGTTGAATCTATTTTTTTTGGATTCACATTCTTTTTTTGGAATTATTACAATAAAATATAAAGTTATTTGAATCCAAGTGCTTCAATGGTGATAGATCCTTCTTTAGCTCCTTTCTCTCTCTTCCTCCCCAAACCAAGGACTAGTTTCAATATATTTTTTTGCATCTTTAAAAAAAAAAATGAATTAAGCTAAACTTGAATCCAAATTTAAATAAACTTTTAAAACAAATCCCTTTTGATTTCACTTTTGAACCCGCCATTAGAGTACAAATTTTTATATCAAAAAATGGATTAGTAGAAATTTTTACATCAAAAATAGTTTTGAATCCACTTTTGAACAGTTAGTTCAAGTTGCTCTTAAAAGCAAACTTTTGGATTTTGATGGTCAGAAGGCCTAATATATTATTTTGCATTCTCATAGTTGGAGAGGAGGCTCCTGTACTCCAGTTAAGCACATCCTACCTTGTACGATATGAAAAAGAAAGAATAAAATGGATATGAAAACTCCACATGGTACTAACAAGACGAAGGATTACAAAAGGATTTTCTTTCCTATTATACCCACCATATAAATCATGTCAGTAAAGAAGAAAAAGTAAAAGCTCCAAAAAAAAAAAAAAAAAAAAAGAACCATGAAATTAACTAAGAACTTCAGTTAGCAGTCTGTCAGCTCTCTACTCCTGTGAAATGATTGTCAGTCTCTCTTCTGTTCAAAGCAAAAGTTAAAGCATCATCTTAACACCAACATTGTCCTTGCTTCCCTCTCATTCGCACAGATTCTCTTCCATCATATTCCCTCTCCTTCTCTCTCTCTCGTGAGATCATTCCATGCCAAAAATTGGTGTCTGAAACACTGAGAGAGTAGGCTTTGCAGTTTGGAAGGGATGAAGAGATGGTGCAATATTACAGCTAATACCATAACCAGACCCCTCATAAGTAGTGCTGCTACTATTTAAAGCAATTGGTGCAGCATAAGGAAGTACTGAACTTGAAGTCCCAATATTACTACCACCCATCAAGAACCCATTATTATCCATGTCATTATGCACTGTAGAAACTGCAGAGAACTCCATATTGTTGAAGGGATTATTATTAGTATTGTGATGATGACTCTGAAAACCAGTTTGGAACAAGCTGGAGCTGGTCTTGGCATTGTTGTTGTTGTTGTTGTTGTGGTATCCTCCAAGGATAGACCAGTAATTATCTGTTGGGTCTTGTTTGATTGGTATTGCAAAGGTAAGTGTTGTTGAGGGTGCTGGCGCTGGCGGTTGCGAGGCAAAGCGCGGTTGGGAGGCGAAGGTTACTGAGGATGCCGCCGATGAGAGATCTTGGTCGACAGATCGGCTGCGCCCAGTATCCACACTTCGGCTATCGGAAAGTGAATCGGAAGAAGTTTTTGATTTGCCGGTGATTCCTCCAATGGGAAGATTGCTGTTGGCAATGCTCTTTACATCGTATCGACTCATGTCAAAGTTGGTAACAGCATTTAGACCTCTAAATTTGATAGCTGCAATGTCATAAGCCTCAGCTGCTTCTTCCTGGGTACCTGTTTATTATCACATAAAATTCTTCTTTACATATACAAATAAAGATGCATAAAAAAGGAAGATGATAATCTCCGCTATTAGCTAACCACTAATCCTACTAATTCACTAATCCTAATAGAAACAGAAACTCACTAAAGGTTCCGAGGTAGAGATCTTTGTTGCCTGCAACTCTTCCTATCCTTGCCTGCCATCTGCCATGTTGATGGTGCCTAAAATAATAAGGAGATTAAAATCAGAGCAGAAAAAAAAGTATAGACTCTTTTAATAATTAAATTTTAGAAGCGAGCAAGAAAGAATAAAGAAAAATGTACCTAGTGACTCCTCTATAAATTGAAGCTCCTCTAGAAAACCCACTACTTTTCCTGTAAATGAATAATAATCCCAAAACTTAAATTAATGGGTGCACCTTCAATGAAACCCACCAACCAAAAGTAAATGTAGAAAAATTGTATGATAAATTACCTTCGAAGTGAAGCAACAAACTCCTGCCTAGTCATGTTCTTCATATTCTCCAGTTCCTTCTCATAGTTGGAAATCTTTGAAAACAAAAAGAAATATAATAATTAATAAAAACATTTGAAAGAGTTAGATTGAAACTTTTAAAATAAATGGAATAATACTATATATATATAGAGAGAGATAAAATATTACAGTAATGTAAGAAGACTAAGCTTACAGGGAAATTTGTAGTGGTGGTCGGACCCCAGTACTTGAGAGCAGCGAGATCGTAAGCTCTTGCAGCTTTCTCTTCCTTATCATATCCACCTATAAGATAGAAACATAAAACAGATTAAAATGAGAATATTCATGCAAGAAGAATCTCTTGTTACAGTAAAGATAATCCATGGATCGATAGATCTGAATTTGATTACATATTCATGCAAGAAGCAGAATCTTTTGTTACAGTAAATTAAAATGATGATGAATTGATGATGATGATGAATTGATGATAATTACATACTAAGTTTTAGACAAGACCCAAGAAGAAGAAACTCACCCAAATAAACTGAAAGACAATGATGATTTGAGGATCCATGGCAGCAATCATTCGCAATGTACATGCCCATAAAGAAACAACAAACATATAAGAATCTTGGCACTCATAAGTGCGCATTCTAGCAAAAACAGCTGTATATAAACTAATGCCCGCCTGCAGCGTTCAAAACCAAAAAAATCTGAGCCGTTGAATAGGACTTATATCTTCATAGTTTTACACCCATCTATTCTATTCACACACACACACTCACACAACCTCTTTCACATTAATCAGAGTCACTCAGACCCAGATCAATCACCTGGGTGCATTTTAAGCATAACAAACCCAGCGGCGCAAGTTAGAGACAGTATCATAAAAACTAGATACAAGAACCCTTACCTTGTCTTCCTTTCCTACTCTGCCCTTCTCTTCTGCAGCTGTTATCCCACAGATGAGCTTCATATCTACCAGTCCACCTATGCCTGAAAATTTCAGTCTACTTCTGTCATTTTCCTCTTAAAACCCATTTTATTTTCACAAAAAACCATAAGTACTATGTACATATATGGAGGAGATGCCAATATAAGCTGTACGTACTTGACCCAAATTAAGTTGCATCGGCTAATATCAGTAGTGCCAGTTGCAGGCATATTTTGAAAAACTAACCTTTATGTTATGTCAACAAAAATCACAGTAGTCGAAGTACGTCAATTTATAAAAAAAAATTGGTATCAGGTGGAACTTATACTAGCATCTCCGATGATGTGCATATATATATACATATATATATAATTTTCAAACTTATTTAATAATTATACTTACCGGGTAACTCCTCTGTAAATTGACGTCCGTTGGCCGAAGGTGTCAACGGCCTTCTTAGTCACCGGCTCCGCCTGTTGCACCAACTGCTTCGGGGTATTATCAGTAATTTGTTCAGTAGAAAACCCACGTAGAAAGCTTGCAGCTATTGTCTTCAGCTCTGAGTCATATATCTCGGTATCAGATACAGTCACCGGAGTTTGTCCAGCAAAATTACCAAGTTGTGTTCCAGTTCCGGCACCGCCTGCGGTGCCACAACCGCCGAGAAAGTCCTCTAGTTTAGGACCGGGATTAAACATGGACAAGTCTGTTGCACCCGTTGCATCTTCCTCTGCTCTATCAACAACCCCTGCTCAAATAACAGAAAATCATATATAAAATATTATAGATTCTTTAAATATTCTTTCAGAAGATCAAACCAACCAAATATATACACATCCAGCTGATAAGTCACAAGTCACGGACTACTGTAATGATGTAATCGTGCGGACCGTGTGCTATGTACAGGAACTGATCAAATTCATGTATTTATATAAATATAAATATAAATATAAATAAATGATATGTCATGGATTTTTTGAAAGAGATATTGGTAAGGGTGCGGGGGCAAACCTGGGTTAGTGTTGAAGGCTTCAAAGAGGCAGAGTTGAGAAGAGTCAGAAGGTATATGGTGGGGGTTGGAAAGAGAGAAGCCCAGCCAGTTCTGAGAAGAATCCATGTCGTCGGTGAGCGTGAAAGAGATGCCTTCTACTTTGGGAAATAGCACGTAGAGAGAGAAAGAGGAGAGAGAGAGAGAGAGGAGAGTTTGAATGAAGCGATGAAATATTGAAGGTAATGGAGAGGTGAAGATGACACAGATATAGAGGTATGATTTATGAAGAGGGGGACGCACGAGCATCGAGGTTCTGAGAGAGAAGGAGAAATAATGGTTTATTTAATAATAATAAATAAATAAAAGATATTAATGGTAAGAGTAGAGCAAAGCAAGTGGAAGCTTTTCATGGGATGACTGGGCGGTCTCTCTCTCCTCCCTCTTATTCAGTCTTGACCCAAGAAAGCGCCAAAGTTTAGAGTTTAGCGAGAGAGAGAGAGAGAGAGAGAGAGAGAGAGAGAGAGAGAGAGAGAGTACATGTAGGTGTATATATGTGAGTACGTGTATATATGTGTGAGTGTTTTAGAGAGAGAGAGAAAGAGAGTGAGGTGTACGTTTGTAGGGAAGCAAGAGGGGGGAAAGGGGACACGATGACCCATGAGGAGGAGTTGGAAATCATTTCAATTGGTCCCAACGTGCGCCGCGTGTCATTTCTCTTTGTCTATACTGCTTCTACACTATTGAACCCAAAAGCGAACTCGCGCCTCTTCGGGGATTGTTTCGATATTTCATATCCCGAAGATAACTGGGGGCACTAAATTTTAGTACCATAGCCGGTCATGTAGATGTTTCCCTTTATGGATGGGTATTTATCGAGTCCCGATAGATTTTTATTTTTTATTTTTAAAAAACACCAATTAAAACTGCACATTAATGTTAGCATTTCATATATATAGGGACAGGTTCCCTACCACCCTATTTTGACACCTATGTTTACATTTCGTTTTCAAATATCATTGTAAATAGAAAATTTTGAGAAACCGACCGTTAGATTAGATACTTATCTTATGTTTGTCATGTATGAAAAAAATTGGAGTGATCTAACGGTTAGTTTTTAAAAAATATCATTTTGAAGAACTATTATTTTTATTTTTAACTAAAAACATAACAATTTTTTATAGTGATATCTCTTAAAATCTAACCGTTGGATCACTATGATTTTTGATATACATGATATGCATAAGAAATATATTGAATCCAACTGTCAGTTCATCAAAATATCTATCATAGATAGCGTTTTTGAAAACGATGTGTAAATATAGGTGTCAAAATAGGGTGTAAGGGGACCCATATATATATATATCAGAGGTGCTATTATAACTTATAAGGTGCACTTGATGCATGTTGCATCAGGTGCTCTCCTCTATAATCATCTGTGATGAAAAGTTTTAAATACTGACCATTGGATTAGATACCCCTACAATGTATGTCATGTCTGTCAAAAATCACAGTGATCCAACGGTTGATTTCTGATAAAACTACCTGCTAAAAAATAATAATATTTTAAAGAACAAAAAAGTTAAGTTTTTTAGCGGTTAGTTTTCTCGAAAACCAATCATTGGATTACTGTGATTTTTGTCAGACATGACATACATTTTAGGAATATCTAATCCAATTGTCAGTTTTTAAAAATTTTCATCTCACAGGTGGCCGTAAAGGAGGGCACCTCATGCATGTTGCATCAAGTGCATCTTATATTACCACCTATATATATATATATATATTATGTTGAAAATGTATTTCCAACTCTTATGTTCTACTCAAATACTGAAAGTATTTTATGAAAACCATTTTATGACTTTTCGTTGAAACAAGTAGAATCTATAGAGAACTTTATATGAGCTATTATATATTGTTAAATTTTGTTATTGGCATTCGAATAACTTGCTCTAATGGATGCCAAATTTTGGTAACGGCAATTGTCCAATTTAGCATCTTAAATAATATTTGTCATTTGTTTCATGTCATCATACTTTCCCTTTTATTAAAATTTAGTATTAATGCCATTTCATGCATTGGTATTCTAAATGACATGAATACTTTGGAGATGTTCTAATGAATGAATTAATTTTCTTAGTCACCAATTCCTTGAAGTACCCCAAGCTAGTTAGGTAAATATTTTCCACAATAACTTCATAAGCTATAATTTATAGGGCATTTTACGAAAAATAAACCCATATTAATTTGTCAACAATTATGGAAACGAACCTACCTTATTAATATTTACGAAAATACTTTATTTGGATGGAAATGCCCTCATGAGATTTTAAAAATTACTATTATGCTACTTTAACAGTCAACTTTGGAAATTGAGGATTCTAATTAAATGTAGGGATTGGAGATTATGTGTATTTTTTGGGATTATGTCTATTTCTGGGAATTGTGGAATATATATATATATTGGATCATGTGTATTTGTGGGGATTACATACAAAATTTGAATAAAATGGTATTTCTGTCCAAAAATTTGATCATAGATGCATTTTCATAAATAATAATAAGATGGATTCGTTTATGTAATTATTGCAAAATACAGATTTATTTCCGTAAAATGCGCTACTTTATATAGTGGGAGTAAATATATAAAATGTTAATGTCAAATTTATCCGTGATATGACATTCATTCTTATTTTTCAAGTTCAAAGTACAAAACGTTCAACTTTTCTATAATCTAATTGGTAACCAAAGTGATAGATTTATTTAATATTTTTAACATTTTCTATAACATATGTATTAGAATAATTTTTAAAATGACAGTGATGGTTGTCCTATGCTTACTCAAGGAAAGTAAAGAATATATACACTCCACTCATAGTAAATAAGAAATTTTATAAATATATACCATTAAAACTAATGTTTTTAAAGGTATTTTTAGCCTTTTCTAGAGGTTGCCTTCAAGCAAAACAGAAGGATTATTCAAAAAAAAAAAAACCCTAAACTATTCGTCACGTGCAGGTTTGTTTGGATCTTGTCGCGTAAATAGCTAATATTCTGATATCATTATAAGTTTTCAACCTAAAAGCCTAAATTTATAGGTGATGAACTGAATTATAACAAACTTTTTATTTAAATCATATAAGATAGAATGAATTTTATTTTTCAACAATTGGTATAAATGTATTGCCATTGAGGGAGTGTTCTCCCTTCTGGAAGAGGATAAATTAATTTGCTCATGGCATACTCATGCCTGCATGTCACGCTAAGGACACGTGTCTCCACAGTAAATTAGTTTAAGCATTAAAAATATGTGTCAGCTGTCTGCTGAGGATGTAATATTACATGCAATCGAATTGTCATAAAAATATTTTAGGATAAATTAAGTCTCGTAATTATTGATCAATTTCATGAAATCTCTCCCATATATGCATAACTTCATAGGTTTTTTTATTTTTTATTTTCGTAGGATCTTGCATGGTCAATAAAGAGATCTCTCTCTTTCTTCTTTTTGCTAGTTATTTATTTTTCTCTTTTTTTTGTCTTTTTTTTTTGTTTTTTTTAATTAATTTTTATATTTGTTTTTTAAAAAATGATTTTTATTTTTATAAATAATATAGTGTATTTTAGATTTACTATTATTAAATTTGAATCCAAACTAGTATCAAGCATGAGCTAATTTCGTGCTCATCCAAACCAAACCCAATCCAATTTTACTTAAGTGGGTCGAACCATTTACCCAACTCAATCTAAATTTTTGTTCTCTTTATTTATTAAGTTAGATTCTGATTTGATTCGATTTCTTTTTTAATTCTACTTATAATGTTGGCATCTTTCACTTGTGATTGGACCTGTGAGAGTAGCATATATTAATAGGTATAGTAATTTTCTTATGAAGCGGTCCTCATATAAGTTTATATTTAGTATTGTCGTTATTGTAAAATGAGTATTTTGAAAAATTAGCCGTTGAATTAGATATTCTATTTATATATGTCATGTATGAAAAAAATTACAGTAATCTAACGATAAGTTTCTAAATTACAAACTTAAAAATCTGTGACAATTTTTACCGTTAGATACTGTCACATTTTTTTACCGTCTATATTTTAGAAATCAATTGTGGGATTATTGAGATTTTTGGTACAAAAACATTATACGACTAGACACTTTAACCTGAAATTAAAAACCATCATGACATATTCTGCTTTGAATGGTATGTGAAAAAAATAGAATCAATTTGAGATGATGAGAGACCTCACCACTCAAAGCAAGACACGTTTAAATGATTTTTAATTTCAGGTTAAAGTATTTGAAACTATCGCATTTTACTTTTTGATATACATTACATGAATAAAAAAAACATCCAATCCAACCATCCATTTTTCAAAATATTCACCATACATTAACCAAAAAAATCACCGACATAAACAAAACTGCCAAACATTAAAGCTAGTAGGTACAATCAAGCTCCAACAACTCCATGAGTTGCCACCTCAGGACAAACCCTACCACCCAAGCCAACTGCAAGACAAGCAAAGGCCACATGAGAGAGACAGAGAGAGGTATGACAAGTGTGCCTCAAAACCCGGATAGATTCAAAATGCTTTTACACTAAGCAGCCAAAAAGAATACGAAAAGAGGAGAGATTGGCAGAGAGTTCGGCGGGAGAGTGTTTGCATTTGCATGAGTTTTAATTCTTTTTATTTATTATTACAGTGAAAGGTGATAATGAAAAATAAAATAAAATAAAGGAAAGATATTGGCTGTCTTTCGTAATTCAAGGCCCCATTTGTCTATGGTCAAACTAATGTTTAAAGTAATGGGGTTTCTGGTCAGTAAACGAATCATTCCTCACGTTCGCCCTTTGTATTTTTTTATTATTACTCCATGATCACATCCCACATGATTTTCTTTATTTTTATTTTAATTTCTTTTACGTAACTTTTTATATATTCATATATATATAATCTATATTTACACGCTTTCTGTGTGCAAGAGGGACTATAGATATTGGAGTATATATTTTTATTGGGTATATACATTATCACATTTTTATTTATTTTTTAATAAAAAACCATGCAAGAAATTTATATATATATATATATGAGTATATATATACATAGTCTTGGCCGGGTTAAAAATGTCCGGCCTTCGTCAAGGTGGGATAAGACAGCTCGCAAAATATATTAAGAAAAAATATCCCTTCGTGGGTGTATTATAGTTGTTACCACAAAATGTAGTAATTTTTACTGATATGTTTTAAGCTGATCTGATCGATAGGTTATAGGTGTATTTATCGATTGTTAGTATGCAATGTTTCGTGTGAGTAGCCAGACCCAAGATTTCCCCTTTTTTTAAAAAATAAAAAAACAAAATTACGTTTAACAATATAATAAGGTAGCCTTACAGTATTAAGCAGCAGGTAAAAAAGAGTAATGAAGGTCAAGATTTAACGCTATCGCACGTGCTTTCTTCAAGTGCATGAACAGCTAACACTTCTCACGAGGATTAATGGGCGCCTGGGCGGTGGGATTCATCACTCGTATGGTATCAGTGCACACGTGCAGCCTCCTAACTCCTATAACTCGCGCAAAATAAATGTAATGTAGAGGATATTTATATTATTGATTACGGCAGAGAAGCTAAGGGCATGTTTACTTCATGAAAACTTTCATAATTTTCATTTTCTATGAAAATTTTTAAGAAATGATTTTCATTTTCAATTTTCAAAATTTAGAAAATGCGTTTACTTTGCAAAAATGAAAACTGTTTTCAAAATCTAAAATCGGTGTAAATGTGTTTACTAAAATTATATATTATCTCTATATGTTTTATTATTTTCATTTTTTGGTTTTACAGTTGGTCTACATATTTTTTTTCCATGTTTATAAGCATTGCCACAATATAATCCTTGTTTTCAATTTTTGTGAAAATACAAAAAACGTCTTTTTGATGTTTTCACATTTTCTTAAAAACTGAATTCATTTTCTTGAAAACAGTTTTCAATTTTTACAAGTAAACGCGTTTTTTGGGCCGTTTTCTGTTTTTATTGAAAATGAAAATGAAAATTGTGAAAATTTTCACAAAGTAAACAGGCCCTTAATATACTGATGTTTTTTTTTTTTTTTTGTTTTTAAAAGTTGCAATCTGATGTAACTTTATCAAGTGATTTTTGTTTGGGCAACTGGAGAGCATATTTTGAAAAATTGATTGTTATATTAGATTCATCTCTTATGAATGTTATGTCTATAAAAAATCACAATGATTCAATGGTTAGTTTTTGAAAAATATCAATGAAAAACTGTAACTTTTTTGCTATTCAATATGTCACAATTTTCTCACAATTGATTTTTTCAAAAACCGACATTGGATCAATGTAATTTTTTGCAGACATGACATTCATAAGAGGAGAATCTAATCTAACGGTCGACTTTTCAAAATATGCTCTACAATTACCCTAATAAAGATCACCTAATGCAACTTTGCATCATGTGCACCTTATATTAGCATCTTTGATGATAAGGGAGAGCTTTAATGATAAACTTTTTATATATATATTTTGTGTACTTTTTACTATATTTAATATAAAAATTATATTTTGAGAAAAATGTATCTTTGGATTAGATTTTTTTTTTTTTTTATACGGTTATGTGTCAAATATCAAGTCGATTGAGAATTAAGAATTATTTCACCCGTAAATGTGATTTTTTATTTATTAGAAATTTAAGTTTATAGTTGAAATTATTATTGTTTTGCACTTGTGTCATCAATATGAATTTTGGCACATATAATATGTACAAGAACATCTCTAATAGTGGATTTATTACTTTTACTTGGAACAATTTTTGTCCAGCTCACACTTGAAGAAATAACCACCGGAGATGCTAAGAAGAGCATTTAATCCAAGTTCGTGTGTGTGTGTGTGAGAGAGATAGAGTGAGAGATAGGCTGCTGATTGTTAGTTGTGATGCAATCTGTGAGAGAGGCTGTTATTTTTTAGTTGTGATGCAATCTCCTCTCACAAATTCTTTTCTTTGTTTTGCAAAACCACTGCGGCAATTCAATTTTCATGGGAGATCCAAACAGGCCATAAGCAAACCTTTAAACCATGCTGCCATAGGAGCTACTTGTTTATTGCAACTGTATTACTAGTCCAGCAAGATCTTTACGTGCTCCCCATCAATCAAGACTAAAAGACCTGTTACATTTCTCCATGAAGAACATGTTGCATTCCAAATACACAGCCTATACTAGATTTCTTAAAATTACATCAGGCTAACCAACCACAAGATTACAGAGATCGAGCAATTAGGCACAAGGTACACTTCTCACATAAGAAAGCATAAGCCGTATGACATGTAATTTATACAATGGGAACAAGCTCACAGATGTGACATTCATCAAGAAAAATTTACAGTATTAACAAAACTATATCAGTCTAGCTTTCAATCCTGGCTATCCCAAAAGTCTGGTATGAAAACAAAGTCTAACACCATACAAGACAAAGGAAGTGAAAACTCTAGCAGGAGATGGAAATTAATGCTGAATATGCATGTATATAAAGGAAAATTATTACAACTTTTACTGGTTGCATCCTAGAATTTTTGTCCAATATTGATGTTTCCTTGTACAATATACATAGGAGATATCAACCGTTGCCGGTTGACTTATAGTGACATTCATCAATAGTCGAGTAAATCAGGCCTTCCTCTTCAAGTGATCTGATAGATTCCCTGTCAAAAACAAAAACAAAAAATCCAAGCTAAAATTTTAGGCTGTGGCACCCGTGTGTGTGTGTGTGTGTGTGTGAGAGAGAGAGAGAGAGAGAGACATGATTTTATTTACTGGAATGTTTAGTCGCTGGGCAAGTTCATCCCGATGTACCCCCTTTTCCTGCGCACTGAAACATGGGAAGATCTCAAGGTGTGATTACTAGTAGACTAACCAGAAGAGGGATAAGGAATCCATCAACCACCACCATGGACAATATAAGAGATCAATAAGACTGAAACAACTGATTACGCAGGTAAAAATGTTGAAATATTCAGAAAAATATAAAAGAAAAAAACTTAAGACCAAGAATAAAAGCATCAGATGTTAATGGCTATAAATATCTAATAGGAGTGTTATATGTGTCCTGATACTTAGATCAGCTACATAGGACCATGAATCAATTCTCTTTATCTTTCTAGTATGAATTCAACACCTATCTACTTCATGAATATACACAGATGAATTTCTATATACATTGGACATTTTTATCATGGATATAGACTTTTTACATTACCCATACGCTACATGAATATACAAACAGACATTTTCATTGTGGAAAAAAGGTTATTACCACAACCCATCCAGAACTATCATTCCATCTTAACCAACCCCCCTCCCCTCCTTTGTCAGAGTGCCCCTTGCATTAAAATAAAAATAAAAAAAGAAGAAAAAAACACGCGGGGGGGGGGGGGGAGAGAGAGGGGAAAGAACCTTTCGATCCTTCAATTTAGCTACGTAGAGGATGATATTGTCAGTTACGGCAGTCTTACAGTCTTACCTGATATATTGACCTTTGAATTGACAATAAGGTAAACATCCTTGTCTGCATTACCCACAGATACTCGTACAGTGCACTCATTATTTCCTTAGCAATGGCTACACCTGAAGTCCTTTTTTTTTTTATTGGCCCTTCTGTTTTTTTAACAAAGAAAGCTGTGCTAGGAAAGGAAGCTGCTTTTGGCACTAAATCGAAACAATCTCACTGATAGATGCTGAACAAATAAAAGTTTGGACGTTAAAGCAAGCACCTCTGCTACAGGGTATTAGAATTTACGAACCCAGCCCTCCAGATTACCAAACAAGACAATCCATTCAGAAAGACTGCTTCATTTTATAACTGTGCCTTACTCATCTTTCACAGTTTTTAGATATATATATATGTGCACATTTTCACATGCAAGCACAGACAAAGAGATGAACATAAGGAAACAGTAATTATAGGGGAACATATGAGCTGGTATGACGTAAACAAAAGAAGCTACAAATGCAGAGGTTATTATAGATAACTCACAGGCAAGAAGGTTGCTGCAAATATTCTATAACCATTTGATCAATGCCCTTGAGTCCATCAACACTACTTTGGCCAGAGAACTGAAAATAAAGAAAATGTAGACAGTTAGTAACCACATCATTCAGGAAATTGGCATAATGTTAAACTCCCAAGTTAGATTTACTTGATTTGACAGGGCGGCTTGATACCCCTTCAAAGGGGTATTAATTGAAGGAGATGTCATTTGAGACTGCATAGTAACACCACCATGTAGCTTCTGTCAGCATTAATATAAAGTCCTCAGAATACATGATCATTCACATCCATGTAAAGTATCCATGTCAAATTTAATTTAAAACAAATCTTCAGTAGTTTGATCAAATACCCGTACTCTGGTGTTGTAGAGATGCACATATATACACTCAATATAGTGGCTTGCAATCTCATTGAAATCAGTCACAGGCCTGGAAACCACAGCCAAATTTGAGATTTTAATACTCAGATGTAAAACCACAGGAGAAACGCATGAGAGCCACTAGCATGATTTTGTTATAAATATATCCAACGAAAAACCCAGTATAGGTGCTTCCCATCGTTATCAAAATAACAAAACTTTCATCATGTTGCAGAGAATTCAAATCAAATTTGCTATAATAAGGGAAAACACTCAAAATGACAGCCTACATAGCGCACACACTTTCAAAAAGGAGCCATATTCACATAGGACCCGTCAAGCTGACATGCCCAGATACATACGGAACACGCTCAGAACGTGCATAGTTTTTCCTTTTTTAATTTGCAATGACTATGTGACCATATCCTCTCTTTTTTCCCAATCAAGTATAAGAATTCATTAACAAGCCCCCTGTACAAGAGATGTATACAAGCCACAAAGGCACAAAAACAAAAGAGCAACAAACCAAAACGAAAAGCAAATTACAACTTGAAAGACTCAACAAAACTATGGAACAAAATTTGGTCACCAAAAACCACTGGAACTTTCCATATAAAAGGTTTCCTAACAACACTCCTCATAAGTATGTCCAAAGAAAGCTCTAACCCATCAGAAATTCTTTTGATCCTCTCCCTCCAAATCATCCAAAAGATGGCATGGGGCACCAATTTCCACATAGTCAACGCTTCGCTATTGTGACTCCTACAACATCCATCCAACAATTGTAACCCTCCTTCTGGTAGTACCCAATACACCGCAAAAACAGAAAAGCAGCAAACCCACAACTCCCACACAGCCCTAACACGTACAGGGTCATCCACTGATTCCACCGCTTGTTTTACACGTCACACACCTGTTTGGCACCACAAAATTCCTCCTAAAGAGATGATTCACAGTCAAGTATCTACCCATATAACCATCTAGGTAAAGAACTTCAGTCCAGGGGGGACAAACAGAAACCAGAAATCTAGTCCCCTCCACATGAATTAAACCTTTGTAATAGGATTTAACTGAGACGCAACCACTTTTTGCACCTTCCCAAACTAAGAGAAACAAATCGCCAAACAATCATATTGTAGACCTCCCTCCAAATTTCCCAATGGCCAATGGAAGCCATCATATCACATTTCCAAAGCCAAACTCCTTTAAGACCATCAAAGACTGAAAGAAGCTCAAAAAGGTTGACATAACCCTTGGATAGGCCTAACCTATGCCAATAAGATACAAATATGTTGACAATCACAAATTGACAATGCAGGAGAAGGTAATTGCATGATTCCCCCGCCCTTTTGCACATGATGTAGAGAATTGAGAGACAGGGTTTTGAATTTTCTCTTCTACCGTCTCCAATAACTACCTTTCTATAAGTTAAAACACATAGTTTAAATTTATGCAGCACTTTTGAGGACTAGATTGACTTAGAAAGCAGAGAGGTCAAAGGGAATATTTAACTGACTAGCACAAATAACTAGGAAGAATTTGCAAAAGAAACAATCATTATAATCAGAACTAGAAATATAGAGTTCCAGAAAAAAAAAAGATGACAATAGACAAAATTGAGGACATCAAGGATCAAGTTTTGATTAAAAAAAAAAACAAAAAACAAAAAAACAAACA
>JAESVK010000323.1:337034-350602 GCA_017140935.1 Hamamelis virginiana | reverse complement strand
AAAAAAAAAAAAAAAAAAAATCCAGCCTTTTAAAGGCTCCTACAAAAACTGAAGTTCCAAGATACACCACATTGAGAAGGAACAAAGAATTCAGAGATTAGTTGCAGATTTCAGAGTCGAACAACTGTACAAACAGGGGACTTGTAATTTTCTGAGATAGTTGCAGATTTGAGAGTCAAACAACCGTACAAACATGGAACCCAGGATTTCAAGGAAATTTCCCTGAACAAAGATCTTCCCAAACTTTTTGTTACCACCAAGCGTATGTCATGTCCAAGACAGGGAAGGAACAGATGAAAAGTGATTAAGAACCTTTTAAGCAGCCTCAAGAAAATTTCCACTGTCATTTCCAGTTAAAACAAAATTCCCTGTCACCAAATTCCTAACACCTAGACCACCCAAGAGCTGAGGGCACTACACTACAGAACAGTCCACAGGGTACTGATCTTTTCTTTCTTTCCTCCAGGCTGGAACACAAGAATTTCTTTAAAAATTTTCTTTCAACCAAATAACTTCTAAAATATTGTGTTTTTTCAGCTCATGAACATTCAAAACCACAGATTTTGGATTAACACAGAAATATATATGAGAAACACCAATAATGGGAAAGGAAGTGATAGGTAATTGGTTATCTTATTGAGGTCAGTGAAAATGTATGCTTTCTCACAAGGAGAATGAAGACTCGGCAGATGGAGGATAACCTGAATGGTGGTTATTGGGTTCTGCAGCACGCCTACTTACCCAAACCATCGTATGACAGAAAATTGTTGAAGGAAAAGCACTGGGAGAATAGCTCTTCATAGGAGAAGAAACTGCAGCAAACATGTCTTAATTTTTCTATTTCTCTCTAAAAGGTTGCTCACAATACGATCAAGCACCAATAAGCTCAATCAACGACAGTAAAACCTTGTTGCTCTCGACCTCCACCAGAATCCAGGCTTCCGAAAGATCTGGTGATAAAGCTGTATTGCATTCATTTTTCATTGACCTCTCACAAATATCCAATTTTTCCAGAAATAGATGAGGTCACAGGATGGAAGGAAAGCCCTTAAGTCCCAATCCATCCTTTAGCGATAGGAAGGGAGGCAGCAAAATCCCTATTAGATGCCCATGTTGGATAATGACCTTGACAGAAGATAATAAGACAATTAAAATCAAGGCACTGATCTTCACAACCATGGCAGTAGATTCAGGCAGAGAACAGAGCACAAGAGTTTTGAAAAGGAAACAATGGGTTCTTCGACTTCTAGATGAAATTTGAACCCCTCTAATTCTTCTCTAATCCAAGTACCCAATTCAAAACCATCAGACTACTGCTCAATAGCACCACATTGACCAAAGCTACTGCAGTCAGGTTTTGAGAGTGAGTTTACAACTTTTTGCACCACTGCTCCTGAAATCCTCTCCAATAGATCTTGCCTTGAAGATTGTCAATAGGATTAACAAATGACTTGTGTGTTCAAATGGGAAGAGGAGGCTATATTTTCACCTTCCATGACATTGTTCGCATGGTATTAAATTAGGGGGAAAAAAATTGTCAAACCTGATAAAAATGTTTCATATGTGAGAAAAAGAACACAATAGATTAAACCTAATATTAATACTTCATGGTTCCAACCTAAAATCATCAGAACTCATTACTTTTCAAGTGAACAGTAAGAATGATCGAAAGAACTCAGTTAACAAAAATAAACTTTTCTAAATGAGATAGCAATCACTTCAACCAAGCCAAAAGGGCACAAAAGGATTCAATCTAGCTTCCAAATAAAAATCTGAGCACCAAACAAAGTATACATCCCCTTCTATATAAGAGATAGGTAATCCAAGTTGTTCAAAATTGACACTCAAAAACAAATGAACAAATAATAAAATACTTCAAACCACCCGATTGTGAGATACAAGGTCCTAAGTGGAATCTCATTGGTTGCTGCACTAAAGGTCTCATCCATGCTGTGTTGTTAACCAAAGTAGATGACTTTGTACTAACTCAAATGTTGGACCATTGGCCTTTTACAGCTAAGTCTTCAAGCCCACCATTAGTGATTGTTTCTAACCAATTTAAGTTCTATAAACAACCTCACCTTGTCGAGCAATGTATATAAATAATAAAACTAACCTCACAAACTTATGAACTTATTGTCTAATTATTCGCATCCTCTCTCTATATATATATTTACCAAGCAACGTGTTCAAGCTGACAGAGCCGGACTAATCCCCGCTTCCCATGCGGGGCCACCGCCACAGGGGATGATCGTATAACGCTCGGGATACTAGCCCTAGCTGGTGGTTGGCCAAGAGAGTTTGGCTAGTTTCAACCCGGGATGTCTGGGTTTCTTTGCATACTCTATTGCTGCTAATAATTTTAATCATTTTCCTTAAGTTGAATGTCAAACTCTAACATACACACAAAATTTTCAAAATATTTAAAATTACATTTCAACACATGTATCAACAGATTGGCATCCATGATGGTAATAAGATTACAACATCCAAATTTCTTTTCCCTCTTTGCCCAAGAGTTCTTACAACTTCTATACAAGTCTCCCTTAAGGGTAGTTGTGGTTCTAAAGTTTGATTCCATCTTTCATCTATATTCAAGGAATCAATTGCTATACTAAGAACTCAGCTTGAACAGTATGAATTTGAACTTCTCTCCTCAAAGACATGTACTCGCAAAATGTTTTACCTCATCATAATTGGAAAAAAGTCCACATATCTTGTTATAGTCGAACTATCTGGCAAAATTTGCTCACCTTCTTGTTGGAAACACAAGAAAAAATCACCATTGCCACATAAACCTGATGCCTCCCCTCAAGTCACTACTTGCATTTTCTTCCTCCAAGAACATAGCAAGAGAGTCCATTGGCTACTTCCTTCTAGGAAACTATTTTCAAGTGCATTTGGATTCTTTGGAAGGAAACTTCATGGAATTACATCTAGCTAAAACTATAAGTGACATAACAATTAAATAAAACTATAGTGCCTAATAATCCATAAATGAAATAGACATGCCCAAGCATTACACTAAAAGCAAAAAAAATTATGGTCAAAGCTCATAGGCAAAAATATAGCCTCAAAAAAGTAAAACACTTTTTTAAAATTTTATAAAAAAAGATAAAGATAAAGATAAAACTCATTAAATCCTCACCTAATAGAGAAGGCATTTAAGTTTCTTTTACCCTGAAAGCCCTTCAAGTGTCCATGAACACGAACATACATCCCATCCCTAGTACAAATAAAATCAGAGCAACATTAAGCACCACCCAATGCACAGATGACTGCTCATTCCCAAATAATCATAAACCCCCATCAATAGGTTTATTTGAGCAGCAAACTATAATGAAAAAAATGTCCTAAAACAGAAATTCCAAATTAAGCTACATAATATTCAAGTTACTATAAGGAAAGAGGGCGTTATAGGTAAAGGATATAGAAAACATACAATATTCCCTCCATCTCCTTACTGTCTACGGCTTCATTGACCCTAGAAAACACACGATTAGGCAGAGCAATCAGCAAATTCAAATACACAATATATACAAATTCAGTCTTATTCAGAATATATCAATAACTGAGGCAATTCACCATTTATGACAATCAATCTGCCCCGTTCCATCGTCGAGCACAAAAGCAACATCAGTAACCCTTTCGGCTTTGTTGAACACCATCCCCACAAGAGTAACCTATACAAAATCCAATTTCAAAAACCCACAAAAACAAAAGCAAAAGAGACAAGACCCACAACTTCAAATTGCGGGAAACCCTACGTTGTTCACATCAACACCGTCAATGACGAAATTGGATTTATCATCGTTCGAAAGAAGAGCTTCGCTTATCTGCTTCACGGTTAGCGGAAGCAAGGCCTGTGTATCGCGATTCTGCACGAAATAAATATTTAAAAACCCTGTTTTGTAGCCGAGAAACAGTAAGAAAAAAGCGGAGAAGTAAATTTTTTGATATCTTAGATTTTTCATTGTTTGGGAGCCGAGAAAACAAAAACCTCACGAAGTCTAAAGAACAATAAGAATTGAGACTTTATTTTCTTTCATTTTGCTCTGTTTAAACGGAGGGTAAATGCTCCATTCGGCAGCTTAGAAATTGCAGGAAAGTTAAAACCACCACACAACTGAGCCTAAGAGGTTTTCTTTTCCCAATTTCTGGGAAATTTTAGAGAGAGGTGTATACCTTGGCGGGGGAGAAAGAAGGATCGGCGGACTGGGTAGCCTGAGAGGGCATGAATCCTCCGCCGGAGAAGGCGGCATTGCCGTCGAACTGACTCGAATACATCTTCTCTTATAGTGTGTCAAACCAAAACCCTAAATAACAAATGAAGAGGGAGATACTATAATATGTACATCATAATAATTGGTCCTAGTATTTATATTTATGTTAGAAAATGGGGGTTCCCGCCAAATTTATTTCTCTAAATTTCCCGCTTGGAAAAACTAGAAAATGTGAATTTTTTTTTATTTTTTTAGTTGTATATAAGTTGGAAGCACAGATTATGATCTCATGATTTTTACTTGGTAGCAACAGTAAAATAAATTAAAGAAAGAAAAATTATAAATTATGAAAAATATATATATATTTTTTTTAAAAACGGCAAAATACATAAAATAAATTCATATATTCTCACGTACATAAGTTCTATTCAGACACCACACTCAAAAGAATCTAATTTTTGAAAAAGAATGAGAGAAGTTAAAACCCTTAAATTAATCACTCTCGATTGAAAATGGCTTGGGTTATGGGTCATGACGGATTTTTTTGTGTGGCCAGTAGTTAAAAAAAATTGCAGCTATCCCAAGCAGGCAGGAACAAGATCGCAATATCTTCTATTGAAAAGAATGATGGTAGTGAGGATTAAATTGTTAATCTTCAAAGTAATAATTCAAGTTGAAGTAAGGGAGGAAAAAGAAGACGACAAAATGCAAGAATTAATTAAAAGCTATCAAAACAGCAAAGATAGGCAGGTTCAATTAATTCACGAAGCAATTTGCAAAATTATTAATGGGCAGCCTAATGGCAACTTTAATTTTGTTGTACTAAATTGCTATTTATAATGGTCATTTGGTTGAATGTATTAATGCTCCGTTTGGTAGTAGGGATGGAAAAATAAAAGGAAAGAAAGTAGGAGGGATGAACTTTTCTTCCTTAGGAGAGGGAAACCCTTTTTTCTTTCTGTGTGTTTGGTATGATGGATGGAAAAGTGGTTTCCTTCCTTCCACGTGTTTAGTAAATTGAGAGGAGGGAAAGAAAGTAAAGCACCTAAATTACAATTCTACCCTCATATATTATTGTAATAGAGTTAATAATGTATATACTACTAAATGCTTAAAACCATTTCATTTCTTAATGGTGGAAATGAAAATAAAATTTTTATAGCTTTTATTAAAAAAAAAAAAATTGAAATTTTATAATAAATAATTTATAAAATATAGGATGGTCATAACTTAATTTAGATATAAAAATAAAATTTCGGCAAAAAAGTAATTGTGAGCTAAAAAATATAAGATGATCAACTACTTTTTATTTTTTATTTTATCCCCAAACACCATTATTCCAATTTAGGAAAAAAGAAAACCCACCATTGTCCATATCTGCGCCATTTCTCTCTCTCTCTCTTCTACTGTATATAGCAGACCCTCCTGTTTTATCTTATCCCAAATATCTCAAGTCCGGCGACCTCTCCAACAAATGAAAGCTGGCGAATAATTTTTTTTATTTGGGTTTTTGATATATGGGTTAACAATTTGACTCTTCAATTTGAGATTCGCCTAAGATTTTAGATTCATGGTGATTGTTGGAGTGCATGTGTCGCAGGAAATAGGACTCACACCATCGGAGATGGCACCAGCATTTTGTTCAACGGCGTTGGTGGGAAAGTCGGATGAGTTGAGGGGCAATCATGGGTTTCAGCAAAAAATGGAGGATAAAACTGTATTTTCACCGAATCACAAAATGTCCCCTTTCCTTCCCTCGCCTCGTCCGCCCAGATTTGGGCGGATTCAATATGGCGGCGCTTCCCCTCGCTTTTCCCTCCATCTTTCCTTCCCTTTTTCCCTCCCTCCCATACCAAACATACCAAAGAACCCTCTTCCTTCCACTTCCTCCCCCTTCCCTCCTTCCACTCTTCCCTCAAAACAAGCAGGCCATAAATTTTCGTGTAAAAACAGTAAAAGCAATGTTGTATATCACTATAATGAATCGCTACAAGAAAAAAGTGAGGATAGTTTTGAAAAATTACCAATGGATATTTTTGAAAATTCACAATTTTTGTTTCTTGTAACGATACTATAGCAATATATAATATTTTCCAAACAATAAGAGATTTCCCCTGCTATAGACCTTGAATTATGTCTGCAAATTGAAGGGCTATTGCCATCACTGTCCAATTTGGATATAGCATGTATCTCTGGCAATATCACGGCTCTAGCTTGTTCAAATTTCTTTAGAAAATTAAAAATATTATTTTTTAAAAAAAAAAAAGGAAAGAAATGTTGTTCATGTGGCTGCAGGTTATTGGAGGCAGCAAACAGAAGGTTTTTCTGCTTAACAATCCAGAATTTATTTTGTTCAATTCCAAATTACCAATCTCAAAAACCAAATATACTATCTTTCTCACACACACATAAACCAAAATAAGAATCATCAAAATAGAGTAGACCAATCTTAGGAGGATCTTTTTTTTTTTTTTTTTAAAAGTCTCAAGATCAAAATGTTAGCATTTGGCACTCTCCATTCAACAATAAAAGAAACGGAATTAATCAAATTAAGAACCATGAGAGCTTTATCAAATATTATTGGGATTAATTGGGATCAAGCATGGGCATTTGTCACTCCTCACTCAACCAAAAAAAATGCAAGGAAAATGGTAATTAAAAAGATCCGGACTTAGATCAAATTATGTGAACTATCTGACACGGTATCATGATAGCACCTCTATACAATTTGGCCTAAGTTTTGGTCCGGGAAGCATTACTCAAAACGAAAAAGAGAGTAAACCCAATTGAAAAGCTATTGTCTTGATCCAATAGTAACTTGTGACTATTATAAAATGGACGAGATGAGTTCAGATCCTACTACTCTAAGTATGTACAATACACACACACACACACACACAAAAAGAGAGAGAGAGAGAGAAGAAAACGCTCAAATTCTTGTCTACTAAAGAAAGTTGGATTACTAAACTGCAGCTCTCCTTGGCAAGCTCTTGCGGCGTTGCCTTCTCATCTGCACAGGACTGGTAGCAGGCATTGCCTCCTCAGCACCAACTTCTCTTTCACGGGAAGTGCTTTCCTCATCAGCTTCTACTTTCTCTATATCATTAATCAAACCAGCTGGATTAATCTTCTCTTCTTTTATTATAATAACTTCATGATCGTTAACACTTTTTCTTGGCCTTCCTCTCTTTTTGTGTTGATGATTCTTCATGTTGGTATCATCCTGCACGACACTATTTATACTGTCTTCCTGCTTCTCCACTTCCATCTCCAATTTGCTCTGCAATGAGACCTGGATCCCTCCTCTTCTTTAAATTCATGGAAGAGAGTTGAATTGATCTAAAAGCAGTTGATAGGTTGTAAATGAAGAATCATTTTCAAATGCTAAATATGGCAAAAGGACTCTTTAGCAGTTGGGAGAATTTATGTACGTTGTTTCGAGTTGATGTGTCAACTTGTCATGCTGTCAGCAGACGTGTCAGTAGTAATGCTATATATCCCAAAAAATTATTCTAAAAAAATACCCCAAAGGAATCTTAATCCTTCATTTGTTATTAAGAGAGAATTTTCTATTAAAAAAAATAAAATGATTGGATCATCCTCAACAACATTTGGGATATATTTTTGGGATAACTTTTTGGGAACATATAGCATTTAATTTTCTTAATTTATTAAGATTAGCTTACTAGTTACTACCTTCTTGGTTGGATTGGATGGAAATATCAAGATGCACTTCTGCTTGGTGGATGGAGAGATGACATTGAAGTTTTCTGTGCTTAAATGTTGAGAAGTACTAGGAAAAGGGTCAAGCCACCAGTGTATTCCACTATCAAGTGCCATAGCTTTCAGCTTTTTCCTTTCATCTTTATCTTCATTTTGAAGGCACGTGCCAAAAACAGGGGGACTGAGATGCAGGCTACGACTTCTATCTTTTTTCTCTCGGCAGCTTAATTATGGAACTTTAATTGGGATTTGGGACACAAACTTAGGACGCGTTTGGATAAGTTTTTATTTTTTATGTTGCTACCTCAACTTTTAAAAGTAACTATCAAAATTTTCACACTCAAAATTTTTATCTTTTTAGTTTTTAAAGTAACAAAACGTGAAATAGAAGCTTATCCAAACAAGCCCAGCCTTAACTGTTATGCATGTGAAAGTTTACATGTTAATTAATTAGCTTTCCCTATATATAAAATTGGAGCTATCTTCAAATCCAATATAATTGAATAAACTCCCGTTATTTCCCTCAGTTTTGATAAATGTCACCTTCTTTCCGTAAGCTAGACATGTAATTAGAATGCATTTGTATTTGCAGCAGGGAGGGGGACCGCATGCATGCATGCCCCAACAATAAAGCTGGCACATTTCAGGACACTTTCTTTATTGCCTCACTTTTATTAATAATCTGAAATACTCCCATTGATGCTGTCATGCTGCAGTCAAGTAATGGTGATAAAAAAAACAAAAAAACAAAAAAAAAAAAACAAAAATTAGTGTGTTTGTGAGTTAGTGTGTGTATTTTATTTGTGTGTTCTTTTCGTTTATCCAAATAAAAAATTATAGTTTTTTTCTCCTATCTATAGATTGGTCGAAAGCACTTTGTACTGTACCATTCTTTCAGTTAGCCATTTGTTTATTTGATTGAAAAATGCTGGTAAACATTATGTTTTTATACAGTATATATCCTACATTTCTAATGTGCCTACAAGTATATCAGTGAAATTTCATGATTTTTCTCAATATATTTATTTATTATGAATTTTATTTACTATATAGCGAAAATAATTAAAAATAAAATAAAATATATTGAGAAAAATCATGAAACTTCATTAATATGCTTATAGAGGCATCAGCAATCTAGGATAAATACCGCATAAAGAAATAATGTAGACACATTAGCAATCTAACATTATTTTTCAATCAAATAAACAAATGGCCAGTTGACAGAATGATGCAATCTGTCACATTTTAAAATTATAGAGGTCAATGTGTCACAATTGAAAGTATAAGGGTGCAAAGTATTTTTGACCAACATGGGAGCAAACTATAATTTCCAAAAAAAAAAAAACTCTAGTAGTGATTAAAAAAAAAAAAAGAAAGACAGGATTTTAATATATATTAAGAGGGAGGAGGTGGGGGAAAAAGTTACATTTTTCAAGTTTTATATGTTTAATGTTGATTTGGTTTCCAAAATTTGAAAACTCGTCTCAACCGTGCAACCATGCCAATTTATTGCATTATGGACATTTGGGCGGTTGGGGAGGTGATGGAAGCAAATTTTAGCCATGTTTGAATTAATTTCTAGCATCTCATTTTCTATACCATTTTTTTTTTTTTTCCGAAGATAGAATGAATCTTATTGAGTAGAAACAGTGCTACATCGTTAATCCTCAACTAGATAAGCGTTAAGCCAATCAGGAGGTTCCTCAAACTACACTAAAAAATCCAAATGCGACGTTGCAAATTTTGCTAATGCATCCGCCAACTGTACTTGAGATCATGGCAGCTAGGAATTACAAAAGTTAATCTACCTAACTATTATTCAATATCTCCATCTCATTAGACAATCGATAGTCCAAGAAAAGAAAAGAAAAAAAAAAACAAACCCTTGAAGATTACCTAAATATGTGAAAGATTAATCAAAATAAAAGGATTCAATAAATGAAAATATAAAAAATAAATAAATTTTAAATTTTAAATCTAAATCTAACAAGGTACTATGACATGATTCGCCCCCTTCAAAACTGTATCCGAAGGGTATAACAACCAGCCAACCTAGGTTGTATATAATCTATATGGATGGACAATTTTGATTGTTATAATCAAGTCATAATGTCAAATAATAGACAACCTAGGGCCTAACATTTAATAAACCCACCTCCTAAATCTCACATATGATAAATGATTAGGATTTTACATTTACTAAGCCCACCTAAAATACAAATACAAATATGATGACAATAAATTAAGAATATGCCATATTGCGATCGTTGTTAATCAATTGACTTCTTAGAGAAACTTTGTGGGTCTACCAATATTGTATCGTGGTTTGCAATTAAGCTAGACACCAAATTGGAAAGGGGATGGAGAAGTCCTCATTTTCTGTGCATAGTTTTCTCTTCTTAATTTTAAGAGGAGTAGGCAGTTATCTGGTGGGAATTAACATAGTTCCCTTATTTTAATTAAGCACTTAAATGCAATCAAAGCTTATTAACCCCAACTATCAGAGGTGCTAATATAAGGTGCACCTGATGCATCTTGCATCGGGTGCTCTCTTGTAGAGCCAATTGCACCGTAAGTATTGGAAAACTGTCTGTTGGATTAGATACCCTTGTAATGTATGTCATGCCTGACCAAAAATCACAGTGATCCAACGGTTGGTTTTTGAAAAGTGTAAATTTGAAAAACTATGACTTTTTTGTTCTTTAAAATGTTATTATTTTTTAGTAGTCAGTTTTCTCATAATGTAACTTTGAAAAACTATAACTTTTTTGTTATTTAAAATGTTATTATTTTTTAGTAGTCAGTTTTCTCATAAACCAACCGTTGGATCATTGTGATTTTTGGCAGGCATGACATACATTAGAAGGGTATCTAATCCAACAGACAGTTTTCCAAAACTTACAGTGTAATTGGCTCTACACAAAATTGTAATTTCTTAGTGTAGACTTGACTACACAAAATTGATCAACATCGTGTTGATCAAAATGGTGATCAACAGCAAATCCAAAGTCATTAAGTAGAGTCCAACGAATAAACTTGTCTTTTATTTTTTATTTTTTGGTTTGTGTCAACTCCAACACGAGTACTTCTGTAGATTGGATGAACAAGAAAAATAAGATGAATAAAAAAAAAAAAAAAAACAGAGTTAGTTATTTAATATAATTTTTGTCAAGAATTTACAATATATATGTACAGGAATGCTAAGGTCAGGTGCACCTGATGCAAGTTATATCAAGTGACCTTCTTTAGAGATAGTTGCATAATTTTTTTTTCTAAACTGACCGTTGGATTAGAAACTCCTCTTATGTATGTCATGCCTGCCAAAAATCACATCGATCCAACGGTTGTTTTTTGAAAAACCATATGATGAAAAATGGTGACATTTTGAAAAACAAAAAAATCACAGTTTTTAACAGCAACATTTTCAAAAACTGACCATCGGATCACTGTGATTTTTGGCAAGCATGGCATACATAAGAGTGGTATCTAATCCAACGGTCAGTTTTTCAAAATATGATCAACAACGGGCTCTAAAGGAGGTCACCAGATACAACTTGCATCAGGTGCACCTGACCTTAGCATTCATGTATATATATATATATATAGCTTAATTAGAGGAGGTGAATAAGTCTAATTTTATTTCTATTAATTTCCCGATAAATAATACCAAATAAAAAAGTATATCAACTCTAGGTGTGAATAAATCACACTCCCACATTGGATGAGAGAAGACTCGCGACATTAAATCAACTTAGGCTATTATGAGCCCAACTGAACTTTTACCAGCCCATAATAGCTAATTTTTGGAGTCTATATTTATTATTTAGAGCCTTCTCCCAGAGAAGTAAAAAGCTATTCCCCTCTAAGGACCTTTCTAAAATCATTTCTAGAGTATTATTTCTCCTCAAATCTCTTTATAGATGTGTTCAAAGAACATCTTCACATATCAATATTTTTATATTAGAAGTAATTGTGATCAAAGTTGGAGTCTCCCTAACTTCTTCCACAATCACTTTCTCACCCCTCAAGTCATCTCACCCCTCAAGTCATCTAAGGATTTTCATTCCAACTCTAGATCACAAGCGAAATTTTGGACTCCAAAAATTATTTTAAGGAAAGCTAATATAAATGGGCCCAAAATGCTTATAAAAGCCCACAAATTCCAAGCCTGGAATGAATGCTGATATCTACGCAAACACAAGCATAGCTTTTGAGATTATATTATAGGGGAAAATATACTTTGCACCCCTGTACTATTAACCAAAAATATTTTGCACCCCTATACTTTAAAAGTGAATACTTGACTCACTGCATTTTTAAAATTTGGCAGATTGGTCCCTTCTGTTAGTTGGCCGTCTATTATTTTGACTAAACAATTGCCACGTAACTATATTTTGCATGTAAAATGACAAAAAAGTCCTTTTTTTTTAATATATTACATGACCTGATCAAGCACTTTTACCCGACCCATCTGAGATACCATAACCATCTGCTTGCTCTCATCATGATCTTCCACAGAAGGTTCTCGTGGTGGACCACCAATGAGAGGGGTGTTCGCAAATGAAGGGTCATCGTCCCCAGGCCCAATTTCCAAATCAATCTCTTCCCCAAGCTGTGATGCCTCTAAGCCAATTGAATCAAGTTCATATGATCCATTGTGGAATTCATCCCTAATCCATCGACCAGTAGCAACATTCAGCATGACAATTGTATCCACGTACACCCCAAAATTCTCCACAATCTGTTTATAAAAACACACCAGATAACTTAATTAGCTTAAAACGTCCAAATAATATGTAGAACACCGAAGCTCCATTGGTTGCTGAGAAAATTTGGGAAAATCAAAACTTTGAATCTTAGATTTTGCATTTAATAAAACTTGGGAAGACAAAAACCTGGGAAAATTTGCTTGCGTGAGAAGCTGAAAAATTTACCATTGATCATTTCCTTTTCTGTTGCAGGTTTTATGCTTCGGAAGTGCTTCTTGCCCTTGAGTATCTACACATGATGGGTGTGGTGTATAGGAATTTGAAGCCTGAAAATGTTTTAGTTAGGGATGATGGCCATATAATGCTTTCTGACTTTGATTTATCATTAAGATGTTATGTGAGTCCCACCCTCGTTCAGTCCAGCGTTGAACCTTATTGTCAGATCTCCTCATATTGTATTCAGCCATCGTGCATTGATCCAGCATGCAAATTACTCGAAAGCAAGAGAGAGAACTTATATGTTGTTCAAGGAAATTCTAATCTAGAATCAAAATCTCTTCCATTTTTCTTTGAAAGTTTGTACACAATCCAATCTTCAACATCAATCAACTATAAATTTCCTTCATTTATTCTGGGACTTATCCAATAATGGATCCCACTTTGTGCATCTTTAAAGATTAATTCATTTAAAATAGTTTTGGACATTTTATTGATTTTTTTTTTTTGTATGAAAAGTTTTTTTAAGAAAAAAATTATCCAAAAGTATCCAAGTTTAGAATTATATACAGTGAAGTCCAATTTTACACCATAAGGTCCTGATATTTTCAAATTCCCCTGTCTATTTATTATAATTTTTTTTTCATATGTAGGTAGTGGTATAAGATGCTTTTGTGAGGGATCCAATTTATGAGTA
>JAESVK010000323.1:270106-332259 GCA_017140935.1 Hamamelis virginiana | reverse complement strand
CCTCGATGTATAGTCTGGTAGGACTATAAACTACCATGTTGCCTCGGCTTATACACTGGTAGGACTTTAAATAATCATGTTGCCACATAATTGGGACTCATAGGACTCTAAACTACCACGTTGGTTCGGTTTATAGCCTGGTAGGACTCTAAACTACCACATTGCCTCGGTTTATAGTTTGGTGGGACTCTAAACTACCATGTTGCCTCAGTTTAAAGTTTGGTAGGACTGTAAACTACAATGTTTCCTTAGAATTGGGTCTCGTAGGACTCCAAACAACCATGTTGCCTCGGAATTGGGTTTCGTAGGATTCTAAACAATCGTGTTGTCTCGATTTATAGCATGGTAGGACTTTAAACTTCTATGTTGCCTCGGAACTGGGTCTGGTTGGAGTCTAAACTACCACATTGCGTCAATTTATCGTCTGCTAGGACTCTATCCTACCAAGTTGCCTTGATTTGTAGCCTAGTAGGACTCTAAACTACCACGTTACATCGCTTTAAAGTCTGGTAGGGCTGTAAACTACCTTGTTGCCTAGAAATTGGGTCTTGTAGGACTCTAAACAACTATCTTGCCTCAGAATTGGGTATCGTAGGACACTAAACAACCATGTTGCCTCGATTTGTAGTCTAGTTGGATCTAAACTACCACGTTGCCCCGGTTCATAGTCTGGTAGGACTCTAAACAACCATGTTTGCTCGGAATTGGATCTGGTAGGACTCTAAATTACTATGTTGCCTCGGTTTATAGTATGGTAGGACCTTAAAATACCACGTTGCCTCAGTTTGTGGTATTGTAAGACTTTAAACTACCGTGTTTTCTCATTTTATAGTCTGGTAGGACTCTAAACAACCATGTTGCGTCGAATTTGGGACTCGTAAGACTAAACTTCCATGTTGCCTCTTTTTGTAGCCTGGTAAAACTCTAAACTACGACGTTGCCATGGAATTGGGTCTTTTAAAACTCTAAACTACCATATTCCCTCAGAGTTGGGACAGGTGTAACTCTAAACAACCATGTTCCCTCGATTTATATTCCGGAAGGACACTAAACTACCTTGTTTCCTCGGTATATAGTCAGGTAGTACTCTAAACTACAACGTTGCCTCGATTTATAGTCTGTTAGGACTCTAAACTACCATGTCGGCTCAAAATTGGGTCTTATAGGACTCTAAGGAACCATCTTGACTTGGAATTGGGTCTGGTTGGACTTCAAACTACCACGTTGCGTCAGTTTATATTCTGGTAGGATTCTAAACTACCATGTTGCCTCAGTTTATAGTCTAGTAAGACCCTAAACTACCATGTTGCTTCGATTTATAGTTTGGTAGGACTTGAAAATACCATGTTGCCTTGGTTTATAGTCTGGTAGGTCTCCAAACTACCATATTGCCATAGAATTGGGACTCGTAGGACTCTAAACTACCACGTTGCCTCGATTTAAAATCTGGTAAGACTGTAAACTACCTTGTTTCCTAAGAATTGGATCTCGTAGGACTCTAGACAACCATGTTGCCTTGGAGTTGGGTTTCGTAGGCCTCTAAACAATAATGTTTCCTCGATTTATGGTCTGGTATGACTCTAAACTTCTATGTTACCTTGGAATCGGGTCTGGTTAGACTTTAAACTACCATGTTGCCTCGGTTTATAGTTTGGTAGGATTTTAACCTACAACGTCGCCTCGATTGTAGTTTGGTAGGACTTTAAACTACCACGTTGATTCGGATTATGGTCTGGCTGGAGGCCAAACTACCACATTGCCTTGGTTTAAAGTTTGATAGGACTCTAAACTATCACGTTGGTTCGGTTTATAGATTGGTAGGACTCTAAACTATCAAGTTGTTTCGCTTTAAAGTCTGGTAGGACCGTAAACTACCATGTTTCCTAGGAATTGGGTCTTGTAGGACCCTAAACAACCATCTTGCGTAGGAATTGTGTCTCGTAGGAATCCAAACAACCATGTTTACTCGATTTATAGTCCGGTAGACTCTAAACTGCCATGTTGTCCTCGTTTACATTTTGGTAGCTAAACTGCAATGTTGCCTCTGTTTATAGTATGGTCGGAATTTAAACTACCACGTTGCCTCTATTTATAGTTTGGTAGGACTCTAAACTACAATGTTGCCTAGGAATTGGGCCTGGTAGGATTGTAAACTACAAAGTTGCCTCGCTTTAATGTCTGGTAGGACTATAAACTACCTTGTTGCCTTTGAATTGGGTATTGCAGGACTCTAAACAACAATCTTACCTCGGAATTGGGTCTCTTAGGCCACTAAACAGCCATGTTTCCTTGATTTATAGTTTGGTAGGCTCTAAACTACCACGTTGCCTCGGTTTATAGTCTGGTAGGATACTAAACTACCATGTTGCCTCGATTTAAATTTTGAAGGATTGTAAACTACCATATTTCCTCATAATTGGGTCTCGTAGTACTCTAAATGGTTGTTGCCTTAGAATAGGGACTCGTAACACTCAAAACTACCACGTTGCCTTGGAGTTGGATCTCGTAAAACTCTAAACTACCATGTTACCGCAGTTTATATTCTCGTAGGACTCTAAACTACCTTGTTGTCTTGGTATATAGTCAGGTAGAACTCTAAATTACCACGTTGCCTCAGTTTATAGTTTGATAAGACTCTAAACTACTTTGTTGCCTCGAAATTGGGTCTAGTAAGATTCTAAACTAAAATGTTGCCTCGGTTTATTGTTGGTTGGGTAGAACTCTAACCTACCATGTTGCCTCAATTTATAATCTAGTAGGACTCTAAACTACCATGTTTCCTCTAAACTGGATCAGGTAATACTTTAAACTAGCATTGCCAAGGTTTATAGTCAATAGGGACTCTAAACTACCATGTTGCCTAGGATTAGGGACTCATCGGACTCTAAACTGCCATGCCGCCTTAGTTTATATTCTGGTAGGACTCTAAACTACCTTCTTGCCTCGGAATTGGGTTTGGTAAGGACTCTAAACTACCATGTTGCCTCGGTTTATAGTCTGGTAGGATTCTAAACTACCACGTTGCCTCGTTTTATAGTCTGGTGGGACTTTAAACTTCTATGTTGCCGTTAAATTCTAAACTACCGTGTTGCCTCGCTTTAATGTCTGGTAGAATTATAAACTACCATGTTGCCTTTGAATTGGGTATTGTTGGACTCTAAACAACCATCTTGCATCGGAATTGGATCTCGTAGGACAATAAACAATCATGTTGCCTCGATTTATAGTTTGGTAGGCTCACCGCGTTGTCTCGGATTATAGTATGGTAGGACTCTAAACTACCATGTTGCATCGGTTTAAAGTCTAGAAGGACAATAAACTACCATGTTTCCTCGGAATTGGGTTTTGTTGGACTCTAAACTACCATGCCGCCTCGGAATTGGGACTCGTAAGACTCTAAACTACCACCGTGCCTCGTTCTGGTAGGATTCTAAACTTCCATGTTGCCTCAGAACTAGATTTGGTTGGACTCTAAACAACCATATTGCCTCGGTTTATAGTTTGGTAGGACTCTAAACTACCATGTTGCCTAGCTTAAAAGTCTGGTAGGATTATAAACTACGTTGTTGCCCTAGAATTGGGTCTAGAAGGACTCTAATCAACCATCTTGCCTCGGAATTGGGTCTCGTTGGACACTAAACAACCTTGTTGCCTTGATTTATAGTCTGTTATGCTCTAAACAACCACTTTGCCTCGGTTTATAGTCCTGAAGGACTCTAAACTACTGTGTTGGCACGTAATTGGGTCTGGGAGGACTTTAAATTATCATGTTGTCAAGATTTATAGTCCAGTAGGAACCTAAAATTCCACGTTGCCTCGATTTATAGCCTCGTAGGACATTAAACTACCACGTTCCCTTGTATTATTGTATGGTAGGACTCTTACCATGTTGCCTCGGAATTGGGACTCATAAAACTCTAAACTTCCACGTTGCCTCTGTTTGTAGCCTGGTAAGACTCTAAACTACGACGTTGCCATGGAATTGGGTCTTGTAGAACTCTAAACTACCATGTTTCCACGGAGATGGGATTGATGGAACTCTAAACTACCTTGTTACCTCGGTTTATATTCTCATAGGACTCTACACTACCTTGTTGCCTCGGTATATAGTCAGTTAGAACTCTAAACTACCACGTTGCCTCGGTTTATAATCTGGAAGAACTCTAAACTACTTTGTTGCCTCGAAATTGGTTTTAGTAGTATTCTAAACTAAAATGTTGCCTCAAGTTATTGTCAGTTAGAATTCTAACCTACCATGTTGCCTCGATTTACAATATTGTAGGACTCTAAACTACCACGTTGCCTCAGAATTGGGTCTCGTTGGATTCTAAACTACCATCTTGCCTCTCTTTATATTCTGGTAGGACTCTAAACTACTTCTTGCCTCGGAATACCAGACTCTAAACTATCACGTTGCCTCGTTTCGTTATCCGGTAGGACTTTAAACTTCCATGTTGCCTTGTTTCGTTATCCGGTAGGACTTTAAACTTCCATGTTGCCTCGGAACTAGATCTGGTTGGACTCTAAACTACCATCTTGCCTCAGTTTATAGTCTGGTAGAACTCTAAACCACCATGTTGCCTCACTTTAAAGTTTGGTAAGACTATAAACTACCATGTTGCCTTGAAATTGGATCTTGGAGGACTCTAAACAACTATCTTGCCTCAGAATTGGGTCTCGTAGGACACTAAACAACCATGTTGGTTCGATTTATAGTTTGGTAGGCTCTAAATTACCACGTTGCCTCGGTTTATAATCTGGTAGGACTCTAAACTAACATGTTGGCATAGAATTGGGTCTGGTAGGACTCTAAACTACCATGTTGCCTAGGAATTGGGACTTGTAAGACTCTAAACTGCCATGTTTCCTTGGAATTGGGTATTGTAGAACTCTAAACTACCTTCTTGCCTCGGTTTATAATAAGGTAGAACTCTAACCTACCACGTTGCCTCGGTTTATAGTATGGTAGGACTCTAAACTACTTTGTGGCCTCGAAATTAGGTCTAGTAAGATCTAAACTATAATGTTGCCCCGATTTATAGTCTGATAGGACTATAAACTGCATTGTTGCCTTGGAATTGGGTCTTGTAGGACTCTAAACAACCATCTTGCCTCTGAATTAAGTCTCGTAGGACACTAACCATGTTGCCTCGATATAAACTACCATGTTGGCATGGAATTAGGTCTGGTAGGATTCTAAATTACCATGTTAGTGTGCTAACAATCTTGTAGGACCCTAAAATACCATGTTGCCTTGGTTTATAGTCTCGTAGGTCTTTAAACTACCACGTTCCTTCGTATTATAGCATAGTATGACTCTCAGCTACCACGTTGTCTCGGAATTGGGACTCGTAAGACTCTAAACTACAGGTTGCCTTGGAGTTGGGTCTCGTAGAACTCCTAACTACCATGTTGTCTCAGAGTTGGGACTGATGGAACTCAAAACTACCATGTTACCTCGGTTTATATTCTCGTAGGACTCTAAACTACCTTGTTGCCTCAGTTTATAGTCTGGTAGGACTCTAAACTACTTTGTTGACTCGAAATTAGGTCTAGTAGGATTCTAAACCAAAATGTTGCCTCAGTTTATTCTCAGGTAGAACTCTAACCTACCATGTTGCCTTGGTTTATAATCCGATACGACTCTAAACTACAATGTTGCCTAGAAACTGGTTAGGTAATACTCTAAACTAGCGTGTTGCCATTGTTTATAGTCTCTAAGGACTTTATACTACCATGTTGCCTCAGTTTATGTTCTAGTAGCACTCTAAACTACCTTTTTGCCTCGGAGTCGGGTCCTGTAGAACTCTAAACTACCTCATTGCCTCAGTTTACAGTCTAGTCGGACTCTAAACTACCATATTGCCTCAGTTTAAAGTCTGGTTGAACTCTAAACTACCATATTGCCACGATTTATAGTCTAACGGGACTCTAAACTAACATGTTGCCACGGAATTGGGACTCGTAGGACTCTAAACTACCACGTGGACTCGGTTTATAATTTAGTAGGACTCTAAACTTCCACGTTGCCTCGGTTTATAGTTTGGTTAGACTTTAAACTACCACATTGCCTCGTTTTATAGTCTGGTAGGACTCTAAACTTCCATGTTGCCTAGAAACTGGGTCTAGTTAGACTCCAAACTACCATGTTCCCTCTGTTTATAGTTTTGTAGGACTCTAACCTATAACGTTGCCTCAATTTGTAGTTTTGTAGAACTCTAAACCACCATGTTGCCTTGGAATATGTTATGTCGGACTCTAAACTACCATGTTGCCTCGGAATTGAGACTCGTAAGACTCTGAACTACCATGTTGCCTTGGAATTGGGTCTTGTAGAACTCTAAACTACCATGTTCTCACGGTTTATATTCTGGTAGGACTAAACTACCTTGTTGTCTCGGTTTATAGTCAGGTACAACTCTAACTAAGCACGTTGCCTCGGTTTCTAGTCTGGTAGGACTCTAAACTACTTTGTTTCCTCGAAATTAGGTCTAGTAAGATTCTAAACTACAATGTTGCCTCGGTTTATAGTATGGTAGGACTCTTATAGTACCATGTCATTTCAAAATTGGGTCAGGTAGGATTCTAATTTCGCGTGTTCCTGCAATTTATAGTTTGGTAGAACTCTAAACTACCTTGTTGCCTCGGAATTGGGACTCATGGAACTCTAAACTACCATGTTGCCTCGATTTATATTCTGTTAGGACTTTCAACTGCCTTCTTGCCTCAAAATTGGGTCAGGTAGGACTCTTAACTACCATATTTCCTTGGTTTATAGTCAAGTAAACTCTAAACTACCACGTTGCCTCGGTTCATAGTTTGGTAGGACTCTAAACTACCACGTTGCCTTGGAATTGGGTCTAGCAGGACTCTAAACTACCTTCTTGCCTCAAAATTGGGTTTGGTAAAACTCTAATTGGCCATATTGCCTCGGTTTATGGTCTGGTAGGACTCTAAATGGCCATGTTGCCTCAGTTTATAGTCTGGTAGGACTCTAAACTACCACATTGCCTTGGTTTATAGTATGGTAGGACTCTAAACTACCATGTTGCCTTGAAACTTGGTCTACTTCTTCCAAGCTGAGTATTCACTTTTCTTAACTGATATCTTCATTTAGTGGATCAGAAAAAAAGAAAATAAAAAGAATACTGTTTTTAGTGACATCCATGGTGTCATTCAGAGCATTATGGTGATATACTGCTGGTTTTCATTAATATAAGTACATAGAAGTCGAGTGCCACTTTATATTCACTATGTTTGGTATTCGTAGAAAAATAGAATCCACTCTATCTCACATCGCCTAATTAAAAGGCCAGCTATAGCTTCATATACCTATATTAGGCCCTCCACCTACAACCTTAGGCTTTTAGGTTGGAAACTTAACATCATATCAGAGGATTGGTTATCGATCCACATGATAAGGCCCAAACGAACCTGTACGTGAGGGGGAGTGTAGAATAATAGAATCCACTCTATCCCACATCGCCTAAATAAAAGGCGTGCTATAGCTTCATATACCTATATTGTGCCCTCCACCTACAAGCTTAGGCTTTTAGGTTGGAAACTTAATAGTATTACTCTATTCTTTTTTGTGTGCACAAAAAATTCTGCTTGTTGAGTTTCTCATAAAGCCTCATGGCAATTTGTTGGTTTCCCTTCTTTTTTGAAGATTTTAATACTGAACAATTATAATTTTGGTGTGCTTATTAGTTTATTTATTTATTAGTGGTGGGGGTGGTGTTTTGCCATGCAATTTCTTCTACAGTGTGGTTTTTCATCCTTTTTCTATTTAAGCTTTCTTTTTGTGTAATGTTATGCTCTTTGAGAAATAGTTTCGTGCTTTTTTAACTTGGTGAATTTTCAAATTGAAAGCATTGAACTCTCAATTCATTATTGAAGTTTTGTAGTAGGGGATGTAGTTTACATCTAGTTTTTGAGTTGTACTTATGTTCATACCTAGTAGTTTCTTATACTCTATCATTTTCTGCTCATTTATATTTGTGCTACGGTTCTCTTTAGAATATAGTTCCATGCTTCTCTACTTTTTGCAAATTTACATGAAGCTTTTAAAATTTTCTGTTCTCAACTTGCTGTGACATACCTTTGCCTTATCTCTCTTCCATGAAAATTTTAAAATGGAGCAACCACACCTGATTTCCTTAAATAACATACTTTTTACTGACCCAGGGTAAATATTTTTTCAGAATTGATCCTTTAGGAGAGGGTGCTAAGGGCCTGTTTGAATTATCTTTTCTTAAAATCACTTTGGAAGTTAAAAATTCCTCTCTATCTAAGAAATGGGGCGATAATCACTTTTAGATGACTTGAGGAGTGATACAAAGATTGTCAAAATTTTCATACAAGAAGTGATTGTGACAAAAGTTAGGGGGCCCCAACTTTTCCCACAACAACTTTTAGTATGAAAATTTTGAAAGGTGTAGAACATAACTCTAAAGAGATATATATGTGAAGAAATAGTTCTCCGAAAGTGACTTTAGAAAAAACTAACACAAATGGATCCTAAATGGCATCAGTCATGTGGTCTGGAGTTATATTCTCCTTTTCTATTAGCGTTCGTAGAGCAAATGCAAGAATGACCTTGGAGTAATATTGTTACCTTCTTGGTGAATTTGTTACTCTTTAGTGTTTCTGTATCTTTTTGCAGGACGGAAATAATTGGATAAACTCTGGCTTACCAACCTTTTCAGGGATGGATTCCTCCTAGAGTTTACCTGATAATGTTGCAATGATAAACCTCCAGGTATTTGACTGTCATCCAACTATTTTCAGGATGGAAATAATTGGTTAAAGGGACTTTTATCTATCGTATTGCATGTTGTATAGCCTTGTATAATTTTCACGCTGTGATGGTTGGTTATAGGGGATCTTCGTCCCCAATAAATCACAGTTTTCAATTAGGGGTGGCAAAATTAGCCCAAACCCATTAGTAGTAATGGGTATGGGTTGATACATTTTAATAAATGGGTCATAATTGGGCCACCCAATTAAACCCATTTACAATTGGGTTGGATATGGGTAACCCATGGGTACTCATTGGGTACTTAACTAATTAAACTCATTTATATGATTTTTGTTCTCACCCATTTAACTAGTATCATGTCTTGACCCATGCCCATATATCACGGGTCAACCCGACCCACCAACCCATATATCATGGGTTGACCAAAAAAAAAAAAAAAACGCATATACACTCCAACAAAAAACTTAAAATAAAATAAAATTGCCGCATTTAACATGTCATATTTATCTTATATATACAAATTTTGTTCGAAATCTCTTTTCATGGGTCGACCCAACCCACTAACCCATATATCATGGGTTGACCGTATATATATATATATATCATGAGTCGACCCGACCCACCAACCCATATATTATGGTCCCCCCCCTTTTAAAAAAAAAAAAAATGCAGACACGCCAACAAAATAAAATTGCCACATTTAACAACAAAATTTAACATATTGTATTTAAATTTTCAACAAAAACTGCGTTCTTACCGTTATTCAAAATGTCACAATTTTGCAGTAAGTTTTTTCAAAAACCAACCGTTGGATCATCTTAATTTTGGTAGGCATGACTTTCATAAGATGAGTATTTTATCCAACGGTATTTTTTAAAATATATTATGCAATTGACCCTACAGAAGTGCAGAATGCCAAAATATATAAAACTTAAGGTTTTTTTACATAAGGGCACATGATTCTCTATTTGGCCAAATATAACATATTTTCACAATGACATTTTTCAAAATCAATCGTCGGATCACTGTGAGTTTTTGCAAGCATGACATATAGAAGAGGGGCATCTAATCCAATGGTCAGTTTTACGAACTGTCATGCCTGCAAAAACTCATAGTGATGCCCCTCTTTTGTATGTCATGCCTGCAAAAACTCACAATAATCCGATGGTTGGTTTTTGAAAAAATTGATTGCAAAATTGTGACATTTTGAATAACTATAAGAATGCAGTTTTTGTTGAGAATTGAAATATGACATGTTAAATTTTGTTGTTAAATGAGTAATTTTATTTTATTTTGTTGGCGTGAATATACGTTTTTAAAATAAATGGTCGACCCATGATATATGGGTCGGTGGGTCGACCCATGATATATGGTTGGTGGGTCGGTTGACCCATGAAGAGAAATCTCGAACGAGATTTGTATATATATGACATGTTAAATTTGTTGTTAAATGCGACAATTTTATTTTATTTTAAGTTTTTTTTGTTGGCGTGAAAGAAAAAAAAAAGGGTCGACCCATGATATATGGGTATGGGTCTAAATGGGTCAAGACATGGTACTAGTTAAATGAGTCATGTACATTTTGTGGCCCAACCCAAACCCACCCATTTGCCACCCCTATTTTCAATTAATCCAATGGGCACCTCTAAAAATGGAAAGAAGTTATATCTTAATGAGATTCTCGTATTGTATCACCACTTCACAGATTTGAGCTGGGCTTAGCGCAGAAACCAGGAGACCCAGCTCGGCAGAGGACTTCTTCTTCCCAGGTCTATTCTCTCTCTCTCTCTCTCTCTCTCTCTCTCTAATCTTTAAATCAGCAACCTACATTTGCTTTAACCCCGGCCTGTTAACAGTTGAAAGTTGAATATTACTGGACATCATGTATCTCTGGAATAAAACCAACTAATTTTGCTGTTTTTTTATGAAGAAAATTGAAATAATGATACCCATCAACCCAGGCTTTCTCGAGGAAAGACCATGTTATGGTTTTCTTGGAATTCATAGAATGGTAGTTGTCTCCATTTTGTTTTAGCAAGATCATTCTCCATTTTCAGAACAGGTGTACGTTACTTCAGGTAGCTGATGGCCTGATATTCTAAATGCTCTTTTAGCCAAACCAAAAAAAAACAAAAAAGAGAGGATAATTTCAATGCCCAGTACGCGCAGTACGTGTTTTATTGAGGATCTGAGTACCATTTTGCTCCCAGGTTGGGAATCATATCTGAGTCACCCATACCCCAATTCCATAGATGGATTTCGATGATAACCTGACAGTTAAAGCCTTTGTCAAATGAACAAGCTTTTGTCCAAAAGGCAGTCCGCTCGATGATTCTCAATTTTTTATGACAACAATCAGAATATATAACATGTCCTGGGTTTTATGATATGCAGTATAGCTTAAATTTAGGATGGCAATTTGCCTTATCCGCGCGGGGACCAGCCCCACTCTTATAGGCACAGGTTTTTTTGGGGTACAGAGTGGGGATAGAGTTAAAAAAATTTATCCCACCAGGGTCCGGGACGGAGACTAGTTTATAATGCCCGTCCCATTGCATTACCCCGCCCTGTCCCGCCTATTTATCCACGTCCCACGAGAATTCCCCATCCTCGCTTATATAAATTTTATATTTAAAACATATAATTTTATATCATTCATATATTTTATATATTCTATTATATATAATATAGAATTTAAATTATTAATGACCTCCTAACTTTTATGTCCCTCCCATCAATTTTACCATTTTTAACTATTTTTTAATAATATTGATTACTTGATTTTCTCATATCTTGGTGATCTTACTAACAATATAACATTTTCTAACCATTCTTATATATTTCCTGTATAATAAGTCAAGATTCCCTTATTTTGTTGAGTTGGTTAACTCTCTCTTTCTATTCAATTATTCAAGCTCTGTCTGTTCAACACTTTACACAACTATGTTGTCTATGTGTAAAGTGATCTCTATAGTCTACAGTCTGTAGGGGAAAATACACAATAGATTTTGAAAAACTGACCGTTGGATTATATGCACTTCTTATAAATTACATACTCACCAAAAATTTAAACGATCCAACAGTTATTTTAAAAAAAAACTATCTAGATAAAACTTATGACATTTTGAAGAATTAAAATATTATAATTTTTCATGGACATTTGTCATAAACTAACCGTTAGATCACTATGATTTTTTGCGAACATGAAATTCATAACAATTGTATTTAATCCAACGATCAATTTTTTAAAATATTTTCTACAATTGGTCCTAAGCACACCACTTTATCCATAGTTTGACATATGGTTTGTAAAACCAATATGAAATAGGTATTTTGATAAACTAACGATTAGATTAAATTATATGTGTATACTCATGACACATCATATATACAAAAAATCACATTGATCAAACGATTAATTTAAAAAAAAAATCATATTTTTGATATGAACTACAATAAACTATCGAAAATTGTTACAATTTTTTATAATTCATAATTCTTGTTTTGAAAAATTAGCCATTGGATCAATGCATGTGATTTGGGCATGCATAATGTATATAAGCGTAATATCTCATCCAACAGTTAATTTTCAAAATATCTAATATAACATTGATCAAACAATTAATTTTAAAAAAAAAATCATATTTTTGATATGAACTACAATAAACTATCGAAAATTGTTACAATTTTTTATAATTCATAATTCTTGTTTTGAAAAATTAGCCATTGGATTAATGCATGTGATTTGGGTATGCATAATGTATATAAGCGTAATATCTCATCCAACAGTTAATTTTCAAAATATCTAATATAACATTGATCAAACAATTAATTTAAAAAAAAAATCATATTTTTGATATGAACTACAATAAACTATCGAAAATTGTTACAATTTTTTATAATTCATAATTCTTGTTTTGAAAAATTAGTCATTGGATCAATGCATGTGATTTGGGCATGCATAATGTATATAAGTGTAATATCTCATCCAACGGTTAATTTTCAAAATATCTAATATAACGCTTGCTTTTTCAAATGGATCCATTTGAGGGAGTCGTTGAAAGATTATTTATTTTAAAAGTATATTAAAATCAACATGTAATTTGGTGTTTAGGCTCATGAAATACAAGTTTTTTAGTGGAGGTAATGGGTTCGAGGACGGGGATAAAATTACATATTACATACCCAATCAGGGTACAGGGCAGGGATAGAATTACATACCATCCCTAATCAAGGGACGGGAGAGTGGAAAACCTGCCCCGCCCCATTGCCATCCCTAAGCTTAATTGTCTATCCATTAAGTTAGCTTGTAGGGGTGCAAACAAGACGAGTATGATCCGTTCATGAATGTTGAAATGAGTTTTAGCTTGTTTATGAATCCAATCAACTAGTTGATTTGCTGACAGATCAAATTTCACAAAAATTTTCCCTCGAACTATTAGTGGGCTTGTTTATGAAACCAATCAACTAGTTGATTTGCTGACAGATCAAATTTCACAAAATTTTTCCCTCGAACTATTAGTCAAGTTCAATTCACATGCATAACCTCTCCCAAACTTAAATTCAAAACTAAACAAATAACATTTTAGAAGCTCTTATTAAATAGCTATATGTTATGACCTTATAACATGTTGAAACAAGCTCAAAGTGAAACAATAAGACCTGAGGGATTGATTCCTATCAAGATTGAACACTTTTTGTCTACCTCAAAGCTCTTTAATTCAAGCCATCTAGCTAGCGACCCTTCACTCATTGGATTCCTATCTAAACCATCTATATGCATGGGGTTTACCATAAATCTTGTTCGACTGAGTAAAGATCAAAAGACAAGCTCAAGTAGGCTTGATATAGACTCAATTAAGATTAAAAGACAAACTCAAGTAGTCTATATCAAGTGGGCTTCATATAGACTCAATTAATTCAAGCTCAAGTGATCCAACAGTTGGTTTCTAAGAAAACTTTCTGTGAAAAAAAACTGACATTTTATCGTTTTTTAAGTGTCAATTTTTTTCACAGATAGTTTTCTCATGAACCAACCGTTGGATCATTGTGATTTTTGATAGACATTACATACGTAATAGGAGTATCTAATCCAAAGGTCGATTTTTCAAAATAGTTGTCCCAACTATCCCAATGAAGAGTGGACCGTATTTATCCAAATAGGGTTTGGGTATATATATATACACACACTTTATTTTCTATAATACCAAAGTCGAATAAATTTATAAATAAATTGGTATTAAAACATAGATATGAATAAAACTCATTTTTAAATTAGTAGCAAATGAAGGGTCATCATCCCAGGCCCAATTTCCAAATCAATCTCTTCCCCAAGCTCCGTAACCACCAGGTGATGCCTCTGAGCCTGCTAAATCAAGTTCATATCATCCATTGTGGAATTCATCCCTAATCCACCGACCAGTAGCAACATTCAGCATGATAATTGTTTCCACACCCCAAAATTCTCCACAATCTGTTCATTAAAACACACCAGATAACTTAATTGGCTTAAAACGTCCAAATAATCTGTAGAACACTGAAGCTCCATTTGGTTTCTGAGAAAATTTGGGAAAATCAAAACTTTGAATCTTCGATTTTGCATTTAATAAAACCTGGGAAGACAAAAACCTGGGAAAATTTGCTTGCGCGAGAAGCTGAAAAATTTACCCTTGATAATTTCCTTTTCTGTTGCAGGTTTTATGCTTCGGAAGTGCTTCTTGCCCTTGAGTATCTACACATGATTGGTGTGGTGCGTAGGGATTTGAAGCCTGAAAATGTTTTAGTTAGGGATGATGGCCATATAATGCTTTCTGACTTTGATTTATCATTAAGATGTTATGTGAGTCCCGCCCTTGTTCAGTCCAGTGTTGAACCTTCTTGTCAAATCTCTTCATATTGTATCCAGCCATCATGCATTGATCCAGCATGCAAATTACCCGTTTGTGTAGAGCCTTCTTGCTTGCAACCATCTTGCTTTAAGCCTCGTTTTTTCAACTCTAAAACAGCAAGGCTATGTTTGGATTGAGAGAGTTGGAGAGAAGAGAAGAGAAAGTTAAATGATTTTCTCTCCACCTTGTTTGGATAAAGAGGGGAGAAAGTTAAATGACTTTCTCTCCATCATGTTTGGATAGCCTTTATAAAAGAAGAGAAGAGAAAATTTTATGATGTAAATTCCAATATTGCCCTTACTTACATAAAAGGAAAATAAAAGCTAAAGAAGGAAGAGAAGGGGCAAAATAGTAAAATCACCCCTCGTGTCTTCCCCTTCTCTTCTCTTCTCTCCATTTCTCTCCGATTTGGAGAGAACAAAGTCATGCCACTTTTCTCTCCTCTTTCTCTCCCCTTTCTCTCCCCCTCCTCCCCTTTCTCTCCAACTCTCTCAATCCAAACGAGAGAATTTTAAAAAATTTCTCCTCTTCTCCCCAATTCTCTCAATCCAAACGGACTGCAAAGGTGAGGAGTGAAAAAACAAGTTTGGCAAATTTGGATTCACTTCCTGTACTTATTGCAGAGCCCACTGGTGCCAGCTCTGTCATTTGTTGGAACCCACGAATATTTAGCTCCTGAGATAATAAGAGATTGGGAGTGCAGTTGATTGGTGGACGTTTGGGATTTTCTTATATGAGTTGCTAAATTGGAGGACGCCATTTAAAGGCAGTGGAAACCGAGAGACATTATTCTCCCTCCCCCACCCCATGGTTGAGATGGGATGATGGTGAATTGGCGGCTGCTTGCACAGTTTTGGGTTTTTTTAGCTAGACCCGTTTGGGTTGTCTTGACCCGAGTCCCCTACCCACAATTGATTACTTTATTTCTTTTAAACAATAGGTATAATAGTACGTAAACTATCCACATCATTAAACGCTGTAAGTTTCTTTGCCAAATTTTGAAAATGCAGGGAGTCAAGTGTTCACTTTTAAAGTATAGAGGTACGGTGTAAAGTATTTTTGGTTAATAGTACAGGGGTGCAAAGTGTATTTTTCCCTATATTATACAACACCAAAAATAAAATCCGATCAAACACATGATGGAGCACACACATGCATAATCAGGTATGCTACTTTAAAGGTACACCTTACGCAATTTTGCGTAAAGTGATTTGTTTTTAGTCAACATAAAATAGGCATTTTGAGAAATGATCGTTAGATGAGATATCTTTTCGAACAAATCATGCATCCTGAACATCAAATTAATCGATTTAACAGTTGATTTTTTAAAATGTCTACTGTGAAAAACTATAACAATCAATATTTTTAGAAATCAATCATTGGATCAATATGATTTTTGACACGCATAAGATTAATATCTAATCCAAAAACTGTTCCACATTAGCTATGAATAAATCACTTTATAGAAATTTACATAAAATGCATCTTATAATATCAAACTCGTTTTGCAAAGCCAATCAGAATGGCACTAATATTCCAAGGAGTGCAACTAAATGACCCATCTGCCAACACCCCTGTTGGGCTTTCATGTCTAGACCGCAAAGAATTAGGACCGTTTATGGATAACAATGACGAAGATGATGATGACAAAGAGCTTGAATTCCTTGGTGATGCAAAAAATTCCCCATCAGAGCTACAAAACTCAAACTTCTCGAATTTTTTAGAGCCATTGACACCAACCTTACTCTCTCGTGACATTGCTGCTTCCACCTTCTTACTCTCTTTATTTTTCTTGTTTTTCTTCCAAAACCAGAACCTGGACAGCCTTGAATCCTTGGCTTCTTGATTGATACAGCACTTTTTGGGTAGTAAACTTAAGCACTGCAAGGCAGGTGGAGGGTTGAGCGGCGGAATTATGTCGTCCTCGGCTGGTTTTTTGGGCTTCCCTGGCTTTGTTTCCCATTTGAAAGGAACCCCTTCAGCGCTACTGCGATAATATATCCGAGAAGAGAAGCCTATTGTAGATTGTCTTGAAATAATTCTGTTGTAGAAGAATCCATCTCCTTGAAGTACAGAAACACTTTTGCCTGCGTTACCACCATCCTTGCAATCCATTTCTTCAAAGATAGAGATGTTTGTATTTTTTTTTCTTCTTTTTTTTAATGGAGCTTATGGGTCTTTAGATGAGAGTGTAATTAAGTTCATGGGAAGACGGTGTGTGTGTGTATATATATATATAGAGAGAGAGAGAGAGAGAGAGCTAGAATTCAATTCTCCGGTTTCATTGGTGAATGAGGGAGTATTGTGCGTTGATCCTGTTGTTTTGGGTTTTGACAGTTGTGAATCCAGCTTTTTATATATATTTAGGGTCTGTTTGAATCAGTTTTGATTAAAATATATTATTTTTGAAAAAATATCCTTACAACCATATGACCCTTTCAGGTTATATTCAAATCAAAATTTTTATATTAGAACTTAATTATTTGTAGTGCAGAAGTTAGAGAATTTTACTTTGGCCAAAATTAATTTTAAAATTTATAATCTATTATGGTTTTTAGACTTTAAACAAAATTCAAGATTAATATCTCATCTGGATTACCTTTGCCTAAAATTAAATTTGGAGAATTATCTTTTTCCATATTTTTTTAGAGTTATGTATAAATCAACTTTTAACATATCAATTTTTTTTATATATAAGTGATATATTGTGGCAAAAGTTAGGGATTTAATTTTGGCCAACCATCTCATATCTCTTAAGTTGACTAAAAGTAGTATCAATGCACTTCTATGTGTTCGAACCCAAAACATCTTCCCTAAATATGGAAATACATGTCACTAAACCAGCAGGTCATTAATTAGCTTCTAAAAGTGATTATCAAGTAAAATTTTGAATTCCAAAAGTGTTTTAAGACAGTTATTCCATATAAAATATTCAACTCCAAAAATAATTTTAGACAAAATTAATCCAAACCCACTTTTCTTTTTCTCCATTCTGTTCATTCTTTTGCTCTTTGAGTGACTTTTAACTTCTCTATCTTGTTATTTCAAACCAAATAGAAGAGAGTAAGAAGGAAAAAAGGAAAGATAATACCTTGGTTATGAAGGTTACGTTACCCGTTTTGGCTGTGTTAGACGGCTTCTATTGCATGTGCAATTACGAAACCCTTAAGCCATGGCTACCTTTTCTTTCTATTTACCTCACCACGTATTAATTCTTCATTCTCTGCATGCAAGAATGCTTATATTTCCCGCAATACTCCACTTGCCGCTATGAAGAAAAGCGAATTTGTCCCCCCCCTTTTTTTTTTTTTTTAACTACTGTGGGGTGCCATGGGATTACAAGTCCACCATATCAAGCTAATCTCCACACAAGCTCGCTTTTGGCCAAATTCAAACCCGTGACCTCTTTGAGGAACATGAACTCCGGCCAACTGGGCTAGTCCCAATTGTTTCTACTCCGTGGAAATTATGAAACATAAATGCTATTCAAAGTATTCAAGTCCTCATTTTAATTGTCGACTTTCATTTTTGTGGTGATATGTGTTTTCAACGACTCCAATTATGAACGTGGATTTTACATCAATTATTTCTATTTATTAGAACAGATTAATTAGAGTGGAAAATGGAAGCTTTGGTGAAATAAAGGGTGGTTAAAATAGGTGATTGAATAGCATTTGTGGAATAAAAAAACATTTAGTTTTTAGAACGACCATAAGATTAATGCGTTGAATATATTTTCTCTCTTCTTTCTTAACCTTTTTATGCCGCCTTGGGCAAGTGAGTAGAGAATAGAGATTAATATATGAATGAAAATAATAATGAAGTTGTTAACCTAATCAAGGAGAAAACTGTCCTCTATGTTGTAGCAAAGATAAAATAATAATAATAAAAATAAACTCACGTCCTTAATTAGTGTTATTAAATTCTAATTAAGTAAAGGGTTGACATGATCTACAGCTTAAGGTGCTCCGTGAAACAATTCTCACTCGCCAAGACAGACCCCATGATTCAATTGGCATCAATGTCCTGTTTAAATAAGAATTTGGTTGACTTACAAGGCATGACCTTATTCCGTGTAGTTTTGGAAACTTTGAAACATAGGAAAAATTAAGAAAAGAAATCATTTTTATTTTTTATTCTTAATTATTTCTGATTTACGTCAACAAGCCAATAACATATCATATGTAAATCAAGTCAGCATATGCTTATATAAGTTTATTTAGGCATGAAGTTTATAAATAATTGTAAGATACATATTTTGAAAAACTAACTGTTGGATTAGATACTGTACTTACGAATGTCATGTTTGCCAAAAATCACAGTAATTCAATGATCAGTTTCTTGGAAATATTACCGAGAAAAATTGTAATAGTTTTTAGCAGTCACAATTTTTATAACTATATTTTGAAATTATGATATTGGATCATCATGATTTTTAGCATGCAAGATATCTATAAGTACACTATCTAATTCACTTGTCAATTTTTTAAAATAAACATTCCCAATTATTTATGAACTTCATAATTTCATAATTTATGTAAGTATATATGCTGACTAGATCGAGACCGTGTATAGATATTCGCATCTCATATAATTTCTTATTCTAAATATTTCTAAAATAGCAACATGTCACGTTCTTCTGTTTACATGCATTCCTTATTATCATAGATTGCTTTTCCTAATTAGCCTCAACTTTATTCTTTGATTTTTATTATTATTATTATTATTATATATTAGCTGGTTATTAAAAAAAAGAAAAAAAAAAAAAACTTGGATTAAACATGAGAGAGCTAAATAAAAATATAAAAATTTCACCAGCCGCTAATTTGACCATGGAAGTTACTCTGGCCAACCTCTTACCGGTATCAAGAGCAGGAGCAGCTAGTCCTTCCCACTGCAGTTATCTTATTTATCTCTACAATTTCAACGTCAGTGCATTAGGTAGGCCTTCTAGAAATATGGCCTGCAAGTTTCAGCACTGCCTAATGTCTATCATATTATCATTCTCGTGGGCACTGGCTCTAATATTTCTGTTAATAACATTAATAATAAAAGAAATTTTTTTATAGTTCAACGCTAAGAGCCGGCACTTCAAACGTCACATGAAATATTAATGGCTCCAATATTGTCATTAACCAGCAGAAACTCTTATACATTGGAATTTTTTACTTTTGGATAATTTTTCAAATAATAAATACCCTGCATTGTGCACTTTGCACTTACGACTGTGAAACCATGTGTTCGGCAGCAAAATTACAGTAGCTGGGACTGAAATTATTACTTGTAAAGCAAAATGCCTTGTTTTCCACATTTTCGAACTTGTGTTTAATTCTTAACCACAGTGTGGGCTTTCATGACCTCTGTCTCATTAGGGTTTTTACATTCTCCATGGAGTATGATTAATTCATCTGATTCAGATTAGGACAGTATGTGTTCCCAGGCCGAATATAGAGTTTAAATGCAGAATATTAATCAATAAATAAATAAGTTGTTAAGGTATGTCTCAAAAGAACAGCCAGTTCGGGATTTCGTGAAAGATTTCAAGATTTTTCATATTGGAAATGAAAATTGGCCCAGAAAAGCTCAAACAGAAATCTACATAACTCTAAAACCTCCAAAGAAGAAGAAAAGGAAGGGGAGGCTAAAATCACAAGAAAGAAACAAATGCTAATCTAGATTGATTAGGGTAACTGAATTACAAATCAATGTCACCAACAAAGCAAGTTTGGTTTCCGCCTAGATTTATAAGTTCTGAATTCAAATTTTTCAAAGGTTTTCAATGAGATGGCATTGAAGCAAGAGGGGTTTCCACCTAGATTTCTAAGTTATTATAACAATGTATCTTTCTTTTTTCTTTTTTTCTTTTTTTGTAAACCCATAACTACTAAATCTTAGGAATTAAACTCATCTTAAGATCTTCCCCCCCTAGCTTAGGTAATCTAGGTTATATATTTGACATTGATTTTAAACCAGTTATTGAATTGTTAAGGTTGTAACACAGAAAGTATGATCGGTTAAACAAAAGTGACCATATAGCAACAATTGACACACTTGAGTAAAGCATAAACTTTCACTAAGGGGAACAGCTAGACATGTCTCCTATATAATATTACAGTTTAGGTGGATATTCCAAACAATCAAATCAATCGTTCTGGATATTCCACTCAAAAATTAAGTATCTAACATGACCTAGAAAAAAAGAAGAAGGAAAAAAAAGAAATTAAGTATCTAAAGTTTTAAATCCTTGCCTGCCGCCATCGTTGGTATAGCCAACTTCTGCTTGATCTCAATCTAAGCCGAAAATTTGGAGAGGCGTCTGGCTTGTTGATTTCAAACCCCCTGAACAGAAATAACTACGATAGTCAGACGAGCACAGCTAAAAACACCCGAGTATTTTCAGATTACAAAAATAAATAAATAAAAGTTCAAACCATTTGTTGATCTTTTTGTATATTTGTAACGCAAATGAGTCACAACTTAAAGATAAACAAATACATAATAGGAGGGTCCAAGTCCTGCCCATATAAAACACACACACGAGCAAGCAGGAGGGGAAGATTGACTCTTTGAAAATGGCAACAGACGCGAGAATCCCATACTCTTCCTAGATTGGTAACTTCTATGTCCATGCACAAATTGATCAAACTTTCCAGGCAGTCCAAGATTATGAAGGGTAAATTGATATTTGGAATGAGCAAACACGCCGCTCATGTAAGACGAAAAATCCTATTACAGTATCCCATGAAACCTATTGACGCTTGAATCAATCCATCTTTTAGCAACAGCACCATATAACATTAAGTAATATTTTTGGCTACAATAAAATAAAATACAAAGATCTTAACAAAGTACTGCATCTTTCCATATTCTGTTAACAGCAGCAATTAAGACTGTCAGTGGAACAGAACTAATCAATATCCCCAGTCTAGAGGAGTTCGACGCCCTCAACACAAAATGCAATGGAAGAACAGAATTCATGAATACAAGATAATCCTAAGTCATTCTACATTCACTTACTAGTAAGGGCCCAACATCAACAACAACGATAAAAGAGGGCGATGGATAAGAATTCCATTAAAATGAAGCTGATGTCAAAATAATATTATAAAAATCCAAATGACAAGGAAAAAGAAGTAACTATTATGGCTAAAAATTACATAAAAAAAAATAATAATTTATACCTCAGCTGGTGATGAATTGTCAGAATTAAAATGACCACTCAGTCTCCTGCATAAATACATTACAAAAAATTAAGAAGAAAAATTCAATTTACTCCATTGAGTGAGGAAATGAATGTGGAGAATACCTTGGCTTTTCAGACTTGGCAAGATGTTTTGACATTATAGATGCCTGCAATTAACCCTGTTATTATGTTTCTATTTACTTACAAGAAAGAAAAACATGAAGTGAGAAAAATATTATCAGAATGCTACACATTCAGGGCGATATTTGGCCAACATGGCTCTATTTGTAGAAGCTAAAAGATAGAAAAACATTCTTGAACTGCTAGAGATGATTGTAGAGAACTTTTTGACAAATACTTCAAAAGTAGATGCTTCAAACTGCAAACACCAGCTAACATACTCAAAATTAAGTAGGAAGCAAAATTGTAGAACATTAAAAAAGCAGAATATATCAAGGAAAATCCTTGACGAGGTTCATTACCGGAAGAGGCTTTTGAAGTGGAGAAAGAATGGGAGCATACTTCCAAGCTAAAGTAAAATATGAAAAAATGAAGTTGGGGGGTGATCATGCAAACAGGTTGCTCAAAATTTATAGGTTTTGAGTTTTCACTCGGAGGTGATCCGAGTCACAAAATAGCAGTAAAATGTATACCATGGTGGCCGTGATCAAATCATTCGCCTAATACTGATTAGAATCTGAACACAAATGCATGAATTTTACAGTCAGTTTGTTATTGCACAAACAGGAGAGTACAGTACCTGCTCCTGGATTATGCTTCTTGCCTCAACAAGTTGAGCTTCGAGCTCAAGCTCCCTCTCAGTTGCTTCAGAAGTAACTTCTGCTTCTTTCTGTGCATCTTGTAACTGGCCCATGCGCTCCTTCAAATTTGAGAGCAGGAAACAATAAAACACATCAAGCATTTCCGGTCAACAGGAACAATAAGACAAACATGTGTAAATGAGACAGAAACTACCTTTATAGAAGCCATCTTAGTTCGAAGACTTTCTTCGATTTGATCTCTAGCCATGTGAAAAGGCAGGTCAAAGACATCCTGCAAATAATAAACACCTAAATCTCTTACATGGCACTTGATCCATTGGGAAACAACCAATTTCCATCATTTCCAACAAGTTGTCATACCGTCTTTCCACCTAGTGGGGACTGTGAGGGGTCACTTTCAAGTCTTTCATTGACAGCCAAAGATTGCTTGGACAACCCATTTGGAGCATTTAAGAAATCACGCATATCCATCTGCAAGCCAAACATGCCTATAGTTGTTTAACCCCATTGCCACAAACAAAGATACAAGCTTCTTACAACTGCTATGACTACAAGTACGAAAAAACATGGACAAAGCTTACAATGCCTAGAAGTATGAATTAACATGGATGAAACTTAGGATGGTGAAGGTAAATTATACAACTCAACTCAAGAAAGCATTAGTTCCAACTCCCAACTATATGGGGTTAGCTACATGAATCCATTTCGCCATTCAACTCCATCAAGAACCACATCACCCGTTAGATCCCTAACGTCCATGTCCTTTCTCACTATCTCTAACTGTGTTATTTTGCACTTCTTTTTGTCCTTTTAAAACCTTCGACTTGAATCAATCAAGTCACCTATTGAACCAATGCATTCCTAAGTCTTCGTTCTACAAGACCAAACCATCTTAGACAATTTTCCCTTATCGTGTCCTCAATTGGAGCCACTCAGACCTTCTTACAGATGCATTCATTTCTTATTTTAACTTTCCTTGCATTACCATTTATCCATCTTAACAGACTCATTTCAACTACACCATTTTCTGTGTATGTTTTTTAATTGCCCAACATTAATCTTCATGAAGCATAACATTCATCATCATAAAGCATAGTTGGTCTTCTAGCCATCTTATAAAATTTTCCTTTTAACTTGATAAATATTCTACAATCACACATACTCCAAAAGTACTGCTCCACTTCATCCATCCTACTCTAATTCTATGGACAACATCCCAATGTGTCTCTCCATAATTTTAACTTACATTAACTCCTCTAGTTTCATCAACTAATACCATACCATCAACAAATAACATACACCGTGAAACATCTTGAATATAAACAGTCAGTTCATCTATAACTAAAGCCAAAAAAAAAAAAAAACCGGAATCAATGCCGAACTTTAATGTAAGAATATTGTGATAAGGTTCACCATATCCATCCTTATATTGTTTTAACACTAGTTAGAGCTCCATCATACATACCTTAATTACATCAATAAATCTTGTGGATACTCCTTCCATTTCTAATACTCACCATATTATTTTCCAAGGGACCTTATCATAAGTTTTTTATATGTCAATAAACATCGTATGAAAGTCACTTTCTATTCTCTATGCTTTTCATCAATTGCCTAAATAAGAATATAGCCTCCATAGTTGTTCTGCCTGACATGAAACCAAATTTATTTGGCATCGTTGTTTTAGTCTTAATCTCCTCTCAACCACTTTGACACAAAGTTTCATCTTAAAATTCATGAGTTTAGTGTCATAATAGTAGGCGCATCTCTGAATATAACTTTTGTTCTTATATAGAGGCACCATAGTGTTTTTCCTTCATTCATCAACCATCCTTTTACTCTTCAATATTGTTGAGAGAAAAGTATAAAACTCTGTATTAAGAATGATAATGAATCAATGTACAAAGAGAGCCTTATATAGGCTAGACCCTATACAGAATATGGAAACTATACAGGAAATAGAAACTACGGTAAATAGTAACTACTATATACATTAACAAATATTTTACCAAAAACTTTAGTCAACCAAACTATGCATCAATTGACTAAACATGTCGATCTATGATTCTAACGTATGGGATATAGAGTTGTATGAGTGCGATATTTGCAACATGATGCTTCTTTGTAGGAGTACATCATACTTTCTTGTGCAGACATTGTATTTTCCAAGATTTTTTGAGGTGGAGGAGGGGGAGGGGGGGTATGGTACTGCCAAAAAGATTCTCATCAAAGTTTTAGATATCCATTAATTATCAAAATATTCATCGATATATTCATTACCAAGGAACATTTATAGTATTTCAACTGATATTTTGAACTGCCACATATCTTTCAACATATCATCAACGCAAGAAACGAAAGGAGGAGTAATGGGGAGAAAGAGACATCAATAGGGGCATTTATAGACAGGTAACTTATTGTCAAGGCATCAACTACACTCCTTACAATGAAAAGGAAATAAAAATAAATAGCATGACATTTGAGTAAGGGCTTCCACACAAGATCAGGTATATCACATATGTAGGAATTGTAGATCCAATGAAAATTCAAACAATTGATTATACTGAAGATGGATAAAGACGTGACTCATCGTATCATCAAGTTCTAAATGGACCAAATAAATTCATGGATATCCCTTCCCCTAAATATATAAATTGGCTTCAAAAATTGTTCTCTTTGCAAATTAGCACTTTAGTGTGCATATCTCGAGGGTATTGTTTCAACTTTCAATAAAGAAATCTAATCTTCTTCTAAAGGAATTTATGCACATTACAATTAACAACATTTCCATTCAAAGGTTCCAAAAGTTGCTTCTACACCCCTAGGGAAAAGACATATGACATGAAACATGATGCATATCAATTTGGTCATCTGGTGTAACTTAAAAATTCATATCTTCAATACTATTGCAATGTGAACCGACGATACTCAACACCAGCTAAGAGAACCAGAGTCATCAACCCATATCTTCAATACTATTGCAACATGAAACAATGATACTCAACAACAATCAGCTAAGGGAATCAGAGTCATCAATCCATTCTATAGAGAGAAAGATTAACCATATTATATTTTAAATTCAAACTCAACATGCTTCTTGAAACAATTGCATAAACCCATTTATTCAAGAGTGATAGTTAAAATGGAAGGACCCACAAGAATGGTAACTATAACAATTAACCGCGATAATAGAATCTTAACATATACCTGCATTGAGCGTAATAATGCCCTCAAATCAGCATTTTCTGCCATTAGTTCTTGATTTTTTGCCTCATAAGCATCCACCTGCCAATAGCATTTAGTCACATATAAGTTAATCAACAGTCAAAAATCTCTAAATAATTCAATCACATTCATACAATCTTTTTATAGAAGTCATTGTCAGCCTTTTTTCCATTCCATGTCCCACGCTGCCGGCCTTCTTTCTGTTTGTACATAGTGTAAAGACCATTAAATGAATGCAATTATAAATCCCTCACAGGAAAACTACAAGCAAATGGCCAATTAATACCTGAAGTAAATTCATTATCTCCATGCCTGACCTAGATTCCTTTTTTTTTCTCCATCAACACTTGGTTTAACCTCTCCTGCAAATAAAAGACAACGGTCCCCAAATCCATATTCAAAAACCTCTCCATATACGTCATAATTCATTATTTAAGTCATTTAATCCTAAACTGTAATAATAAGAACACATGTGGAAAGGATCCTACCTGCAACTTTATGTATTCTTTTTCTTTTTTCTTCATCTCATGTATCTGTTGAGTCCTCACTTGCTTTTATATTATCACAAAAAATAATCTTTGTTAAATTCCAGATATTTCCATGCAGCAGCAACCAAATATGCAGCAAATAAAGTCTGATAAAGAAAAGAATTAAATAGTCCTAACCTGATTACCTATAACCATCCTCTGAAATTCATCTCGCTCTTGTTGTAGCTTTTCAATTTGGGCCTTAAAAGCTGCTGTAGCTTTAGCTTCCTAAGCACACAGAACAAATGATCGAACAAACTGATCTAGAACAATTAAGAGTTTCATTCCAAGAATAGCCTTACTTAGCGTAAAAATTATAGGTTTCTAACCGTTCGAGTAATTGTTGCTATCTCTCTTTCTTTTGCTGATAGCTGTGACTCGAGCCTCTCAACTTTGGCCTCTAGTCTCGATAGGTCCGATAGAAGTCTTATAACATAAACGACCATATATGTCATTTTGGATTGTAGAATTTTCATAATTCATCAGTATACTATGTGTCTATACAAAATGAATCAACATAAACCTAGTATATTTAAGTTTACACATATAAATAACAATGGAAATACTACTACAAAATGATAATTACAGTATAGATCACGCACGCGCGAGGTAAATATCTTCAAACTACACTTGATTTGCTGAAGGTGCAAAATCCGCAGATCTTAGCCCCAATAAAGAGGACACATTGAATCAAATAAACAGAAATTTTATCAATAAAACTCACCGCTGTCTCTGTTCATTAGCAGACTCTCTAAATTCAACATCTCGCTGTCTCTGCTGCAGCAGCGAATATAGGCAGTTGCAAGTTCGCGCAATGGACACCTGCCAAAAGCAGCAGGTAGATCACAAATCAAATCCATCACAATTACTAAAACCTAAAAAGGACTCAAACCATAAATCAAAAATCAAGCACAGCGAACCGGATCGCTCGCAAAGAGATCAAGCGATGCCGGAAATCCAAACGTAACGAGCGTCTGGTTCAGGTACTTGGCGCAATGTTCCAAATTTCCAGCATCGGCAAACGCGTAATCACTGTAGCACATATCATAACCCTAGAGATCAATACACATATGTACATATATTTTGGCATATAAGCCAGTGGAAACCTTAGAATGTAATTAAACGAAGAGGAACTGACCCGATCGAGAAGGCGGACTGAGTAGATGATGGCTGCGAGGAGATATATAGATATTTATAGAGAGAGAGAGAGTGTGTGAGTTAGAGAAAGATAGTGGAATTTGGAAGCACATTGTTAGGGTTTTTCGAAACCTTACTCTGAGATCGAAGTCTGTGTCAGTTGCTGTCATTGATCCGGGCTTCTTCGAGTTCTAGAGAGAGAAAGAGAGGAGAGAGAGTGGGGTATTTAGTATAGAGCTCACTCAGTGAGTGGTCGTCTCTTTCTTTCAGATAGATGGATCTAAACGGTGGGGAAATTTGAAAATCCAAATTTACAAGAAGTTTATACGGAAATTTTGGGAGTTTAAAATTGTCTGCCGTAAGGATGGATACAGTCGCTACAGTTTGCGAATTACAGTAGTGCTAACCGTAGAAATATAGTGCCGCGTCGTTGATTTATCTGTACTGGGCACAAAAGATGTGCAAAAGGCCTAAGTAGAGAACTAAATAGTTCTTTCCCTCAAAAAGAGAACTAAATAGTTGATGGAGATACTATTTTTCTTTTTTTTTAATAAAAAAAAAAAAAATTTATACTAATTATTTGAATCAACTTTTATATCATGGTATATTAAATTAATAAAAATAAAAGTAAATGAGAAAAATCAAATCTATCATGTGAACATGCTAAGTAAATTAGTGTAAAAATTTATCAAAAACATTACTTTTTTTCTTTTAAAAGTAGTTTTTTACACTAAATAGTGATAAAAAAAATTATACAGACTCACATGGCATGCTCATATATTCAGGTGACAAACTACAATAATTAAGTAAAATATTTGAAAATTTAACTTCAAATATGTCATGTGAATGTGTTGAGTAAGATGGTGTAAAAGTTGCTCCAGATATCGATCATTACTCTTTATTTTTGGACAATATTAAAAAATAATAAAAACAATTACAGAAGGGAGACATATCTTTAACCTATTAAATTTGTTAGCAAATATGTGTATTTCTTGAAAGAAAGGCCCTAAGTGAACTTGATAAGAAGAGCCATCAGCTTAAGTTCAACTCTCCCTGCGTTGTATCTTTCATATTAAATGATATGATAATTAATACGGCATATCACATTAATTAATATATATTTTTTTTGCTATACAGGTGTCCTAGGTGAGTTTGCGCGCACCATACTAAATCTTGTACCCCGAATAAGACTTGCATTTTGCGGTCCGTGGCCCAGATGTTAATAGCTAATGGGAGTCGAATACGGGATTAAGAAACTTGATAAGTCCTTAGTCCTGCTTGCTCCACCACTACTAAGCTACCCACCTGGGATTAATTAATTAATAAATTAGTCAATATAATAGCTAGGATAACTATTGTATTAATTATCATTGCATTTATATTAACGCGAAAATACAAACTCGATCGCAATCAATATAATTTAAAACACTCATTTCTCAGTTAATGATTCCCATTAAAAAAAAAAAAAAACCGATAGACCTCCATTGTTTTTAGCATTTCTTCTTTAATTTTGCTGAGTAATTTTAATGATTATTTATATCTTATCATATCAATATTTAGAAAAGAAAATTGACGGGCCCATTTAAAAACCAGACTAATTGAATGTTAGCCACTTTAAATTTTCGAAACATTCAAGAAAAATATCACACGGTAGAAATAATTTGATAAAGGAGATGAGACAATTTAGATGGTAGACGCCATGGTTTAATTGGACAGAAGTTTTTGTTTGTTTCATTTAACTTGCCTTATTGGACCATGTGGGACGCTAGGTACATTATTTTAGGCGTTGATATGTGTGGACGTGTTGCCCGTGGGCTTTTTTAAGCAACACGAGAAGTTGATATTTTTTTTTTTGTGGCCTTGTGGGCTTTTTAAGGCACACGAGAAGTGGAGTGTTGCCCGTAACCATATTTCAATTTTTTTCATTACTATTATCCTCGACAAGACTCATCTTTTGAAAACATTGTATGATTGCTGGACTGGTCCCGAGATTTTGGATATTCTAGGCGGGCTCCTAAAATGTTGCCCCTACTACATATTGACAAAAAAAAAAAAACGTGTAAAATTTTAGTTATTTACCTTTAATTTCTCATGAGCTAAATGTACAACAATCAATTCACAAAATGGGTTCTCAATAGGCTCATCTCGGATCTCCTATCACCGATTCACCATTACAAGAATATATATATATATATATAAGATAAAACCTATAACAATCAAATCAGAAAAAATGTTTTCTATAGGCTCATCTCAAACCTCCTATCATAATTACAAATATAATTAAACTAATAAAAAAGACCTATAACAATTAATTCACAAAAAGGGTTTTCCATAGGCTCATCCCGAACCACATATCATCATTACAAATACAACAATTCTTTTTGTCCTTCCTTTTTGCCCTCTCTTTTTCATCCTCCCTAGTGCATTTGACAAACTTGAAAGTTGAAACAGTTATTTTGAAAAACCGACTGTTGGATTTGATACTCCACTTATTTGTATTAAGAATACAAAAAATCACATTGACCCAACGGTTGGTTTTTCAAAAAATAGACTGTGATAGTTTTTCACACTTTTTTCATTATATTTTACAATTTTTTTCAAAATTGCAAAAACCGACAATTGGATTAATGTTATTTTTTGCATTCATGATAAGTATAAGTGAAATATCAAATCCAACGATCGATTTCTTGTTTCCAAGTTGGTCAGATGCATAAGGGAAGACAAAAATGGAGGACGAATGAAATTTTCCTTACAAATATATCAAACAAATAAACAATCAATTCACAATGAGAGTTTTCAATAGGCTCACCCGAAACCTCATATCATCATTACAAATATATCAAACTAATAAACAATATTTGATTACAACTTTTGAATATAATTCTATTAAAATGAATATAATTCAATTATATTTTCCATAAATGTGTCAAACATACATAGAACAATGATACCAAGAAATTAACAAAAATTATATTCTAAAAAAAAATGCAACAACAAAAAATAGAGGCTAAATAGTAAAATATATGTAGTATATTGGGATTTGGCTCTTTGTTCTGCCATTGAATAAAAATTGGTTGGCTATGTAGTATATCACTACTAAGACCAAATTTTATGCCCCTAAATTTTCCTAAAAAACTTATGCCCAAGGCGATTGTCTGCTAGGCCTAACCTCAGGGCCGACCCTGTATGATTGCTTCATTATCAACGCAATTAAATTCTCATCTTTTAATAAATACAATCAAGTTATCATTTAAGAATTGATCTTCTATTTTGTTACGCAATTGATTCTCTTGCGTTGCCCATTATATTGCCATAGGTAGTGTTTAGCAATGGGATTTGGATTTGCTGTAGATCAATGCTAGATCAACACCCATGTTGACCCATCTAGTGTGGTAAAGCCTACACTAAGAAGTAACAATCAGTAGAAAAACCTTATATCAGAGCCAATTTTAGAAATAACAAAATTACAAAAATGTTAATAGACCTTCATATGGTCAATTGCAAAACAAATTTTGAAAATCTAACCATTGAACTAAAGACCCTTCTTATGTCTGTCAAGCCTAAAAAAATCACAGTAGTTCAACAATCAATTTCTGAAAAAACTGATCATGAAAAGATAATGATACTTTAAAGAACAAAATAATCACATTTTTTCACAATGACAATTTTTTAAAAATGATTGTTGGATCATCGTGATTATTCCTCAAAAAGTGAGCAAGAAATATAGGATTATTGCTCAAAAAACTTTGTCCTTTAGTACTCAAATCAAGACAAACAAAGGAAGACCTTTAAATCCCCTCAAATCATTATATTGAAGCATCCTAGCAGTTGATCAATAGGTGTTAATCTAACCTTAGATCAATAGGTGTTGATCTAACCTTAGATCAAGAGCAAATCCAAATCCGTAGCAGTGCAGCTGCTAACATGCACGTAATCCAACCTCATAGAGATTGCGTGAAAAAGTGAAGAAGGGGTTAAAATGTGAATTAGGGTGGGTTTTTACCTTTAATAAAGAGGGTAAAGCATGTGACGGTTAAAAAAAAAATAAGGGAATGAGGAGAGGCAAGATTAAATTTAATAAAAAATTTAAGGTATAATTATTTTTTTAAAAACTTTCAGGGGTGGCATCAACCCTTAGTAGCTTCGCCCATGCGTGTATCCAATCCAATAGTTTATCTTTTAAAATCTGTTGGCCTTGTGGATTCAATCCAAAATTAGTGAATGATTTACTCACAATTGTTAAATGATTTTGATGATAACAAGCATTGTACTATGAATATTTAATATAGTGCATATGTTCTTAGTTGAACCTCTTGACATTATCAAATGGATATATTATTGAATGTCATACTTATACTATGGTTATTTGAATTCAACCATGTGGTTCTTATAGTTGCTATCTAACATATATCATGTGAAAACATGATTCATGGAGTCAAGCCATCAATAAAGATCAAAGCTTAACTATCATGAAGATGAAGCTCATGCACTACAAATGAACCTTGTGAATATGTATATGATGTACATTCACTAAAGACCATGAAGAGAGTCATTGCATTGATGCAATCCAATTATAAAGCCTAGCACAAGCCAAGCACAAGACTTGAAGAACCTTTATGAAAATTTTAAGTTCTTTCTTGTGTGAGTGTTTATGATTTTTTTGTAAATCTCTGTTTATGATGAACTAATTGGCACAATTGACTATGACTTAAAGACCATAGATTTTAAACTTTGGAAAATCACTTTTTGGTCACAAATTGATTCAAACTCATAGTGGACTTCAAAAGACAAAATGTTTTATCCTTTTATTTTGGCTAAAACATCATTTGAAAAATATTTTGAACTAAACCAAGAATCAGTGGGAACAAGTGATCATGATGAGACAAAGTTGCAAATCTTGTAAAAGACTGGTTTTGAGTTTAAACACTCAAAACAGTCGACTGTTTGCTTAAGACTGTTGAAACAGTCGACTGTTTGGTCACCTGTTTTCCCTGTACTCAACTGTCTTGTCAACTGCTTGAAACAAAAACTGTATCTTGATTTTTAGTAGCAAGACAGTCGACTGTCTGCTTCAAAGAATCGACTGTTTGCCCGAGAACTGCCCATAACAGCTAGTTTCTGCTGAACCCTAACGGCTCTATCTTTGCATCTAATGACCATATTCTTTAAGGGGTCTATTAATACTCATCATATGAGTCTTGAATGAAATAATGAACATACACAAACTCAAGCCAACATAATACACATCATTCTTGTGTGAATTAATCAAAGATTCATCATTCTCTCTTGAAGCCAAATCTAATTCATCTAATTGAGAGATATTAGTGAGAGCTTATTTATATATCATCTACTCTCTGAGGAGTTTTCTTGTTGTACACAAAACAAATCTTATTGTAATTCTTGTGAGAAGAGCTGAGTGCTCTTGGTTTAATCTCCACCCGAAAGTGAGATTGGTGAAGTGCTCTTGGTGAGTATTGAAGAGTTGCTCTTTGTGAGCATTGACCAAGTGCTCTTGGTGAGGCTTGAAGAAGTATTCTTTGTGAGCACTAGTGAAGGTTCTTTGTGAGCACTGGTGAAAGTTCTTTGTGAACTTTGGTGAGAGTCTTCCACCCGAGAAAGAAGACTGTGTAAGGTTTCTCCACCTTGAAGGAGTAATCCTTAGTGGATTGAGGAATCCTTGGGCTGAGTGCTTAAGGCGTGGATGTAGGCGAGCCGAACCACATTAAATCGCTGTGTTTGATTTCTCTTTCTCTCTCTTATTTCAATTAATTGTTCATATATATTTGTTTCTGTTGAAATTAATTGAATAATAATTTTATTTGGTAATAATTGATTAAAGTTTGCCATAAACCCTATTCACCCCCCTCTAGGGTTATATATTTGGGACAACAAAATCTATTTTACAATTTTCCTTACACAAATCGTCTAATCAACTTTGTGTCATGTAAGCTGAGGCCCTCTCCATCAACTCCATATCTTTTTCTCACTTGGATACTTATTTACCATTGAAAATAATTGTAAAAATGAGATTCTATTTGCATTGGCAAATAGTATGCGGTGTGCAGTAGAGACGAGTTGTGACATTGGTGGCTTTTAGAACTTGCAGTAACAGTTGTAATTCAAATTTGAAGAGAGCTTTAGTAAATTAAGGTAGTGTTTGGTTGGCTGTAATTGTAGTGGGAAAGTGTAATGTGAGTACATTTGATTACATTCTCATGTTTGGCATGCCACAAAAGCTGGAATGTGTTATTTCATCCGTAATGGGATACCCTCAAAATGGCGTAATGTCATTACCAATCTCAGCTTGGTATTGTAAATGGATTAGCTGGAATGGGTTTTAATAGCTTTTAAAATTCCCAGCGTGCCCCTCATGATTTCACTTGGACAAAATTAATTTCTATCATGTTCTAACTACATACTCATCTTATGAATTTTATTTTTTGATATATTCTGCATTTTTAGCCAGTTGCAGAAAATGTTTTAAAAAATCGACTATTGGATAAAATACTCATATTATGAACTTCATGCTTGCAAAAAAAATCACGGTGATCCGACGGACAGATTTTGAAAAAATTGATTGCAAAAAAAAAAAAATCAGTTTTTTAAAAAAACTGTCAACGATCACCGTAATTTTTGGCATGCATGAGGTTCATAAGATGAGTATTTTATCCAACGGTAGATTTTTAAAAATATGGGGGCTAGTTCTCATATTTTGTAACCTCTAATATAACGAGGGGATTATGGTCAAATGTTAAGAAATGTGAATTATATTACATACCTAACCAAACACTAGCCCTGTAATCACATACCACATTCTCATTTCCAAGTAATGTGATTCACCCGTAATCACATTACATTACGGGCAACCAAACAGTACCTAAGGAGCATTGTGCTTCGGTAAAATGGGGTTTCAACCATGCAAATAAAGAGTAGGGCTCGTTGGTCAAAGAAAAAAATCTATGGGGAGAGAGAGAGAGAGCGCCTAATCTAATCCTAAAATCCCCATCAAATCAAACATTTTCAATTACAAAAACCATCTCAATGATCTATCAATATATTGAGAAGAATCTATATGTAAAAAGCCTTGAATATGCCTTTCTGAAGGTAAAAAAGAAAAAGAAAAATCGATTCTATGTTTTTGTTAGTAGTTGTTAAAAAAGAAGAAGATATGACTATTTGAGGCGGATTGACACGTGATGATATTGAGTTATCGATCGTCGAAATATCACAGAGAGGCCCCCACATTGGAGTCAAGAGTTGGTGTAGACATTAATGGAAGGTCAATTTTTGGATGCAAAATTTCAAAGAGGGGTTTGTGTTACAAAAAGAAAGAAAAGAAGGAATTTACAAATTCTATCATCTATGGAGTCAAATTCCCTATTTGGAAAATTAAAAAAAAAATTATAAAATTACATGTAAATTTTGAAAGGAAAATTTTTGACACCTATATTTACACATCGTTTTCAAAATACCATTGTAGGTTGAATATTTTAAGAAATCGATCGTTAAATTAGATACTTATATTGTGTTTGTCATGTATGAAAAAAATTAGAGTGATCCAATAGTTAGTTTTTGAAAAATATCATTGTGAAAAACTATTATATTTTTTATTAATTAAAAACATCACAAGTTTTTATTGCGATATTTCTTAAAATCTAACCATTGGATTACTATGATTTTTGGCATACATGATATGTACAAGAAATGTATCGAATCCAACGGTCGATTCGTCAAAATGTTTATCATAACTAGTATTTTCAAATCGAGGTGTAAACATAGGTGTCAAAATAAGGTGAAAGGGGAATACATATTTCGAAAAACTGACTGTTGGATTAGATATTATACTTATGTAAGTATGCATGCAAAAAATTATAGTGATCCAACAATCGAGCTTCTTAAAAATGTCGCTGAGAAAAACTGTTATAGTTTTAAGCGGTCACAGTTTTTTCGGTCTATATTTTAAAATGTTTACATTAAATCACTATCAATTTTGGCATGTATAACATCCATAAGCAGGGGCGGAATCAGGATGAAATCTTGGGGGGGCCAAAGCCTTATAGGCTTTGGGCTTTGAATATTTGGGGGGGGGGGATTTATGTTTTTTTTTGAAATTTTTTAAATAATATATTAATTTTATTTTTTAAATTATTAAAATACATGGATTTGAAGAAAGTTGCGGGGGCCATGGCCCTCCTTCCATTACACACAGTTCCGTCACTGTGACGTCCATAAGCAAAGTATCCAATTCAATAGTCAGTTTTTCAAAATATGCATCCCACAATTATTTGTAGGCTTCATGCTTACATAGCATATGCTAACTACATTGGAACTGTATATATATATGGGTCAGGTTTCGGTGACCTATGGTTTGTAAAACCCAATATATTATAGATATTTCTAAAAATCGGCTGTTGGATTAGATATCCCCCTTATTTGGTATCACGTATACCAAAAATTACATTGATCCAACAAGTGGTTTTTTCAGGACATGAACTCTGAAAAGCTACAATAATTTTTCACAATTTTTTACGGATTATTTCAAAACTGTGATACTATTCTAAAAATAGCCATGGAATCAATATGATTCTTGATATATATACATGATGTATATAAATAGAATTTTACATTTAATGGTTAATTTTTTAAAATATTTATTCCAAATCAAATTTTGTAAAGATTTTCAACAAAAATGGCCATTGAATAAAAATATCTCATGCAATTCAGACTTGGACGGTTTGAAAAGTAAAACTCTTGGACGACAGAATTATTATTTTTTGGGTAGAAGACGGCAGAAGATTTAAGTAGATACTCCGTACTAGAAAATGCTATAAGTTGTCTGGTTTTCATTTGGGTAGTCGGAAAACAATGAGAAAGAGAATGCGCATTGTATAAAGACTATTAAAGAGCTGGTGCGGAAACTTGTCCGTTTAGATTTCTTTTAATTAAAAGCAAAATCTTTGGATCATTTGTTGGTTGAGTGGCATAGGTACGAAGTATCTATTTTTTGGTGAGAAATTTTGAGTTAGAAAAATGTATTGATAATTTGATATCCATCTTATTTATTATTTATTATTAATATACAAGTCAAGTTCTAGCTAACTCAAACGCAAGATTTCTTTTATTCTTTTTTTTTTTATTTTTTTTTGGTATACAGGTATTCTGTACTAGCTTACGCGCACTAGACTAAATCCTTTACTTCGAACAAGACTTCTGAAACAAGCTCACACCTTGCGGTCCATGGTCCCGAATATTAATAGTTAGTGAGAGTCGAACACGAGATAAAGGGGTCCACTTTCAAAGAAAAATAAAAACTAAAAAAGGGAAAAAACTCGAAAAACTAATAGCAAATAAATGGGTCCACTTTCAAAGAAAAATAATTAATAATCTCTTAATGCTAAAAATATTTTAGAATAAGGTTAAAACTTTATTTCTTACTTATAAGAAGACTTATAATATACTGAGTTCTCTTGGTTAGAGCATCTCCAATGAGAGAGGCTATATGAGTTGCCATTATCAAAATTTGACATGAACACCTAAATAACTTGTTCCAATAGGGTGCCTCAAATGATATTTATCATTTGTGTTATGTTAGTCTTTAATGTATTTGAGCACATAGACGCCAAAATTAGGCATTAATGTCATTTGAGGTTTTAGCACATGAAATGACACGAATGCATTAGAGATACTCTTAACTTGCGTTCTTATCCAATGTTTTGCTATACATGTCTATACTTCAGTTCATTTTGTAGAACTATCAGACGTAACAAAATTATTTGTATTCAATTCCAATCCAATTGAACCTGATATTATTCATAAAATAAACTAATCCAATATAAATATATTTGTAAAAACTCATTAAATTATTCAATTCAGCACAACCAATTTATTATTTAACTCATTTACAGCTTTTTTATTTTTTGACATCTATTTACGGCCCTACTTACCATTAAAATTCTACTCCGTATCTTTTACTTAAAAGCAGCTTTATTTGAATGTTCCATTGAAATTGAATTAATTATATAATTCAACTTTGTCACTACTTAATTTCATGCCACCACCATTAATATCATTGCAATATTATTATTATTATGCTTTAGTCGGTCAAGAGTTGATATTTAAATGATTTAAGCGTTGGAAGATGGAACCAAGACTTTCCTCGCCGAGTTCGAAAGGTCCATGTATAGCAAGCTACATGAGTTCACAACATTGCTCAGTCTTCACTTTTGAAAGTCTCCAATACCCTCACCTACTTCTTTTTTTATAATTTTTTGGGGTCTAATCAACTGACCGCCACCGTACGCCGCTGCAATCACAGATGTCACACACGGGCTTTCGGTTTTTTTAAATAAAAATAAACTATCAATCCGAGCGTGAGTGTCTTTTTTGGGCACGAAACGTGAGTGTCCAACACCCGCGGTCAAGTAAATCATAAAAAAATATTGATAAATATCCAGCGAAATTGCAGGCCATCGCTGTAAAGGCATCGCCATAGTGATTAGCCTCACAGTAAATGTGATGAAAGCAAGCCACAAGGCCAAGGGTTGGTATTCCAACCTAAAGGTCACGAATTCGAATATTGGGACCAATTTTTCGGACGTTTAGTATTTTAAGATTAATAGGACATGCTTTCAGTGTCAGGTAATCAAATGAGGAATTTGGCTAAAGGTCCTCATTTATAAGATTTTAATGCCAAAAGTCTTCTCAAAAGAGTTTTCTTTCCAAAAATCATTTTGGTATGAATTGGACAAAAATACTTCTCCTTCCTAATTACCTTCAATGCCACCTACATCCCCAAACTCCGGTTCACTACGTCACACCATGTAGTGACCAGTGCTAGTTTCCTACGTTGGAAACGCAGGTCACTACGCCAACGCAGGTCGCTACGCCGGAAACGCAGGTCACTACGCCGGAAAATGCAGGTCACAACTCAATTAATTAAAAAAAAAAAAAAAAATCTTTCTTTTTCTTTTATTTTCCAATCAACCAAACAAAAAATTAATTAAAAAAAAACTTTTTTTTTCCTTACAATCCAATTAATGGAGTGTGTTTTTTTTCCTCTCTCTGTTTCTCCCTCCAAAGTTTTTTAAAAGAGGTGGCTTCATCTTGTTGATTCCGGTATCCCCCCTCATAGAGGAACGAAGGCTCCTCTATTCCTTCTTAATGCTCAGGTTGATCACTCTAGGAAGCCTTTTCTATGTCCCTATCTTTTAGTTCATGACCCAACCTTCCTGTTCTTGCTGCTGATGTACCACATCGCTCGCGGTCGATGAGCCCGTGGAGTTCCGCTGGACGACAGATGGGCGTTGGAGTAAACTTTCGTTGTTGACCATCGGACTTAGAGAATGGAAGAAGCACAAGTGAAAGCTTTCCTTGCTCAGAAACAGATACAGGTGGCAGAACTGGTTAGGAAGGTAGATATTCTAACAGAGAAAGGAGGCCTCCCTTTCATGTGTGGAGGGGCAATTTTGTCCTTAAGATAATTAAATTTTAAAGAAATAGGACCTTAGTCATTAAAACTTATCTAATTGGGACTTTTTCAAGGAAAAAATGTTTAGGGGGACTTTAGCCAATAAATACTTTTAAAATAGGACTTTAGGCCAATTATCTCTTCCTATATCTGGGTATAGGCATGAATCCCCACCACAGTACAGGCCCGCAACTTACTGATGTATGTGTTGAAGGATCGGTACACACATCCGGGGTTTGCCTCTATTTCTACTCTGATCAAATTCTCGAGCTAATCGCAACTGTCTTGATGGGCAAATGACAGACTGGGGGATTCATACTCGTATAAAAAAAAAAAAACGTGATGAAAGCGCATGTCCAAGATTAAAATCGATGATGTGCTATAAATATATGGAAAAATTGGACAAAGGTCATATTTTTGAAGGCTTTCATGCTCAAAGTCCTCCACATAGATCTTTTATGCCAAAAGTCATTTTGGCATGAATTGAATAAAAATATCCCCTTCCCAACAATCTTCAACGTCACCTCCACCCCCAACCTCGGATTTCACTACGTCGGAATGCATTTCACTATACCGGAAACTGCATTTCACTACTCATTTCCGGCATTTCACTACGTTGGAAAATGTATGTCACTACGCCGTAATCTTGAATTTCATTAAGTTGGAATCCAATTTCACTACACCCAAAAATATAAAAAATGAAAATAAAAATTTCTTTCCTTTTTCTACATTTTCCCAACAACCAAGCTTGAGAAAATTTTACATTCTTTGAACCTGAATTCCATTAAGATTCCATCAAAACACACAGAGCTAGCCGTGGGAAAATTTTTCCAAGGAATCAAATATAGAAAAAAGAAATTATTATATAATAACAGGGAACAAATAAAAGTTAAAGTAGAGATAAACAATTTCTCAAGCAATGATCAATTAAAATTTCACTCGAAATAAATATTGAACATTTCAAACTCTGTTTCCACATAAAATAATTCCTCCAAAATATGTCCCTTTTTTTAAAGTTCCATTTATCTAGACGAAATCATGCAAATATGATGATGGAGCGTAATAAAACATACCATGTCTTTACAACAAGCATTGGGAAAAAAATAAATTTCATGTGTTATGTATGTGTGTGTGAGAGAATCGATAAATGTGTGGGTACCAGAAGATGGAGCAGTGAAATGAAGGAAAGCGAGCTTAGCAGCTTGGTTCTGGGCGTCTTTGGAAGAGTTAAAAATATTGGAAGAAGTAAAAGAGATCCCATTGACAAAGACAGAGGCTTTGAAGCGAGGGTCGTGGTCTGGACCATCTTTCATGCAGGTGTACTTTGGTTAGCCCCACAGTTTTTAGTGGCACAGTTCTTGCAGCTTTGTCTTGTACATTTCTTCTTCTTTTGTTTCTCTCTCTAGATATCAGATGGAGAAAAAGAGAATTGCAGAGGAAGGAAGACATTTCTTCTTCTTTTGTTTCTACATTTTCCCAGATCGTCGACTTGCAGATCGGTGCAAATCGTGGATTGGAGATTGGGTTCGATTCCCACAGACAACGTGTATTTTTTTACACACATTTTGCATAGTCTGAAGTTTAGACGTGTATGTATGCGCACTATACCAAATGACCATCCCCATATTTCATAAACAATCTTCTTCTTAGTTCTTCTTTATGTCTCTTTTTTTTTTAAAAAAAAAATTTGGCTAATTAAGATTATATGAAGTAAATTCTTTTCCTATTGCCAGTGGAGAAGTCTAAAAAATTATAATGAAAACAAAATTTGCAAGGAAGCTTACGGTATGCTTGATTTCCAGGTGATCAGACTCTCTTTTGGGGTTGAATTTCAAGGTGATAGACCCTGTTCTCTTCTCTTCTCTTTGTATTCAACCTTTCATCATTCTTTCTCTGCTCTAATAATGGCAGTGGGGATAGGAGAAAATCCTTTTAAGGGCAATTCCGTCCCAAAAATAATGAAATAAAATAAAAAATGACCTTAAGCAATAAATAGGGATGTCAATGGGAAGTGTTAAAAGGGTAACCCGCTCCCGCCCGCCCCTATTGGGAAGGGTTTGGGAAATAGATTTGAAAACCCTATAGGATTTGGGAAAAAAATTAAAAAGCCTTATGGGATCTGGGACGGGAATTGGATATGGTTTTTCCAACTCGCCCCGCCCCGAATATCTATGTATATATAATTATACTAAAATATTTTCCATTTATTAACAATATTTAAAACAAGATTTTTATCATTTTTATTCTTTTCTATTCTTTCACCAAGTTAGTGTGTATAAATATATATTTTAACTACAAATATCTATAATTCAAGACAGAAATTAAAATTTGTTGAGATTATGGTTAGGGTTTATTCTAAAATAAAATAAAATTAAAGTTTAAAAAATATTTTAATTATTTTCTTAAACCCGATAGGAAAACCCGTCCTACCCCGCTCCGTCCCGTTTTAAGTTGGGATTGGGACGGGTTTGGGAAATGATTTTAATTCACGGGACGGGATTGGGAAAGCAAAAACCCAACTCTCCTCGCCGACATCCCTAGCAGTAAATGTATTCAAAAGAGGGCTTTTGAACAAAATTTTTTTATAAGAGGACTTTATGAAAGTAAGGTCTTTAAAATAGGACTTTTGGCCAATAATCCCTAAATATATATTGAGTTCCGATCTAATAAGCATATACTGATTTTTCGTAAAAATTAGTGTAAAATTTTTAGAAAATTGCGAGATGCATATTTTGAAAAATCGAACATTGGATTAGATACCATTGTTATGGATGTTTGGTTTGCCAAAGACCACAGTGATTTGATATAAGAATCTAAAAATATAGACTGTGAAAAACTTTGATCGCTGAAAATTATCACAGTTTTTCTCGGTGGCATATCTGAGAAACCGACCATTGGATCACTGTAATTTTTTATATGCCTGACATACATATGGATAGTATCTAATACAATGGTCAATTTTTCAAAATATGAATCTCACAATCACCTATGAATTTCAAGTTGACTTTCGCACATGAGCTGATATGATAATTTTTATATATATATATATATGTATACTCCAAAAAAAAATCAATCTCAAGCCTATGAGAGACATAAACACCATCCCAAAAGTCCCAAAATGCCCAAAATAAATAAATAAGTAAGGCCCCAAAATGCCCCTTATGGCCTCTGATAATGCTCATGCTTCTGCCTCCTTTTCACCTCCCAGAGATGCCCCATCCGTATTGAGCTTAAAATAGGGATTAGGGAAGGGTGGGATCACACAATGGTCTCACTGTTTTAATTTTCTGTTTATAATATCTATGTATATATTTATTGGGTCATATTGAAATGACACAAATTTGATACAAGATTTAATATTTTTTTATAAAAATTATATTTTATAAAATTTACAGTTGAATTGAATATACTTTTCATGTGTGCCAAAATTCTCATTGATTGAACACCAATCAAACTCACATTTTTAAATAATAAAAAAAATACATTTATGGATAAAATGGCTCTTCATTATGATATAAGAAATCATCTACATGAGAAAAATATAGCTTGAAATTTTTCAAAATTGATTGGTTCCAATAAAATATTATATTTCGATCAAAATAGTTTTCGTCATTTAAATGGCCTATGTGCGATATATCCATTTTTCTTTTCTTTTTTCTTTTTTTTTTCAGATTTCTTAAATGAATTGACACGTTACAGTAAAATTAGAGATGATAAAAATGAATAATGTTATATCAACACTCTTTAATTATAACTATTAGATAAAATAATTTTGAAATTTGTACACATTACTACACACACTCTAATTGTTGCATTTCTTTATCTAATGATAAGACAATACAATTTTGCATACTTGAGAATGGATTTCATTTTTATCTTTGTTATGACATAAAAATTAAATGGAAAATTAGCCAAAGATCCTTATTAAGATTTCCATGTCAAAAGTTCTCTTAAAAGAATTTTCATGCAAAAAGTCCATGTCACTTATGGCATGAAATAGACAAAAATAACCCTTATTTTCCAAACAACCTTCAACCCCATCTCCAATCCCAACATGGATTTCACTACGCCGGACGTCAGATTTCACTATGTCGAAACTGGACTTCATTGTGCCGGAAATGTATTTCATTACATCGGAACTCGACTTCATTATGCCGGACGCCGAATTTCACTACACCGAAACAGGACTTCATTGTGCCGGAAGTGCTTTTCACTACATCGGAACCAGACTTCATTATGCTAGACGCCGGATTTCACTATGCTGAAAATGCATTTCACTACGCCAAAAACTCCTTTTACTACGTCGGAAATGCATTTCACTACACTGGAAACGCATTTCACTACACTAAAAAATGAAAATTTTCTTCCTTTTTTTTTCTTCATTTTCCCAGCAACCAAACAAAAAATTAACCAAAAAATATATATATATATTTTTTCTACAGTTTCCCACCAACATACAACCAAATAAAAAACAAAAGAATTGGATTTTACTACGCCGAAAAAAAAATTTTCTATTTTCCCCCCCTACATTTTTCCAGCAACAAAACAAAAAATATATTTCTTTTTCCTACAGTTTGCTAGTACCTGGCAACCAAACTTTTCATGACTGCATAACAACAAAATACATTTCCACATACACACACACAAAAGTTTCAAAAAAGACAATTAATGAACCTAATTAAATAATTTTCATCAATATTTGAAGGAAATGGATGAGATTTTTGTGAATGAATTGAATTGATGGTGATAAATGAAGGCAATTAACCTTCAAAGCAAGTCGCTTTTGGCAACCATAACCGAAAAAGAGTAATTTCTCCTAAAACGAATGGTAAGGGAAACATGAACCTTCTTTGCATATGTTTAGAACTTGAAAAAGTTGAAAAAATTTAAGTAAATAAAATAATAATATTCCAAAATATATATATACTTTTAAGTAAATTTTAGCATTTTTTTTATTCGTTTTTAGATTTAAACAGTATCTTCATGTTCAGGTGATGACATGCATCCAATCCCATAAATTTTGTCAATGTTGTTATTATTTATTACTGCATTTTACGCCAATAATCCTAAGTTTTCAAAATATTACACGAACAAACGCGATTCAAAGATAATTATGTAAATATTTTTTTTTGGACCGAAATACCCTTACATAAACAAAGTAATAATCATTTTACCAAGTAAACGATCAAAAAGTACAAAAAAAAAAAAAATTGTTAACAATTTTCAATATTGCACTGTATCCCAAATTTAAATTCCCATAAATGAATAGAATGCTCAATTTAACAAAGGATCCCCAATCCTCAATCCCCAAGATAACACAGGATCCCCAATTTTACTGAAAATCCCCAACTCCAAACCTATTATTACTGGGGGACATGAAATGACAGTTATTAAATATTGATTTGATGTGTTGGGGATTGAGAATTATGTGTAAACCTGTGAATTCTGTGTAAAATTGAGGATTGAAAATTCAGTATAAAATTGTGAATTTTGTGTAATATTGGAGATTGATGATTCATGTAATAATGGAGATTAGAGATTATGTGCAAAATTAAAAATTAAAGTCAAATTTTGATCATTTGAAGGATATTTTTGTTCAAAAAAAATTAATGATAGGTTCATATTCGTAATTATTTTTTAATCGAGTTCATTTACATAATATTTTAAAAACGTAGAATTATTAACGTAAAATGCCCTATTTATTAACTTCATCTAAACAATATTGGTTCAAAATGCTAGAGAAGATGGTTAGGTTTCATTCGACTAAGACCTGTTGATCCTCGAGGCGTAGAGTAAATATATATATATATATATATACTGAAATTGTTGATGTGAAAAATCGGTACCACTGCCGTGGTCAAACCACGCGATACTCTAAAATTGAATAAACGAGAAGTCGATGTCGTAAGGGCTTAAGAGTTAAGCCCATCCAAAAAAAACAAGTTAGTGGCCAAAAGAATCTCAATTATTAGAACATTGCATGGAACATTGCTCACCTTTTAACCTTAGATTTCTTATCTTTTGACTTTCGGCTAAAGAGTCCCACTGTTTGTTTGAATTGAATTTTGAGTTGGGCTACATTTCTAACTCACCATAAACGCGGCGAACAAGATTTCTATATTCCATTGATCCTATCCGTGTAGAAATAAAAGTCCATGTAGATTTTAATATTGGGAAAATTGTTCAAAAGTTGTATTTTTAGACCTTTCTTGTATAAATTTCTTATTTATGATTTTTAATAATTAAAGTCATTTTAATAAAATTTTAATGCATTAAATTCCAAATTTTAAAATAATTTTTTTATTTATATCAAAATTGCCCTTATATGTATCTCGACTCTCTTCTCTACTAAATCTACAATATTATTACAAACATGGACGATAGAAATAATAAAAAAACAAATAAACTTGTCAGCTGTCAGCTAGGCTTCCTTAATTGGCTCCAGAACAATCACGATCATTCATGCGGCCAGTAGATACAACAATCCAACGAGGACATTGATAAAAGGTAGGAATCAAATCCTTGCAGGAGCCCACGGACTCTTTTGGATGCCGCAATGAATCTTTAATATGATGGCTTGATCCCTGTGATTGGCGTCCCTCCGCGCCTAGCTACGACAATGTGAGGATTACATCTACTTATCCGGCTCATTATTATTGAGTCTCAATCATGGCTTTTTACGAAACGATTGATTACATTATGTGTCATGTTAGTATTATCATATAATGATCAATTTAAGGACTTTTATGCCTCTTTACATTAGTTTTTTTTTTTTTTTCTAAAATTACATTTGGAGTTTTGGAGCTTAATATTACATTTAATTTAGGGTTTGTTTGTGTTACTTTTTTCTAAAATTACTTATAGAAAACTATCTATTCACATATATTTCTTTAAAACTACGTTCAAACCATGTCTTCACGTATCAAATTTTTTATACTAAATGTGATTAAAGTTGGGGCTCCTAACTTTTGAAATAATCACTTCTAATATAAATTTTTTTCCATCCTATCAAACCTCAAAATTGTTTAGAAGTGATTATCACTCGATCTCTTAGATCGAGTGGAATTTTGAACTCTTAAAAATGATTTTAAGAAAAACTAATGCAAATGGATCGTTACGAAATGTAGTGATAATTCCTTCTAGATGACTTGAAATGTGATAGTATATATGGTTGGTAAAATTTTTATACCAGAAATGGTTGTCGAAGAACTTCTTTCTTTCTATAATGTGCAGTGCTTATTCAAGTATAAGTGTTTTGGGTTTGTCATCACCGGAGTCCAGCTTTCATCCCCATGGCCATTGCTGCAACCCTCTCACCATCTGTACACCCCACTTCTCTCTCATCATCCCACGACCCTAACCCCCACCATATTCACAATATTTGGAGGTGAGTGGAGGTCGCCCATGGCAGTCCTGCCAACTAACAAAATCTTTTGATTTTAACTCCTTATCGATACGTTTCTTCTCTTTCTCTCTCTCTCTCTCTGTATCTTGTCTGAATATGGAACTCGCTGGATTTATGCCGGAGACAAAGATAAAGGAGCTTCAATGTCAAGAAAGACCATTGATCTCATATATGAACACAATAAGATGGAAAAGTGCCGTCGAGAAGAATGGGTTGTAGATCTGCTTATTATGTGTCCCTCTGGTATGCTTCTTCTCGTCCAGTTTTTTTCCGGGGATGATTTCGCACAAATCTCCACTGATGATTTCGTAGATCCGGCATGGTAGCAGATCTAAGTGTGGGTTTGTGGTCGAGATTCACAGCGCCGAGATTTCGTTGGCGGCTCTTGGCTCTCTCTCTCTTCTTTGGTGCTTGGAAGACGCAATGAAGAAGAAAAAAGAAGAAGAAAATGAAGAGGATAAGAGGTCGTGGTGCTCGCGAGAACAACCACGAAAGAAGAAGGGTAATTCTAGTATACAAAAAAGTTCGTTTGACAAAGCTACGACTTCCCGTTTTTTGCTTAAAAAAGTAGAAAAATGGAAGTTTTGGTAGCAAAGTACGTTTGGTAAGCCCCTTTGCTTTTTACTACATGAAAGTAACTACCTAAACTTTGAAAATTTGTGGAAGTAAAAAAAAGTTGCCTTCACTACTTTTTAAAGTAGAAAGCAGAAGTAATTGTGACCGGCTCAGGAGTCGAATCCCCTGCAAAAAAAAATAAAAAAATAAGAATGAGAACCCATCTCGCCTCTTCCCCACTCTTTCTTCCTCTATCTCTCTCTCTCTCTCTCTTTCTCACAGCTCTAGCGACCAGAACCCATCTTGCCTCACTGCCCTAGCGACCATAACCCATCAACGCCCTCGGAGAATCCAAGCTTCGCTGGAGAAGCTGTCTCATAGCCGAAATCAAGTGCACCATTGGGTTCGACGGCGGCCCTGAAAATCGCCTCACTGCCTTAGCGACCAGAACCCATCAACCCCATCGGAGAATCCAAGCTTCGCCGGAGAAGCTGTCTCATGGCCGAAATCAAGTGCACCGTCGGGTTCGACGACAGCCCTGAAAACCTGAACTTTTTACAGAAGCTTATGTGAAAATTCATGGCTTCTTTTGTGCTTATAAGCCTCTGTGATCGTAAAATTTCGTCTTTTACAGCTTCAGTGCACAGCCCACATATCCATGCGCTGTGATACCTTTCTCAAACTGTTTCTATGTACGCCGGCGTGCATTCTTCAGTTAATCCACAGCACTCGCATTTTGCAAATTCGACTTCGATTTGTCCATTTTGCAAATTCTCTGAACCGCCATTAACATACCCTTAAATTTTCCTTCTCATTTTTCCTTTGGGTTTTGATTATTTGGAAATGGATTTGTGTAACTGTTTGTACATGGAAAAAGTCCAAAGTACAGGGGAAATTCAGTCAAATTTTTTGTAAAATTTTATGGGTACACGAATATGCCTGTTTCCTTTCACAAACATGCTTTTTGTTTTTTGCTTTTTAAAACAGGTTGCAATTTTAGTTATCTAAATATGCTTTTTGTTTTTTGCTTTTTAAAATAGATAGCAATTTTGGTTATCCAAACGTACTTTTTACTTTAAAAAAATTAATAGTTGACACAAAAAGTTGCTTCTACTTCCAAAATTAAAAAGGCAAAAAAATGGTAACTTATTCAAATGCCATCTTAAATTTTGGGACTTAATGCATTAAAATATTTTTAAAAAGGGCTTTAGGCATTAAAAATCCTTAAAAAGAACTTTATGTAAGAGAGGCGCGTAAAATAGAAAGGCGAAATTTCCCTAAATAAAACTGTATTTATGGCCCTTTTAATCCATTTTCTTTTTTCTCTACTGTATTTATGGCCCTTTTAATCCATTAAACTTTCTCTCTCCCCCCACTTTTCCTTTCTCTCCCATTTTGGAAAACGAAATAAGGAATTGGGGAGAAACTCTCCTCTCTTCTCTCCAATTCTCTCAATTCAAACTTGATCTGATGTCAGCTATTCCGAAAGGTAATATGGAGCAGTTGAACGCGACGTCAGATTCCGGCGACGCGGTGGCGATGTTTATAGAGAATCGCGAGGTTTTGATGATACTAACGACTTCGATCGCGGTTCTGATCGGGTGTGTTGTGGTGTTCTTGTGGCGGAGATCGTCTGGCCAGAAGTCGAGAGTCGTTGAACCTCCGAGGCCATTGATTGTGAAGGAGCCGGAAGCTGAAGTCGATGATGGAAAGAAGAAGGTCACGATCTTCTTTGGTACGCAGACTGGTACTGCCGAAGGATTCGCGAAGGTTAGCTATACATACACACACATATATATATGTGCGTGTGTGTGTTCGCGCGCGCGCGCGCGTGCGCGTATATAAGGTTTTGTGTATCATTCGAGGTTGTGTTGTTTGGTTGTTGAGTGATCTGATTGTTGTGTAGGCACTTGCTGAAGAAGCGAAAGCGAGATATGAGAAGGCGACATTTAAAGTTGTTGATTTGGTATGTATGACTAGTTTGATTTCATTTCTGTCGCGTGTGTATGTACACACACACACACACACACACATAATGGTTGGTACCTGATACTTGAATTGTAATGTTGATGTTATTATTGAATTGTTCATATAGGATGATTATGCCGCCGATGATGAAGAGTATGAGGAGAAATTAAAAAAAGAAACTCTGGCTTTCTTCTTCTTGGCCACGTGAGTTTTAACTTTACACACTCTCTCTCTCTCTCTCACAATTTCTAAGTTCATATTTTTAATACTCTGGTAAATTTGATCTATTGATGGTGCTGTAGGTATGGAGACGGTGAACCGACCGATAATGCTGCCAGATTCTATAAATGGTTTACAGAGGTAAATTTTTATTAATTTTAAATTTAATTATGATTTGGGGTAAATTGGCGATGAAGTTCGGGTGGTGTGTTCTGATGATATGAATGGGTATAGGGGAAAGAGAAAGGGGAGTGGCTTCAGAACCTGCAATTCGGAGTGTTTGGCCTCGGCAACAGGCAGTACGAGCATTTCAACAAGGTTTGCAATCAAATTCAATTTAACAGTCCGCTTTTTAAAATTTTCTCTTGTAGAAGAAAGTTACATTTACTTTAGCTGTTTACCATTGACTCATATATTGATTGATGTTTTTGTTGTCGGACAACAGGTAGCAAAGGTGGTGGATGAGCTCATTGTAGAGCAGGGTATGTTCTTTATTCCTCTTTCCTTCCTTTTTGTTTTTTAAAGCACCTTTTTCGGGACTGTGAATCTTTCTGTAATTTAATTTTGATAGCATGGTCATTGCTGATGGGATGGGTTTGCTTCCTAGGGCCTAGACATGAAAACCAAATTCGCTTATATCAGTGACCTGTGAAAATACCAATAGAATACGTATCATGTACTATTCTGTTTCTTTATCTCCGAAAAGCTTAGCTATGTATAGATGTTATGCTCTAATGTATGTGTGTGTATATGTATGTATACAGTTGGAATTTATTTAAATTTTAGTAATGTGTTCAATTCTCCTTGCCTACATTTGTCAGCTTAGAATTTTACCTGGGCTTCTCCTGACATAGGAATGTTTGACTTAATTTAGAAAATTTAGCAGACATATGTTCTACCGTTTTAGCATAGAGCATTTACATGAAGTAATAGAATTATATCTTAGATCTTTGCCATTCAATAATATAATTTCTTTGTCTACGCATTTATTGTGTTACTTTATTCATTTATTTATTTATTTGTTAAGAACTCAGCCTTTATGCATCATGCATTTCCAATTTATTTAGGCATGCTGCTTTGAAAGTTTACTGAAATAAAGTAGATGTATCACCAGCCTTTTTGTTGGATATTATATTTAGTGTCCACTATGTGTACGATAGGTATGGCTTAATACGTGTGAAGCTTCTCTTGTGACAACGATAGTGTTGCTACTATTCCAATGAATTAAAATGGTGAAAGGATTAAGTGCTTTGTAGTTGAAGAATGCACCAGTTTTTGCTTTCTAACCATTGTTTTCTAGAGTGATGTTTTAGTTTGTTGCTCTGTTATTGGGGATTGACATTTGCTTGATTCTAGTATTTATAACTTGGAAAATAGTTGTTGAAGCAGAGCCGAAGTATTGGATGTCCTTTTTACTTTTAAATTACCATGTAAAAGCGGCAGGTTGTCTATGGATAACCAATATTCCTATTTTGGTTACATTCTTTGTTTATTGTTCATATATCCATTGGATTTGAGTATTTGAAAAGCTTTACTGTTCTACTTGTCACAAGTTACAGAAAATTGGGGCTACAATTTCTTCTATTAAAAGCGATTCTTGTACATGATAATCTTTGAAATATCATTGGCAATATGTGCCCTGCTTTGAAAGAGCTAATAGAAAGTGAAAACACACCAGTCATTTAATCCAATTGGGTAAATCTTAAACTTGCAAATGAATAAACAAGAATGCAATGACATGCAATGACAGATTGAAATGCTTGGAGAAAAATGTAGATCCTTTAGGCAATTGGGTCCCATTTAAAGTGAAGTTTAGTGCCATAGTTGGCTTGTAGATATCGTGCTCCAATTTCACTGGATTAATTTGCTTTCAGTTGGCCTGATCTATTTTGTGTACTTGCAGGTGGGAAGCGCCTTATGCCGGTGGGTCTTGGAGATGATGATCAATGCATTGAAGATGACTTCACTGCATGGTATTAAGAACACGATTAGTATCTAAAATTTAGAGCTTAAGCATTTTTTTAACCTTAATATTTATTAAAAAAAGTATATTACTTATTGATTTAATTTAATTTAATTAATTATATAACTATGGTTCTTTAGGCGAGAATTGGTGTGGCCTGAGTTGGATCAGTTGCTTCGGGATGAGGACGATACAGCAACAGTCTCCACCCCGTATACTGCTGCTGTATTGGAATATCGAGTTGTATTTCATGATCCAGCAGATGCGTCTCTACAGGACAAGAGCTGGGGTAATGCGAATGGTCATGCCATTCATGATGCTCAACATCCATGCAGGTACCTCAGAAAGTTGTACTTTTTGGATTCCAGGTTTCAAATGAATTTTATGTTCTCTTGATTTACTTTTTCCCCTTGCTGTAATCTAAAATGATTTTTGTTCTCTGCATGAAGAGCTAATGTCGCAGTGAAAAAGGAGCTCCATACTCCTGCATCTGACCGTTCCTGCACCCATCTAGAATTTGACATTTCTGGCACTGGACTTGTGTAAGTTGATTCGCTTAATCACTGGATGTGAATGTGTTGTTATACTGGGGTACTTACAAATTTTCTGTTAATTTTATTTTTGTTGTGATGGAAAATTAAAATCCAATTGCAGTGTTAAAAAAAAATGGGTACTCTTACATATCAATAATGTCAACCCTTGTTCATGTACTTATATTTGTTTTCATTCTCCTCAGGTATGAAACAGGGGATCATGTTGGTGTGTACTGTGACAATCATACTGAGAATGTGGAGGAGGCTGAAAGATTATTGGGTTTGTCGCCTGATATTTATTTTTCCGTTCATATTGATAATGAGGATGGAACACCTCTTAGTGGAAGCTCCTTGCCACCTCCTTTCCCACCCTGCACTTTAAGAACAGCACTGACTAGATATGCAGATCTTTTGACTTCTCCCAAAAAGGTTAGTCTGCTTTCTTGGTTGATGCATCATATAATCTTTTGTTCATGGAATTTATGTCTGCTAGTTTGAATAATTAATTTTATCTGAATGCATTTGTTTTCCAGTCTGCTTTACTTGCTTTAGCCGCTCATGCTTCTGATCCAGGCGAAGCTGATCGATTAAAATATCTCGCATCCCCTGCGGGAAAGGTGGTTAAATTTCTTCTTCAATCTTGATATTAAACTGGTCCTTGTATTTTGCTTCTTGGGTGATGTATTTTTTGTTACACAGGATGAATATGCACAATGGGTGGTTGCAAGTCAGAGAAGCCTCCTTGAGGTCATGGCTGAATTCCCATCAGCCAAGCCCCCGATTGGAGTTTTTTTTGCTGCAGTTGCCCCACGCTTACAGCCCAGATACTATTCAATCTCTTCCTCTCCAAGGTGATTTTTCCCCTTAAGTACTCTCCTTTCCTTCCCTTTACAATTTTAAGGTGCGGCTTTCTGCTGTTACCATTTCCAGGTGTTACACATATGGCATATGTGCAGCAAGCAAGATGTCTTGGGTTACCATTTTAGGATTTATCCCAAAACGAACTTGGCCTGATGAATGATGATATAAGATCATCATATAGGACTTGGTCAAAACTATTCAACTCAGCTGATTTTAGCTTATGAGACTTCCAAAGTAGAACCATCTCCTTGAATTTGGTCAAAATGTGCTCTTAGTGTCTACCTAATGCCTATTGGAGTTCCATTGTAACTAAGAAAAGCAAAGTTGTGGTTTGTAAAAGAAAATAAAGGAGTTTTAGAGGAGATAATTTTAGGATTTTGATTTTCATCGGCTGAATCAAAGAAAATAATTTCCATAGTGTAAAGAAAGTTTTGCTATGCATTTCATGAGAACAGTTTTTCTGCCTTATTTTTTAATTTTATTTTTGTTTAAACTTTGAAGCAATTTTTTTATGAAGGCATCTGTCTGGTTGGGTACATTGCTCTCTTCTGATTTTGTGTATCCTTTTTTTTTTTTTCCATGTGCTTACTATATGCAATTATTTTCTTTTACAGGATGGCACCATCTAGAATTCATGCTACTTGTTCATTAGTTTATGAGAAAATGCCTACAGGAAGAATTCACAAAGGACTTTGTTCAACTTGGATGAAGGTGCTTTTTTATTTTTTGTTTTGTTTTGTTTTTGTTTTTTGTTTTTTGTATTGGTTAAAGGTCATATCTCAATGAGTAGACAAATGCTATGGGGTATTGGTTGAAGGGAATCACTTGACCTAGGTTAATGTAGACAAAATATTCTTAAACCTTCCGTGCTGATAAGAGATTGGTGATTTCTGGATTGTTAAGTTACAAGTTACAATGGTCTCACTTTAGTTTTATAATGTATAAAGACTATCTACCGTATTGGAATGAAGAGCCCTTTTCTACATCTGTACATAACGCTTAATCTGACTGCATTTCTAAATTGTAGTGAAGCCGCCCAGTTCTGAGGGAAGCCTACATCTGTCCTGTTGCATATTTGTTTGTTTGAACTTTTCCATTTTTATTAATATGATCTTGCAATTTCTGTTGAGTTGGGTTCAATTGATTTGTTTATTAAGTTTTTTTTCCTTAAAATTTCTATTTTCTTCTTTCAGTTTATGTGGCTTTCCATTCCTCAAATTTTGCCTTATTGGAACTTAGTTATATATATTTTTCCTATTTTTGGTCCCTTTTTTCAGAATGCTGTGTCTTTGGAGGAAAGCCAGGATTGCAGCTGGGCACCCATTTTTGTCAGGCAATCTAACTTCAAACTTCCGACGGATACTTCAGTGCCAATTATCATGATTGGACCAGGCACTGGATTGGCTCCTTTTAGGGGTTTCCTTCAGGTTGACTGATGGTTTGATGCTCAATTACTTCATTCTCATTGCTCTTCTTATTTTATCTAAGCTAGTTTTATGTATATCTCTATTTTCAGGAAAGATTAGCTTTGATAGAATCTGGATCTGAACTGGGACCTGCCATATTTTTCTTTGGATGCAGGAACCGCAAAATGGTAACTCATGTTTTAATCTGTTTGTGTGGATTCTGTGTGAATATGTGTGTATACAAATAGTGTATATATATATATATATATCAGCATGTATGTATGTCAGTACTAAATTTGATATAATATGTCCTGTCTTTGCAGGATTACATTTATGAAGATGAGCTTAATAACTTTGCTGAAAGCGGTGCAATTTCCGAATTGGTTGTTGCTTTCTCACGTGAGGGACCTACCAAGGAATATGTGCAGCATAAGATGATGGAGAAGGTAAGGGACCCATTTTGTTAAGAAGTAGGATTATTTATTGTACTAGTTATATAATTTTAAGATGTTAAAGCATATGTTTGCTCTGTATCCAGGCTTCGGATATCTGGAATATGATTTCTCAGGGAGGTTATATTTATGTATGTGGTGATGCCAAAGGCATGGCCAGGGATGTCCACCGGACTCTCCATACTATTATGCAAGAGCAGGTACGTTCATTACTAATACTAGAAGCATTGAATTGATATTTGGTGACAGTGTATTTTTGGTTGAATGTGACAACCACCTGTCTCATTCTGTTTTATGGTCAAGAGACAAAAACCAAGAATTTTTTTTTTCATTTTTAAATTAATGAACCATGAACCCTACTTGTGGGCTTGCTTCTTGCACGTCCACTGATTTTCTGTGATTGAGACGTTTCCTACATTGCAGATCACATCTATTACAAAGTTATTTCTGGGTTTCTTAAGACATTTTTGAATAAATGATGTGGTGCATTTTAAGGCACAAGTCAATCATTCAGCATAAAACAGTTTTCGTGTCTGTCCAAAGACCCGAAGTTATTTCTGGGCATGTAAAGACATTTTTAAATAAATGATGTGGTGCATTTTAAGGCACAAGTTCATCAATCAGCATAAAACAGTTTTCGTGTTGTGTCCAAAGGCTCACGTTAATTTCTGCTAGTGTTCTATTTATTTATTTCCTGAGTAGATTTTATATTTTATTTTTTTTGCCAAAATATAGATGCTCAGACAGGGTTATGGTAGAGAAGGCGATACGTTGTATCGAGTAGAACTTTGCAAGATTTTGCTAACCAAGTGCACTGACTTGTTGATTTCAGGGATCTCTGGACAGTTCCAAGGCTGAGAGCATGGTAAAGAATCTGCAAATGAATGGGAGATATTTGCGTGATGTATGGTAATTATTTCTTCTGTGCAGGCTCTCATCCCTCGGTAAGGAAGGGAAAAGGAAAAAAAAACAACAAAATAATTAAAAAAAAAAAGGAGGAAAAAGGAAATTTCATTGAATGTATTTGTTGATGAGGCCAAACCCCCTGGGATAAAAGAAGCATGTGGTGGGCTAAATGCAACATCACCTCTTACCGCTGTATGTAACTGTATTTTATATATTTCATGGATGAATTAAATTCAAGGTTGCTAGCTGAAATTACTTGACTTGCAAAGAGGAAAATGGATTGATATATTAAAGGGGAAGCTAGTGAAAAAAAAAATATAGTAGAAAGTAAATAAATAGTCGGTTAGAAACCTAATAACTATAATCCATTAAGACAGTTCGGACCACAACTCATGAAGTATAGGTCCTAAACTAAAATTTGACAATTTGACTATTGTTATGGGCAAGGAAAAAAAATCCCATTGTTGAAATATCAAATACGTGAGTGCAATGGATTTTTGTGGACGTGGGGAGAGGTCTTATTATAAAGTACTTCACTAATTTAAGATAAAACTAATGAAATAATCACCGACCTTACCTTTTCTTTACTTATCAAAATATAGTATGTGAAAATTTTTTACCGTCGAAAACTGTCACAAGTAACATATCTGAGAAATTGATCGTTAGATTACTGTGATTTTTGGCATTCGAAAGTCAGCATGAAGCTCATAGTTGATTGTAGGATGCATATTTTGAAAAACTTACCATTGGACTAAATACTATGCATATGTATGTCAGGCATGCCAAAAATCACAGTGATCTTATTCATCATAAAAATAACCAACCAGTGGTGAGGTGCCATATGGCATGGAAGTTGGTGTGTTAGTGGCTACTAATGAGTCTAGATTTGCTGGTGAGCAGCTACACAATGTGCGACACGAAAGCAAAAAAAGATATCTAACGGCTGGGCTACAAAACTCAAAATTGGGCTGCCGTTTTGGAACTAAAAACACTGTTAACGTTTGTTAAGGGGTCTCTCAATAGTCTACTATCTCTCCCATTAGTCTATTATCTCTCCATCTTCCCCAAAAAAAATTTCTATCTCTTCAAGACTTAAAATCAAGAAACTGTTCTTCAAACAATCTTATATGAATTACAGAGCTCCAAACACATATATTCTTCAAACCCATCAAGCATAAACCATAAAAAATCAATTTATACCTAAACCAAAACCACAAAACCCTTCAAACCCAAGAAAACCCATTAATGTTAAGACCATTTGAAACCTTAGCTTCATGCCCACCTGAACCAAAATCCCTTCAAACCCCATTAACACATGCACCTCTGAAACCCATCCATTCCCATAAAAAAAACCCAATCCTGACCTCAAACAACAAACCCTCTTTAGCTTCAAAGTCAAACACCACCTTCCGTAAAAGTCTGGAAAATCCCAAACACACAATACCCAAATAAAGAAATGAATGAATTAATTATTTTTTTTAATAAAAATTTAAACCCAGAAAACAAAAAGTATACTTAATTATATTGAAAATAAAGAAAGAGCGAAGAAAGAGGAGAATGGAAGAAAGAGTGAAGAAAGGTGAGTTGCTCACTGAAAAAGTGAAGAAGAAGAAGGACAACAACAACGCTACATCAGGTGGTGCGCTGAGAAGATCAACGAGTTACTGTTAGAGAACTTTGCTTCCTCTGTTCTGATCTCAATAGTTCTGCTATTCACAGCAAATGATTATGGTTTTCAGAGTAACCCGATGTCTGTTATCAGCATAACCACCCACTAAAACCATCATTTCTCTTGTGGGTTTGTTTCAAATCTTCAAGAAAAGTGATACAAATGGTGGATTTGAGTGAAAAAATGAGTGATCATGACCTTCGTAGGTTTGAAGGTTAAAGAAGAAGAGAAGGGGTTCTAGTTTCTTTGAATCGGAGCAGATTTTGAGAAAATTGCGTTTAACGCCGTTAAGGGTTAGTTTTGTACCCAAAACGGCAGCCCAATTTTGAGTTTTGCAACCCAGCCGTTAGATCTCTTTTTTTGCTTATGTGTCGCACATCGTGCGGCTGCTCACCACCCGGTGAGCAAATTACTGCTCACCAGCAAATCCGAACTCGTTACTAATCATATTGTTAGTAGGCTTTTAATTTAGTTAGTGGAGTGGTTATGCCACATGTCAAACAATGTTAAAGTTTTAAAAAGTTAGTGGGACATTTGGCAATCATTTTGGTATGAAGTGGGAAGTTAAGAAAGTAGTGTAGCACTACTTCAAGAGCACAAAGTTGGTAGTTATCATGGCTGGCCAGACCTGCCATGGCCTATATATACTCAATCAAAGGAAAAAGCAAGACATACAATTACAACTCTAAAACAGCACAATGCTTTAAGACCTTTTAGTAGTTTTTTAGGTCTTTCTCTTCACAAGCAAATTTCTTTTCAAGTTTATTTCAAGCATCATTAGTTTAGTTCTAGCATCTTTTCAATTTCAAGCTATAGTTATTCAAGTTTTAAGCATTTCTACTTCAAGCAAGTGTCGCATTTCAATTTTCAAGTATCTTTTCATTACAAGTATGTCGACTTTCGTTTCTAGCATTGTAAGTATTTTTCTTGTTAATGCATTTTTTATTTAATTATAAGTAAGTTGATCGTTTTTTTTTTTTTTTGCCAATGTAATTCCAATTTGATTTTAGTTTTTATTAGACATTCCATACTAGAACTCAAGATGATCAACCTCTAATTCTCGTCAATTGCCTGATTTCATTTCAATTAGAGTGGCCGACTAGGCATTAGGACTACATCCTAATTTCATGGCCTATAAAGTGCTAGAGGTCGTGTTTGAACGGTCTCTTGGGCTTTAACTAGTCTTGGCACGCCCGTGCAAAGACATTCACCTGCAAGGTCTCGAGACTGTTTTTCTACCGAGAACATCCAAATGTCAATTTCTCTGATATGTCACTGATAAAAACTATGACAATTTTCAGCGATCAAAATTTTTCACAGTTTGTATTTTGAGATGCCTATATCGGATCACAGGGATTTTTTGCAGACGCAACATCAATATCAATGGTATCTAATCTAACAGTCGATTTTTCAAGATATGAATCCCACAATTTCCTATGAGCTTCATGTTGACTTTTGTGAAAGTCATATATATATATATATATACACACACACACGAGATTGCTATGTTTCGGCCAGTTGGATGTGGCTTGTATCCGATCACTTGCTTGCGACTGTTGGATTGATTTAATGGCTGAGATGCAATCTCAAAAAAAAAAAAAAAAGAAGATGAAGAATAAGAAGAAAGAGAGCAAAAGCTGAGAGTGACAAAAAAAAGAGAAAGGGACACTGATTTCAATACTCTCTTTCTCCCCTCATAAATAAGAGTGGAGATCTTCTGTCCTACTTGTATGTACCACTTTTCTGTCTCCTCTTACAAAAGTCCACCTTGAAAATCACACATTTTAATAAATATTCATATTTAAATTTTCAAGGTGGACTTTGGTACCAGGCAATCTGCGTAGAGTTAATTGCGAAACAAATTTTTAAAAAATTGCCGTTAGATTATATACGGTTCTTATGAATGTCATGCTTGCCAAGACTCACAGTGTTCCAATGGTCAGATTCTGAAAAATGCCAGTGACTTTTTTAATTTCAAAATGTCACCAATTTTTCCCAATAATTTTTTTTTTTAAGAAAATTAATAGTTAAATCACTGTGATGTTTTGTGAGTATGACTGTCATAAAAAGTATATCCAATCCAATAGTTCATCTTTTAAAATAATCTATTTTACAATTTTCCTTATATAACAACTTTGCATCTTGTGTTCTGAGGCCCTCTCCATTAACCCCATATCTTTCCATCACTTCAATACTTATTTATCCTTGAAAATTAATTTTAAAAATGAGATTTTGTTGCATTGGCAAATAGTATGTGGTATGCAAGAGAGATGAGTCGTGACGTTGGTGGCTTTTAGAACTTGCAGTAACAGTTGTAATTCCAATTTGAAAGAAGCTTTAGTAAATTAAAGAGCATTCTTGAAGAGTATGAGAGAGAGAGAGAGAGAGAGAGAGATTTCCAAAGAATATCTAGCAAAACTAAATTTCCCAAATCAGATCCCTAACCCTAAAATCCCCATCAAATCAAACATTTTCAATTACAAAAGCCATCCCAATAATCTATCAATATAAAGAGAAGAATCTCTATGTAAAAAGCTCTTGATCGAATATGCTTTTCTAGAGGCAAAAAAGAAACAAAAATTTTGATTTGTTGTTGTTATTGAAAAAGAAGACGACATGACTGAGACATGATAAAATTGAGTTAGTGATTGTCGGAATATCACAGATAGGCCCCACATTGGAGTCTAGAGTTGGAGTAGAGATTAATGGAAGGTCCAATTGATTTAGGCTTTATTTTGGATACGAAATTTCAAAGAGGGATTTGTGTTATAAAAAAAAAAAAGACAAAAAAATAAAAATTTCAAATGTTTATAAATTTTAAAATTCGATCATTTCAAAATTTCAAATGTTTAAAATTCGATCATTTATATAAATTTTGTGGTCCAACATTTATAAATTTTGAATTTTAAAATTCAATCATTTCAAAATTTCGAATGTTTTTGAAATCAACATCCAAAGATAACCTTAAATTGTAAGAAGAGGCGACTATGAGTACAACTTATCTTTATATATATAGACAGAAATAATCCAGTCAGCAATTCAGCATATACTTACAAAAGTTTATGTAAGCATGGGTTCGTAGATAATTGTGGAATATATGTTTTGAAAAATTTATCATTGGATTAGATATTATACTCATGTATGCATGCATGCAAAAATCATAGTGATTTAACGGTCGGGTTTCTTAGAATTGCCACTGAAAAAACTATATTTTGAGATGTTTATATTGGATCATTGTGATTTTTGACATGCATGACATCTATTAGTAGAATATCTGATCCGATTGTCAGTTTTTCAAAATATGCATCCCACAATTATTTGTAGGCTTCATGCTTACACACAAACACACATATATACCAAAAATTACATTGATCAAACGGCTAATTTTTTAGAAAACGAACTCTGAAAAACTATGACAATTTTCTATAATTTTTGATGGATTATTTCAAAATTGTGATATTATTTAAAAAAAGCCATTTAATAAATGTGATTTTTTTTTTTACATGGTGTATATAAATAAAATATTACATCTAATGGTCAATTTTTTTTTAAATACTTATTCTGTATTGAATTTTGCAAAAATTTTCAGCAAGTATGGTAATTCAATGAAAATATTTCAAGCAATTCAGACTTGGACAGCATAATTATTATTATTATTATTATACTATTATTATTATTTTTGGTAGAAGACGGAAGAAGATTTAAGTAGATACTAGAAAATGTCAAAATGCTAGTTGTTTGGTTTTCATTTGTCATGGGAAGGTTGTGGGTAGTTGGAAAATAATGAGAAAAAGGATGCCCATTTTCATAAGAGTTGGCGCATTTCTTAGAAAGTGGAGATCTTCTGTCCCACTTTTTATGTACCATTTCCTATCCCTTCTCACAAAAGTCCACCTTGAAAGAAGGGATAGGAAATGGTACATAAAAAGTGGGACAGAAGATCTCTACTCTTCCTTAGAAACTTGGGAAAATGATCAATAGGACCCTGAAAACAGTTTTTATTATCATCAAGTCCAAATCATAAGATCCTATACCAATAGGCCCCTCTAAGTCAAAGTTAAAGTCAACCCATGTCAATAAATTGTCTAATATACCCTCTTCACATATTCAATTATGATTTAATTATTTAACTATTTTCATATTTAATGTCCTAAATTTTAGGAAACTAACCTATATGATTTATATATATCTTAAATGCATTTAAACGTAGCATTATCTTTGAATTTGAAATCCTTTTGCACGGATTGGATGGTGCTGAGCTCCCTCTACAGGTCGTCTGCTCTCTCTAGGTCGTCCTTCTCTAGGTACAAAAAGGACATTATGGGATATCTCCAAAATTGGATGTACTTCGGCTTAAGCAAAGGAATTAATTCTTTGAAAAGAGGCCCTTTATCCTAGGGGTAGGGAAGGAATCCGCTGACAACGAGCTCCGCCGCTCAAAGATGCCATAGAAGCGCTTTTAACGCGCGTTTAGATTGCTTTTCGTTACTTTTCTTTCCATAGGCATACATTGCAGTCTAACCTTCTAACTTTAGGGGACTGAGAATCAGTCTTTTGATCCTCCTCGAGCTTACTCTCGTCTTTCGAATTAAGATTCCGATTTAGTTGGTGCAGACGCTGAAGGATCAGCTGACACTAGATAGGAAAGGGTTTCGATCGAAGCTCTCGAACCTGTTCCGAAGTCAGTTTAGGATTCGGTTTCCTATCCGGTTGGTGTTCCGACATCCCGAATCGAGGTGGCTCTAAACTCAGGGCTAAACGCCGTTGGTTGGTTTTCCAGTACTCACTTTCTTTGTGGACTGTTTGATCCGCTTCTGCTTATGCTTCTTCTCAAGATTTACAGAGAGTCATGGATCTCTGTAAATCTTCACTCTATATTTTCAAATATTTATGAATCATGCATCTCTGATTTTGATTTACAAAAAAGTTATGATTTTTTTATACTATGAGTCATATATCTCAGTACTTATTTTTGGATTTTTAAGATGATTGTTTGCTATTATAACATGGTTGTTTGTACTTATTTTGGAATTTTTAACATGGTTGTTTGCACTTATTTTGGGATTTTTTTATACTATGAGTCATATATCTCTTCACATGTTGTGGTGAGATTTACAGAGAGTCGTGAATCTCTATAAAACTTGACTTGTTGTGGTGAGATTTACAGAGAGTCATTTACAAAAAAGTTATGTGTATTTATATATTGAGTCATGACTCTCTGGTAACATGTTCTATCATTTTTTGGT
>JAESVK010000323.1:257640-270096 GCA_017140935.1 Hamamelis virginiana | reverse complement strand
TATCTCTGTAAAAATAAAGTGAGATCTAGATATATCTTGTTGGAATCATGTTCGTAGAGTGAAGGGCTTATACGTAGCCATATCTAGTAGTCAAGATTGAATAAGCGCTAAGGGCATAGCTAGAGGCACAATATTTGAAATAATCCCTTAATTTTATCTTGATATAATCCCTTGATTTTAGGGAAGTTGATTAGGATTGACTTTCCTTTGTAAATGAATTTTAATATTTGAAATATTCATTGATTCATGGAGAAAATATTGGATAATATTCTGTTAAGTTGATTTTCTGATAATAGTGGATAATATTGGATAATATCCTGTTAATGAAAGGGTATTTTTGTCCATTTTAATCAACTTTCACAGATACAAGTATCATCAAAAAAGGCAGGGGCTTATTGGTATAGCACTCTTGTACCAAGGGCCTATTGGTATAGAACCCTAGAAACTTTAGGTTTCTTTTAATTAAAGTGGATCATTTGTTTGTTTAGTCATTAGTGGCATAGATATTTATTTTTTGGAGAGAAATTTTTAATTTTGAGTTAGAAAAATATATGAATATCCATTTTATTTATTATCTCTTACTAATATATACGTTAATTTCTCTTTCAAAATCTAACCTAGTAAGCTCTCATAAATATATCGTAGAGTTTCTTCCAAACACAAGATTTCACTCTCAAAGGACCCAAAAAAAGGGTTAATTAGTCATACATGCTTCAAAAAAGTTCCATCCAAAATTAGGGCTAAAGAAAATTTTCATGACCCACAACATCCAGGACATTTTAAATGTTAAGGAGATTCTTCGCAAAAAAATAAAAAAAATAAAAAAAATAATATTAGGGTGATTCTATTGCCACCACCTAAACTGCTAGTGGCTACTAGTTAATGATATTTTTATTTATTATTGTGCCCACCTATAAAATTACTATTATGGATAATTCTAGATAAATAAATAGAAAAAAAATAATCAAACTAGTTCCTACATCAACTGTCTTTTTCTCATAGTCATATCTCTTGCATAAATCATAGTCTCACAAATTCTTATATTTTCACAGTTACTACCTAAAAACTATAACCAAAGAAGATGTTTGTTGATCAATGAATAATGAAATGGTCGTATGGGAGGATTCCAACAATGAAAATGTATATTTTTTCAAGTATGATATAAATTTTTTAAGGTTTTTTTATCATGAATTCGTGCTTTTGTTTATACCCATACAATTGAACATCAGACAATATTCATATTGGACGAATTGAACATCTCATGGTGTTCAATCCTCCTAATTGAGCAGAAAGTTATGGTGTAGAGTACAAATGTGTGGGCTTTCTCAAGTTTGAAGAGTAATGAAATGAAAGGGGCTTAAATATGTGTGGGGGGTTTTGAACTTTGAATGGTGTTTTGAGTTTTTATTACAATTGGTTTTTTACAGATAGTTTTTGTTTAAATAAGGCTTAAAATGCAGTATTTGTTTGGATCCGGCAAGCTCTCTGTGGTTCCGACGACGACCTCCACAGGTCCGTCGAGAATGGGTCTGGTCGTCGGGGGAAGTAAGGGGTTTGGGCTTTTTGTATAATGTCGTGAGAGGCAGATTTGAAAATTGATTAATATGCCCAGTTAAAACCTTATTCAAATGGTAGAACCATTGTTTCCAACTACGGTTTTGGTTTTTAGTTTCACGTACACCTCATGAGACCCACTTGCTGATGTGGCATTTTGACTAGGTAAGGATATATTTTTATAATTTTTTTTATATGGAAGTCATTTTTATAAATAATTTTTAAAAGAAGGTCATTATATTAATAAAAAAAAAAAAAAAAAAACTACTTTCCATTAAAATTTTATCTTTTACTTAAAAGTAGGTTTATTTGAATGTTGCATTAAAATTGAATTAATTATATAATTAAACTCTGTCACTCCTTAATTTCATGCCACCACCATTAATATCATTGCAATATTTTTATTATTATTTTTCTTTATTCGGTCAAGAGTTGAAATTTAAATGATTTTGGTAAAAGCAAAAAATGTTGGAACCAAGACTTTGGCCGCCCAATTCGAAAGGTCCAAGTATGGCTACATGTGTTGACATTTGACAACACTGCTTGCTGCTTACTTTTGATTTGAAAGTCACCAATACCCTCACCTACTACCTTTTTGCGGTCTAACCGACTGACCCACCGGACGCCGCCACAATCACAAATTTAACACAAGGGCTTTATTATTATTATTTTTATTTTTTAATAATATATATATATATATATATATATATATAGGTTCCGGTTTTGTAAGGAAGTTCTTACGCTCTTATCGTAAGAACTTCTTCACTGGGAGAGAGATATTTGAAAAATCGATCGTTGGATTAGATAATGTTTACATGTATGTCATGCCTGTCAAAAATCACAATGATCCAACGGTTGATTTTTAAAATAAAGTCATTTAAACAACTTTGACAGTATCCAACGGTAAATAATGTCAAAGCGTTTTACGGAGTGTATTTTGAAAACCAATTATCTGATCACTGTGTTTTTTGGCAAACATGACATTCATAAGAACATTATCTAATCCAACGGTCGATTTTTCAGAATATCATTTCTATGGCTTCCAAAATGGACGTTCTTACGATAACGAGCGTAAGGACGTTCTGACAGATCAGAATAGTATATATATATATATATATCTATATATATATATATTTGTTTTGTTTCATTTTTTTTAGTAGGCCATATGGATAAAAATAAACTATGAAATAGAACGAGGTCGGCATCCAACGACAACCGCCTTATCGTCCATAAGGGACTTAATACAATCAAGTAAAGCATAAAAATAGCGAAACATCCAGCAAAGTTGCAGGCCATTGCTGTAAAGGCATCAACACAGTCATTACCCTCACGATAAATGTGACCAAGGCGTATGTCCTTGAACTTCTTCATAATTCACCAAAAATTATAGTGATCCAACGGTTGGTTTTTGAGAAAACTAACTGCTAAAAAATGATAACAATTTAAAGAACAAAAAAGTCATAATTTTTCAAAATTATTTTTTTCAAAAACAAACCATTTGATCACTGTAATTTTTTGAAGACATGACATACATGATAGGAGTATTTAATCAAACGTTCAATTTTTCAAAATTTTCACAGCAAGTGACTCTATAAGAGAGCACCTGATGCAAGAAGCATCAATTGCACCTAATATCAGAAGTTATATATATATATAGTCACATTATTCTTACCGTTTGCTTTATCATTATTTTTACAGTTCGTTTTCAAAACACTAGTATGAGTCCACTATTTTGAGAAATCGACCATTGAATTAGATTATCTACTTATGCATGTCATGTATGTAAAAAATCACAATGATCCAACTATTGGTTTGTAAAAAATATCATTATGAAAAATTATTATACTTAGATATGTTAAGAAATAATGCAATTTTTTATATTGAGATGTTTTAAAATATAACCATTGGATCAATATGATTTTTGGTATGTATGATCTACATAAGTAGGGTATCTAATCCAATGATCAGTTTCTTAAAATATTAAACCCACATTAGTATTTTGAGAATGTGAGGTAAAAATAGTGGTAAAGCAAGCAGTAAGGAACTTGTCCCATATATATAGAGAGAATGAAATGATCTAGTCAGCTATAGCTGATTTTAATAAAATGGGTTTAGAATCATTCAATCATTTCTCACTTAATGCATGATTCATTGTGAAAAGAAATCCAATGACTTAAATCCTTAACTGATTTTAATTAAAATAAGCTATATCTAATTAGATTATTTCACTACATATTTGTGTTCTTGAACGTGGGTTACAACTATTTGACCATTGGTATCCACTTCCAAAAACTCATCTCAAGCCTATGAGCCACATAAAGACCATCCCCAAAAAATACAAAAAAACAAAAGAGGCCCCAAAACTCCCATTTTGGCCTCTGATAATGCTCATGCCCCTGCCTCATTTTCACCTCCCAAAGATGCCCCATCCCTATTGAGCATAACATAGGGAAGGGTAGGACCACACAATGACCTCACTGTTTTAGTTTTCTATTTATAATATCCATGTATATATTTATTGGGTCATATTGAAATGACACAAATTTTGATACAAGATTTAATAATATTTTATAACAATTACATTTTATAAAATTTATGCGTGCTAAAATTCTCATTGATTAAACACCAATTAAACTCATATTTTTAAACAATAAAAAAAATTATATTTATGGATAAAATGACTCTTAATTATGATATAAAAAATCATTTACATGAGCAAAATATCACTTTTTTTTATTTATTTATTTTTATAAATGGTTCCGATAAAATATTATATTTTAAAATAGTTTTTCGTCATTTAAATGACCAATATTTACTTGAGAATGGATTTCAATTTATCTTTGTCATGAGAGAAAAATTAAAACCTAATTGAACTTTTATTTCTACACGGATTGGATCATTGGAATATATATAGAAATCTTCTTCACCACAGTTATGGTAAGTTATACTCCGTAAATGTAACCCAACTCAAACTCCCATTCAAAGAAACGTTGGGGCTCTTTAGCCAAAAGTCAAAAGATGACAAATCAAAGGTCAAAAGGTGAGCGATGTTTTAAGCAATATTGACTTCTTCCATGCTCTTCCTCAACAATTGAGATTGAGATTATTTTGACCACTACCTTGGCTATTAGAGGGGGCTGAGGCCTTTATCACAACGATTTCTCTTTTATTGATTTTTACAAGATCACATGGTCTGACCACTACAGTGATACCGGATTTTCACATCAACAATTTCATATTATATATAAATAGCCCGCGTGAAAAAAATTTAATGAAAAATCGACTGTTGGATTAGATATTTTACTTATATATGTCATATATACTAAAAATTACATTAATTTAATGGCTATTTTTAAAAAAATATCACAGTTTTAAAATAAACTGTGAAATATGTGAAACTATTACAGTTGATTTTTTAAAAAACCAACTATCGGATTAATGTAATTTTTGGTATACGTAATGTATAGCGAAATATCTAATCAAATGATCGGTTTCTCAAAATACTTATTTCACGCTGGATTTTGCAAATCGCATGTCAAATTAGCTAGAAATAAAAACTATGTGTTAAAGGGAATGTATTAATTTTATATATATATATATATTCTATGCCTCGTGGATCAACAGGTCTTAGTTGAATGAAACCTAACCATTTTCTTAAGCATTTTGAACCAATATTGTTTAGATGAACTTAATAAATAATAATACTGACAAAATTTATGGGAAGCAGCTCATCACGTGGACATCAGGATACTGTTTGAATCTCAAAAACGAATAAAAAAAAAATGCTAAAATTTACTTAAAAGTATATATATATTTTAAATATTTTTCTTTTTTTCTTTTTTTGTTTACTTGATTTTTTTCAGCTTTTTCAAGTTCTAAGCATATGAACCAGTATTTCTACCATCCGTTTTAAAAATACCGATATGTGTCGAATATTTTGAGAAATCGATTGTTGGATTATATATCTTTCTTATGTATATCATGTATGTCAAAAATCAGAGTGATCCAACAATTGGCTTCTGAAAAATATCAGTGAAAATTTATGCGGGGCGGGTTTTCCAACTTAAAATGGGACGAGGCGGGGCGAGAATTATGCGGGGCTGGGGCGGGTTTTCCCATTGGATTTGAGAAAATAATTAAAATATTTTTTAAACTTCAATTCTATTTTATTTTGGAATGAATCCTAACCATAATCTCAACAAATTTTGATTTCTATCTTGGATTATAAGTATTTGTAATTAAAATATATATTTATACACACTAACTTGGTGAAAAGAATAGAAAAAAATAGAAATAATAAAAATCTTAAAACACTAAATATTGTAAATAAATGAAAAAAAAATTAGTACAATTATATATATATAGATATTCGGAACGGGACGGGTTGGAGAAGCCATATCTCATTCCCGTCCCAAACTCTATAGGGTTTCTAAATTTTTTTTTCCCAAACTCTATAGGATTTTCAAATTTATTTTCCAAACCCTTCCCAATAGAGGTAGGGTGGGGCGGGATGGATTACCCTTTTAATCCATCCCATTGACATCCCTAACCAGTAAATACAATCTGAGGAGGACAAACGTGGGAATCAAATCCTTGCAGGAGCCCACAGATTATGAAATGCTGGAAATCATGTTTAATGTGATGGCTTGATCCCTGTGATTGGCGTCTCTCCGCGCCTACCACAATATGAGGCTTACATTTACTTATCTGGCTCATTATTATCGAGTCTCAATCATGGCTTTTTACAAAATGATTGATTACATTATGTATCATGTTAATTAGTATTATCATATAATGATCAATTTCAGGATTTTTATATCCTTTTTATTTGCTTTTTTCTAAATCACATTTGGAGTTTTGGAGCTTATAATTACACTTATTTTAGAGCCTTTTTGTGTGTGTGTTAGGTTTTTTTTTTTTTATTTTTTATTTTTAGAGAACTATCTATTCATACATATTTTTTTAGAATTATTTTCTAACTATATTTTCATATATCAAAATTTTTATACTAAAAGCGATTGTGACAAAAGTCGGAATGTCCAAACTTTTGAAATAATCACTTCTAGTATGAAAATTTTGCGTTCGGATTTGTTAGTGAGCAGTAAATTGCTCACCACCTAGTGAGCACCCACATGATGGGCGACACTGAGGCAAAACTCAAGATCCAAGGGTTGCTGTGCAAAACGCTCTGGGTGAATGTCGTTTTGGCCTAAACGGCCACCAACAGGAGCCCCATTAACGTTATTGAAGCTCGTTTTCATACTAGAAATGATTGTAGCAAAAGTTAGGGGTCCCTACTTTTGTCACAATCATTTCTAGTATAAAAATTTTTATATGTGAAGAGGCATGGTTTCAAGACAATTCTAAAGAAATATATAAATAAATAAATCTCTAAAAATAATTTAAAAAAAAAATAACACAAACCGACCCTTAGTATTATGGGAAAATAAGTTGGCCAAATGAGCCTCATATGGAAAGCAATATTGATTATGGAAAAATAATATATTTAGCAATAAATAGCTTTTTTTTTCCCTCTACATTAGTGTTCAATGTAATTAATGACATGATAGCAAGGTTAGTCGCGTATCAATTTATTATTTTGATGTGGCATTTGACATAGTAGTTAATTTTATTTATTTTTAGCAAATATAATTGTACTTTATTTTGAGATTGTCATGTTAGCTTGAAGATGCAAAAAGGATAATGCAATATTCTTTTTAAACAAATTGTATTCAATAATTTAACTTTGTTTGTCATGACACAAAGCTATAATAAAATTGAATACAATAGAATTCATTTTAAAATTTTATTTCTTTTATTTGGAATGGAGAGATGATTTACACTGTGTTTGGATTGAGAGAATTGGAGAGAAGAGAAGAGAACCTCATTAAAAAAAGAGAAGAGAATGATGAAGTTAACTATCTCTCCACATTGTTTGGATAGTTTTAGGAAGAGAAAAGAAAATATTAAGGTGTAATTTTCAATATTACCCTTACTCTTCTAACACTCCAAACAATGTGTGTAGGCAGAAAAGTAAAATTGCTGTCCTTTCTCTTCTCCTCTCCAAATCTCCCCAATTTGGAGAGAATAAATATTGGCTCCCTTTCCCTCCACTTTCTCTCCCTCTCCTTTGGTCGACATTTCTGGATTACTTGAGAAAGTGGAATGTGATGCTTGAGAAAGTGAAATATGTAATAGGATTCCAATGTCCATGTTTGGTAAGTTAGCAATGTGCAATAGGATTCCCGATTCTAATGTTTGGTTAGTTAGGAATGTGTAATGAGATAAATCCCAAATTATTTAAAATTTCCATTATAACCCTTCCAATATCCTCTCCCCTACATTTTTTAAGCACCCAAATAGAAAATCTCATTATATTGCCCAAAAAAAAAAAAAAAAAACCAAAAAAAAAATTTAAAAACCCTTTTTTTTTTTTTTTTTCCGTACACTTTCCCAATAACCAAACATAGAATGTCGCACCACAGGTGCAGCCGCTCCCCCGCTCTTCCTCCTCCTCTTCTTCTTCCTTCTTCTTCTCACTGTGCAAAGAGGGCTAGGAATGATCAGATTGATGTGTGAGGAATTTTAGGACATGAGCATCATTAAATTTTGGGCAAGTGAAATAATAAGGACTCGCTAATCATCTATATCTATATCTATATTATCTATAAAGCTAGAAGTCTCTCTTCGTCGGGTCACTTTATTTTTTCTAAAAATACCCATATAACAAATACAAGTTACACATTAAATTAAGACCATTATGGTAAATTACAACACAATTAATCCACCTCCCACGATTTTAGGAATTTGAATGTGGGTAGTTCTCCATCGGTTATCCTATTTTCAAATATTTATTTTCATCTCTTCCAAACCAACCTCCACACCATTGCTTTGGATGATAATAACCTCTTCAGAAACACAGCAAGCCAGATTTTTTTTTATACAATCTATTCTGACTTTTTGCTTTCATTTTTAATTTATTCTCTCTAAAACACATATTTTTCATTATCATTCATGAATAATTTTCTTACTTTTTAAGACTTGGTATTTAATTGTTATTCATAAACTTGATATTCAATTGGTATTCATAAATCTACGGATGTAGTTTTAAACAGATATTGATGAAATCTGTATTTTAAATGGATATTAATATTAAAACAGATATTGACACCATCAGATATTGATGAAATCTCTAAAGTTTTTTTTTTCCTTTCTTTTTCAACTTATTTTTTTCAAATAACATTATTAGACTTTGAATCTTTCGCTCACAAAAAATAAAATAAAACCACGACATGGTGGAAGAAGAATTTCGAATTTTACGTTTTCTAGCAATTCTCTTCTCTGTCTTATATGTTTTTCCTATTCATTATTTATATTTATGTGTTAGTTGATTAGTAATTAAAAAAAAAAAAAATTTAATACCAGTAATTTTTTTTCCATATTTTATGAATTCTTTTATTTATTTGAATTTAAAATCTTAATTACATATAGAATGCTTCTGTTAACAATTCAATATTTTTATGATTTCTTTTATTTTAAATACAAATCTTATTTATACACGTTAAGTGCTGGAAAATTTGGGAAAGAAAAAAAAAACGTGAAAACCGAACCTCATGCATGTTATTTCAATTTCACTTATGTAATATTTATGTTATTTCTATCATAATTCATTATTTTATGGTTGCTTCCCGTACCGGATATCTTGGATTTAATTTTACTTTTTTGCTTTAATTTAACTTTTTTGCTTTAATTTAATTTGAAAGAATTTTATTACTCCTATAATTTATTGAATTTTATTAGAGCATATGTTAATTTAACAAATGGAGTTCCACTTATAAACTAATTACTCAAAACTAAGTATAAATTTAAATATAAGACCTTATCATATTATGTGATCATCTCATGAAAAATCAATCATTAAGAAACTGTTTGGGAGGGAGTCAACAACTTATATTCTATCCCAAATTCCTCATGTCAATCATTAAAAAAAAATTGGTCAGATTTCTTGGACTTAATAGGGGATGGTAATCATTTCCAAGAGGGATTAACGAGGAAAGGGTAGCAGCTCCTATCCACCTGTGCATGCTCTAGATAGCACGATTTTGATCAAAACATCATTATGGGTCTTGGGTTGGAACAATTATTTTCCTAATCTCATCCCATCTCACACCGCCACTTGTCTCCATGTTTTGAGAGAACAAATATGGATAATCCCGACAAAAGAATAAATTTTGATATTTTGATAATAATACATTTAGATGAAATTTCAAATTTCATTTTAATCGATATTTACTTGCTATTTTTTGAAAATATGTATTAGATCAAGCATACGTTGTTAAAATTGAACAAATGATTCCTACATTAACAGATCATGAAAATTTAGTATTCCACTTTAAGCATTTTAGGTTATTCAATCCAACTCTATTACTGAAATCTCCACTAATCAGAATAGTAATAGAATAGATATAAAACTTTTAGAATTTAGAATCATTTTAGAGTCATAACTCACTAGAATCAAGATCAAATTTGATTGTACGATTCAGAACCTTGGATTCTCAATGAACATCTTTCACATAAAATGCATGCACACGATTTTCCCAAATGTATCTACAAAGTTTACATAAAAAATTCTAGTAGTTTCTAAAATATTTCCTAAAAATTTTTCCAAAGTTTATCCAAAATTTCCATAAACTTTTCCATTAAATTTTCCGAAAGTTCAAAACTTAAGAGACAATTTTTACAAAAACATGTTTCCCAACTTTAACTAATTAAGTTTTCAAGCAACTAGAAACAGGGGCGGAACCAAAGCAAAGGAAAGGGTGGCCATGGCCCCCCGACTTTTGAAATTCTTTAATACACTACATATATTATTTTATATATTAGGGCTTCTATTATAAGGTGCACCTTACATAATTTTGCGTAAGATGACTTCTATAGGACCAAATGCTGATCATATTTTGAAAAATTAACCGTTAGATTAGATGAAATGTTGAGGCTGTGAGATAGTGGGGTTGGTGGATGGGTCCCGCTCATATGAATTTAATTTTTTTTTTAAAAAAATAGATAATAATTAAAAAGATTAATGAAAAAATTAAAATTATAAATCTCAAATGAATGTTATTAGTGAGTTAGAAATATAATTATAATAAAATTTGATAAAAAAGTAAAAGCATATGTTAATATTTCAAAATTTTTATACTAAAAGTTGTTGTGACAAAAATTATAAATATCAACCGTAAAAAATTCAAGGGAGGTTACATTAGCACTGGGTCAGTTAGTGTTTTAATTGCAACCATCCAATAGCTTATATGTTAGTTTGATAATTTATGTCATACTAATTTTTTCAATATACCAATTATTGTGTTATCCTGGTTGAAAACATAAATTTATGTTATGTGATTGAGAAGAACCAGTTAGCAAATTGACCCAAAAAAAAAAAAAAAAAAATACACTACAAATGCTTTATTGTTAGGTCACATTAAATTTTTGTTGTGGAGATTTGAGAATCACTGACATAACCTATATGTTGGTTTTTTATTTGAACCCATGTATCCTAATTTTCTTGTGAACAAAAAATATCTTTATGGTTGAATTACATCCCAATATAAGCATCACAACTTATTATGATACATAAAAAAATTAATTTTATGTTCAACTCTAATGCATTGAAATAATTTATAATTTTTTAGAGTTGAATCACCATCAATGTGCCTATTTATTTACTTAATTTAATTAATCTTTCATTTTATTTTATTTTTAAAAATTTCAAACAATTTTTGAATTAGTTATATTTCGAACATATATGTTTACAATACCATTCACAATCCTTTAATTAGAAAAAAAAAAAAAACAAACATAAAAATCTCATGAAATGATATCGCGTTACGTACAAATGAAAGTTGCACACGCATTGAGTGTGCGCGGTGCCAGTTTTAAATTATTGTAAAACACATTGCGTGGAATGTTGGGTGCAATACCACATCTCAAAGGGTTTGAGATTACCCAAATTTGGGAATGTGATGCCTCATCGGTTACCACTTACCCAACCCAAAATGCTATGCAAACACTTTATTGTAAAAGGAAAAACATTACACTTTTCCTGCAAAGTTTTAGGCAACCAAACGGTGCCTTAGAATTCAAAATAAGCGTCTTTGTATTAATAGTGGTTAGTTAGAGTGGTTTTGGAATTCAATACAAGAACTTAAATAAAATCAAGGGTGGGGCTATATACAGCCCACCTTTGACTAAAGGCAGCCCATTTTCTAAATACAACTCACCCATATGTATTTTTACTAAAAGCAACACAATAAAATTTTAATTAATATACCCATTTTATCCTTTACTAAATACAACCATTACATAACAGAAATACTATAAGCAACTCATATTACCCCGAACACTATATTACTCCAACACCAAACTTAAAACATATTACCCCCAATACTTTTGTCTTAAGTTTGTTTGTATATTATTGGTAAACATTATATTTGGATTAAACCTGCTTCAAAACATGAAAAGTAGCACTCTATAACCATTGTGGTGTGATGGTATTACGAAAAAAATCCACATTTCGATCGGAAAATAGAAAAAAAAAAAAAAAAACTGTGTTCGTGTTCGCATTCGGCCTGGTAAGTTCGAATGTGAAGCTTTAGTATTCAGTAAGCCAACACCGAATATGAAGTTTTAATATTCGATAAGCTAATGCAGAATATGTATGTTTAATATTCGACAATTACATATTCAGCATTAGCTTACCGAATATTAAAGCTTTATATTCGGCGTTGGCTTACTGAATACTAAAGCATCACATTCGGTGTTGGCTTATTGAATACTAAAACATAATATTCGGAGTTACCAGGCCGAATGCGAACATGAACACAGTTTTTTTTTTTTTTTTTTTGT
>JAESVK010000323.1:227188-257240 GCA_017140935.1 Hamamelis virginiana | reverse complement strand
TATTGGGGGCTGAGGTTTTTTTTTGCAATTGTCGTTGTGATTGCCGCAGTCTTTTATTGTCATGGGTGCGGTGGTAGTGTTTGATGGCGGTGGAAGAAGAAGAACATGAAGAAGAAAAATAAGAAGTTGTTGTTTGAAGAGCTTGGTGATTGAGAGGATTGAGAGTAATGGGTTGTATTTAGACTTTGGGCATTTATGGTATATTAAAACTTTTATTTTGTATAGTAATGGGTTGCCTAAAGATTAGTGGGCTGTAGTTAGAAAAGGGTAAAATAGACCCAATAAAATTTTTAAATGGATTGCCTTTAGTAAAATGGTGGGCTGTATATAGCCCCACCCTAAAATCAATTCTAACCAAGTTCACCACTCTTGTTAATATTTGCAGATCTGAGAGAGGCGAAAATCGATTATATTCTAATTTTGTGTCATGTCAAATAAGGATTTTAGTATAAAATAGAACTATACATCAATTCTATTCTAGTTTTGAACATGATGATTGGAGTATTAGAGCAACTCCAATAATTTGATGCATTTACTTGGATTCAAATCTATTTTTAAAATATGGTATAGTGAAATGCATTACTATTTGGCTAGAGGTGCTCTAATAGTGTAATATCTTTTTTGGCTCTTCTTCGATCTCTCCCCCTTAACAAAACACAAATTTCCATGCATTTTTACTTGTTTTCGAGAAAAGTGGATCCATCCAAAATTTGATCTAATGCATTTTGTATTTCGTTTTTATTCTGTCCTTGGAGTACCATTTTTTATATTCAAATACAAAAAATAGATTTGCATCCCATTTTAAAACTACTATTGAAAATAGCTTTGGGCCTGTTTATGTTAACTTTTTTCTAAAATCACTTTTGAAAAACTATCTCTTCACATATCTTTTTAAAAAAGTATTTAACCAAGAACTCCCTAGTATATGGGTTGTATACCCAAACCCCCCTTAAGGAAAATCTAGTTTATGAAAGAGAAAAATTATATACCTTCTGACGTATTTGCCTTCATTTATAGAACCTGGTTTTGAATTTTTTTCAAAATCGGTTTTTGCCAAAAAAGGATATATCAATTGCCATATATTTTCAAATAAGTAAATTTATATAAACTATATTCAATGTATCTAATATGATTTTCAAACAAGTAAATTTACCTAACTCGTATACACGTGGTGAATGTGCATATAGACATATATCTTCAAACAAGTAAATTTACATAAACTGTATTGTATGCATCAAATCTTATTTTCAAACAAATAAATTTATTAAACTCGTATACACTTGTTGGATGTATATATTGCTGTATATCTTTAAACAGGTAAATTTATATAAATTGTATTGTATGTATCTAATTTGATTTTCAACAAATCCATTTTTTTTTTTTTTTGCTACAATGCACTTTTAATGGATTCTTTGAGAATAAATATAGAAATGATACTAATAATTCAAAATTTGAAATGAATGCAATTTTAAAAATTTCCATAAAGAGTCCAATACAAATGCAAGCTCCTGATGAAAACCAAACATAATCTAAATTTTTTCCATAAATCCCATATAGTTACACAAACTCTAAACGAAACCACATTAAATGTAATCTTATCAAATAAGGTCAAAATTATCAATATAAAAAATTGGTTGACTTTAGAATATTCTGAAAGGATCTCATGGTAAATCTTAGAGGGTGTTAGGCCTCATGGTACAGAATCTAATTTATAGGGGAGTTTGAATAATTTTTCTTTTTAAAAATTATATTCAAACTATATCTTCACATATTAAAATTTTCATACTAGAAGTGATCATAGCAAAAATTAGGCCCCTTAACTTTTGCAATTCAACTTTTGCTACAATCACTTTTATTGTAAAAAATTTGCCAACCCTCCTATAATTCCTCAAGTAATCTAGAAGTGATTATCGGATCAATTTTTTTTTCTTTTTATTATTTAGCAATATATATCAATAGGTTAATGGTTAGTTGTTAGTGGGAAAGAGGAGCAAGTAATGAACAACAAATAGGTTAGTGATCAGTTGTTAGATCAAGTAAAATTTTGAGTTGAAAACTGTTTTAACTTGTATAAGGGCAAATTTCATTAAAATTAATTAATTATTAATTAATTATTAATCACGTACCACATTAAGCAGCACAACAAAAAGGTTTACAAAAAGTCCAGAATGAGTAACCTTTTATTGTTAAAAAGTTAAAAAAAAAAAAAAAAAAAAAATCCGAAATATGAGTGTGTATATAAGATAAGACACACGAGTGCATTTTCTCTCAATATTCTTATTTTTTAATTAAAGGACAGAAAAGGGCACTTAACCAAAAGCTGTACTACTACTGTACACTCTCAAATGAGTTATAAAATCACTGCATTATTTAACCACACTCCTAACCATGGTTAATGGTGTTAGGTGGTTTGACTAGTCTGGTTTGGTAGGCGTTGGGTTGGTTAATTGGTTTGGTCACCACTGCCTGCCTAATATATACTACCCCTTATCTCTCTCCTCTGTTCAGAGAGAGTCTCTCCTACCGCGCCTCACACCAACTTGAGAGACTCTTTCTTCAATCTTCTCCCATTCTTCTCCTCCCTCACATTAATTGCTTCAAAAAGTCAGTTTTCTTTTACCGTAATCCGGTGAATAGTTCCTTAGTTTTACCATTTCCGGCACCGGATTCCGGTTAAGAAATCTGACACACAGCATGCAATCGAGCTCCATAAAAGTGTCGCCTCTTGATCTGATGTCAGCTATTCTGAAAGGCAATATGGAGCAGTTGAACGCGTCGTCAGATTCCGGTGACGCGGTGGCGATGTTTATGGAGAATCGCGAGGTTTTGATGATACTGACGACTTCGATCGCGGTTCTGATCGGGTGTGTTGTGGTGTTCTTGTGGCGGAGATCGTCTGGCCAGAAGTCGAGAGTCGTGGAACCTCCGAGGCCATTGATTGTGAAGGAACCGGAAGTTGAAGCCGATGATGGAAAGAAGAAGGTCACGATCTTCTTTGGTACGCAGACTGGTACTGCCGAAGGATTCGCGAAGGTTAGCTATACATACACATATATGTATACGCGCGCGCGGCCGCGTATGTAAGGTTTTGTGTATCCTTTGAGGTTGTGTTGTTTGGTTGTTGAGTGATCTGATTGTTGTGTAGGCGCTTGCTGAAGAAGCGAAAGCGAGATATGAGAAGGCTACATTTAAAGTTGTTGATTTGGTATGTATGACTAGTTTGATTTCATTTCTATTGTGCGTGTATGTGTGTGTGTGTACACACACACACACACACACATAATGGTTGGTACCTAGTACTTGAATTGTCATGTTGATGTTATAATTGAATTGTTCATATAGGATGATTATGCCGCCGATGATGAAGAGTATGAGGAGAAATTAAAAAAAGAAACTTTGGCTTTCTTCTTCTTGGCCACGTGAGTTTTAACTTCACTTTCTCTCTCTCTCTCTCTCAATTTCAAAGTTTATATTTTTAATACTTTGGTAAATTTGATCAATTGGTGGTGCTGTAGGTATGGAGACGGTGAGCCAACTGACAATGCTGCCAGGTTCTATAAATGGTTTACAGAGGTAAATTTTTATTAATTTTAAATTTAATTATGATTTGGGGTAAATTGGCGGTGAAGTTTGGGCGGTGTGTTCTGATGATATGAATGGGTATAGGGGAAAGAGAAAGGGGAATGGCTTCAGAACCTGCAATTCGGAGTGTTTGGCCTCGGCAACAGGCAGTACGAGCATTTCAACAAGGTTTGCAATCAAATTCAATTTAACTGTCCGCTTTTTAAAATTTTCTCTTGTAGAAGAAAGATACATTTACTTTAGCTGTTTACCATGGACTCATATATTGATTTATGTATTTGTTGTTGGACAACAGGTGGCAAAGGTGGTGGATGAACTCATTGTAGAGCAGGGTGTGTTCTTTATTCCTCTTTCCTTCCTTTTTGTTTTTTAAAGCTCCTTTTTCGGGACTGTGAATCTTTCTGTAATTTAATTTTGATAGCATGGTCATTGCTGATGGGATGGGTTGGCTTGCTAGGGCCTAGACATGAAAACCAAACTCGCTTATATCAGTGACCTGTGAAAATACCAATAGAATACGTATCATGTACTATTCTGTTTCTTTATCTCCGAAAAGCTTAGCTATGTATAGATGTTATGCTCTAATGTATGTGTGTGTATATATGTATTCAGTTGGAATTTACTTAAATTTTAGTAATGCGCTGAATACGCATTGCCTACATTTGTCAGCTTAGAATTTTACCTGAGCTTCTCCTGACATAGGAATGTTTGACTGACATAGGAATGTTTGACTTAAGTTAGCTAATTTAGCAGACATATGTTCTACTGTTTTAGAATAGAGCATTTACATGAAGTAATAGAATTGTATCTTAAATCTTTGCCATTCAATAATATAATTCCTTTGTCTATGCATTTGTTGTGTTACTTTATTCATTTATTTATTTATTTGTTAAGAACTCAGCCTTTATGCATCATGCATTTCCAATTTATTTAGGCATGCTGCATTGAAAGTTTACTGAAATAAAGTATACGTATCACCAGCCTTTTTGTTGGATATTATATTTAGTGTCCACTATATGTACAATAGGTATGACTTGGTATGTGTGAAGCTTCTCTTGTGACAACGATAGAGTTGCTACTATTCCAATGAATCAAATGGTGAAAGGATTAAGTGCTTTGTAGTTGAAGAATGCACCAGTTTTTGCTTTCTAACCATTGTTTTCTAGAGTGATGTTTTGGTTTGTTGCTCTGTTATTTGGGATTGACATTTGTTTGATTCTAGTATTTATAACTTGGAGAATAGTTGTTGAAGCAGATCCAAAGTATTGGATGTCAGCAACAGGTTGTTTATGGATAACCGATATTCCTACTTTGGTTACTTTCTAGAAGCATGTTTAGGATCACTTTTAACCCTAGTTTAGGTTGAATTAGCCTCTAGATACAAGTAGGATTGCAAGAGCTAATAGAAAGTGGAAAAACACCAGTCATTTAGTCCAATTGGGTAAATCTTAAACTTGCAAATGAATAAACAGGAATGCAATGACAGATTGAAATGCTTGGAGAAAAATGTCGTTCCTTTAGGCAATTGGATCCATTTAACTTGAAGTTTAGTGCCATAGTTGGCTTGTCGATATCGTGCTCCAATTTCACTGCATTATTTTGCTTCCAGTCAGCCTGATCTATTTTGTGTACTTGCAGGTGGGAAGCGCCTTGTGTCGGTGGGTCTTGGAGATGATGATCAATGCATTGAAGATGACTTCACTGCATGGTATTAAGAACATGATTAGTACCTAAAATTTAAAGCTTAAGCAGTTTTTTAACCTTAATATTTATTAAAAAAAAGTATATTACTTTCTAATGTAATTTATAATGTAACTATTGCTCTTTAGGCGAGAATTGGTGTGGCCTGAGTTGGATCAGTTACTTCGGGATGAGGACGATACAGCAACGGTCTCCACCCCTTATACTGCTGCTGTATTGGAATATCGGGTTGTATTTCATGACCCAGCAGATGCATCTCTACAGAACAAGAGCTGGGGTAATGCAAATGGTCATGCCATTCCTGATGCTCAACATCCATGCAGGTACCTCAGAAAGTTGTTCTTTTTGGATTCCAGGTTTCAAATGAATTTTATGTTCTCTTGATTTACTTTTTCCCCTTGCTATAATCTAAAATGATTTTTGTTCTCTGCATGAAGAGCTAACGTAGCAGTGAAAAAGGAGCTCCATACTCCCGCATCTGATCGTTCCTGCACCCATCTAGAATTTGACATTTCTGGCACTGGTCTTGTGTAAGTTGATTTGCTGAATCAGTTGGATGTGAATGTGTTGTTATACTGGGGTACTTACAAATTTTCTGTTAATTTTATTTTTGTTGCAATGGAAAATTGAAATCCAATTGCAGTGTTAAAAAGAAATGGGTACTCTTACATATCAATAATGTTAACCCTTGTTCATGTACTCATATTTGTTTTCATTCTCCTCAGGTATGAAACAGGGGATCATGTTGGTGTGTACTGTGACAATCATACTGAGAATGTGGAGGAGGCTGAAAGATTATTGGGTTTGTCACCTGATACTTATTTTTCCGTTCATATTGATAATGAGGATGGAACACCTCTTAGTGGAAGCTCCTTGCCACCTCCTTTCCCACCTTGCACTTTAAGAACAGCACTGACTAAATATGCAGATCTTTTGAGTTCTCCCAAAAAGGTTAGTCTTCTTTCTTGAGTTGATGCATCATATAATCTTTTGTTCATGAAATTTATGTCTGCTAGTTTGAATAATTAATTTATCTGAATGCATTTGTTTTCCAGTCTGCTTTACTTGCTTTAGCCGCTCATGCTTCTGATCCACGCGAAGCTGATCGATTAAAACATCTTGCATCCCCAGCGGGAAAGGTGGTTAAATTTCTTCTTCAACCTTGATATTAAACTGGTCCTTGTATTTTGCTTTTTGTGTGATGTATTTTTTGTTACACAGGATGAATATGCACAATGGGCGGTTGCAAGTCAGAGAAGCCTCCTTGAGGTCATGGCTGAATTCCCGTCTGCCAAGCCCCCGGTTGGAGTTTTCTTTGCTGCAGTTGCCCCACGCTTACTGCCCAGATACTATTCAATCTCTTCATCTCCAAGGTGATTTTTCCCCTTAAGTACTCTCCTTTTCTTCCCTTAATAATTTTAAGGTGCGGCTTTCTGCTGTTACCATTTCCAGGTGTTACACATATGGTATATGTGCAGCAAGCAAGATATCTTGGGTTGCCATTATAGAATTTATCCCCAAAACAAACTTGGCCTGATGATATAAGATCATCATATAGGACTTGGTCAAATCTATTCAACTCAGCTGATTTTAGCTTATGAGACTTCCTAAGTAGAACCATGTCCTTGAATTTGGTCAAAATGTGCTTTGAGTGTCTACCTAATGCCTATTGGAGTTCCATTGTAACTAAGAAAAGCAAAGTTATGGTTTGTAAATAAAATAAAGGGAGTTTTAGAGGAGATAATTTTAGAATTTTGATTTTCATCAGCTGAATCGAAGAAAATAATTTCCATGTTGTAAAGAAAGTTTTGCTATGCATTTCAGAAAACAGTTTTTCTTCCTTATTTTTTAATTTTATTTTTGTTTAAACTTTTAAGCAATTTTTTATGGAGGCGTGTGTCTGGTTGGGTACATTGCTCTCTTCTGATTTTGTGCATGCCATTTTTTTTTCCCATGCGCTTACAATATGCATTTATGTTCTTTTACAGGATGGCAACATCTAGAATTCATGTTACTTGTGCATTAGTTTATGAGAAAATGCCTACAGGAAGGATTCACAAAGGAGTGTGTTCAACTTGGATGAAGGTGCTTTTATTTTATTTTATTTTATTTTATGTTGGTTAAAGGTCATATCTTAATGAGTAGACAATTGCTGTGGGGTATTGGTTGAAGGGAATCACTTGATCTAGGTTAATATAGACAAAATATTCTTAAACCTTCCGGGCTGATAAGAAATTGGTGATTTCTGGACGGTTAAGTTACAATGGTCACTTTAGTTTTCTAATGTATAAAGACTATCTACAGTATTGGAATGAAGAGCCCTTTTCTACATCTGTACAATCTGACTGCATTGCTAAATTGTAGTGAAGCTGCCCAGTTCTGAGGGAAGCCTACATCTGTCCTCTTGCATATTTGATTGTTTGAACTTTTCCATTTTTATTAATACGATCTTGCAATTTCTGTTGAGTTGGATTCAATTGATTTGTTTATTAAATTTTTTTTCTTAAAATTTATAATTTCTTCTCTCAGTTAGTGTGGCTTCCATGCCTCAAATCTTGCCTTATTGGAACTTAGTTTTATAAATATTTTTTTCCTATTTTTTGGTCCCTTTTTTCAGAATGCTGTGTCTTTGAAGGAAAGCCAGGATTGCAGCTGGGCACCCATTTTTGTCAGGCAATCTAACTTCAAACTTCCGACGGATACTTCAGTGCCAATTATCATGATTGGACCAGGCACTGGATTGGCTCCTTTTAGGGGTTTCCTGCAGGTTTGACTGATGGTTTGATGCTCAATTACTTCATCCTCATTGCTCTTCATATTGTATCTAAGCTAGTTTTATGTATATCTCTATTTTCAGGAAAGATTAGCTCTGAAAGAAGCTGGATCTGAACTGGGACCTGCCATATTATTCTTTGGATGCAGAAACAGCAAAATGGTAACTCATGCTTTAATCAGTTTGTGTGGATTCTATGCGAATCTATGCGTGTATACAAATAGTATATATATATATATATGTGTGTGTGTATGTATGTGTGTCAGTACTAAATTTGATATAATATGCCCTGTCTTTGCAGGATTACATTTATGAAGATGAGCTTAATAACTTTGCTGAGAGTGGTGCAATTTCCGAGTTGGTTGTTGCTTTCTCACGTGAGGGACCTACCAAGGAATATGTGCAGCATAAGATGATGGAGAAGGTATGGGACCCATTTTGTTAAGAAGTAGGATTATTTATTGTACTAGTTATATAATTTTAAGATGTTAAAGCATATGTTTGCTCTGTATCCAGGCTTCGGATATCTGGAATATGATTTCTCAGGGAGGTTATATTTATGTATGTGGTGATGCCAAAGGCATGGCCAGGGATGTCCACCGGACTCTCCACACCATTATGCAAGAGCAGGTATGTGCATTACTAATACTAGAAGCATTGAATTGATATTTGGTGACATTGTATTTTTGGTTGAGTATTACAACCACCTGTCTCATTCTGTCTTCTGGTCAGAGACAAAAACCAAGGACCTTTTTTTCTTTTTAAAATTATAGAACCATGAACCCTACTAAGTGGACTTGCTTCTTGCACGTCCACTGATTTTAAGTGATTGAGACAGTTTCCTACATTGCAGATCATCTATTACAAAGTTATTTCTCGGTGTCTTGAGACATTTTTGAATAAATGATGTGGTGCATTTTAAGTCACAAGTTCATCATTCAGCATAAAAGTGATAAAACAGTTTTCGTGTCGTGTCCAAAGGCTCACGTTAATTTCTGCTAGTGTTATATTTATTTATTTAGTGTAGATTTTATATTTTATTTTTTTGCCAAAATATAGATGCTCAGACAGGGTTACGGTAGAGAAGGCGACGTGTTGTATCTATTAGAACTTTGCAAGATTTGCTAACCATGTGTACTGACTTGTTGATTTCAGGGATCTCTGGACAGTTCCAAGGCTGAGAGCATGGTAAAGAATCTGCAAATGAATGGGAGGTATTTGCGTGATGTATGGTAATTATTTCTTCTGTGCTGCTATCAGCCCTCGGTACCAAAGGGAAAAGGAAAAAAAACCAAAATAATTATAAAAAAAAAAGTAGGAAAAGGAAATTTCATTGAATGTATTTGTTGAGGCCAAACCCCCTGGGATAAAAGAACCATGTGGAGAGCTACATGCAACATCACCTATTGCCACCCTCAAAAGAAAAAAAAAAAAAAAAAAAAGGAAAGAAAATTGCACGGGTTGTCATTGCAACGGTCAGTTATGCGATTCATTTTTTTTTCTCTCTTTAGTCTTTTATGTATTAAGGATTTTTTGGTTGGATGTAATTTATAAGAAACATAGTATTAAAATTGTAATAATACTATTAGGCATAATTGCTGGACTGTAATTTTCCTTTTATGAACCTACAAGAAGGTTCAAATGACACTTATTGATTTGCGGACCACCACGGTATGTAACTGTATTTTATATATTGCATGGATGAATTAAATTCAATGTTGCTAGCTGAAATTACTTGACTTATCTCATTGTTGCTGCTATAAAATTTGTGAAATTGGTGCATCTCATCCCGGTCAGGAAAGATGACAAGTATATATACTGTGGCAAAGAGGAAAATGGATTGATATATTAAAGTGGAAGCTATTAAAATAAGTATAGTTGAAAGTAAATAAATAATCGGTTAGAAAGCTAATAAGTATAATCCCTTAAAAGATCGGGCGATCAAGGACTACAACTCATGAAGTTCCCTTATAATTAAATTTGGACGATCAGCGGAGGTTCTACAATTAAATTTTGACATTTTTGACTTTGTTATGGGCAAGGATGCAGACGATTTGGTTCCATCCATAGACTAATCGAATTTTGACAATTTGTCTATTGTAACGGGCAAGGATGCGGATGATTTGGTCCATCCATAGAGGTGGGGTAGGCTGACAATACCATACCATACCTGTGTTTGCAAAAGAAAAGAAAAGAAAAGACAAAAAATCCCATTGTTGAAATATCAAATACGTGAGTGGAATGGGATTTTTGTGGATGTGGGGGAGTGCTCATATTATAAACAATTTTACTAATTGAAGAGAAAAATAATGAAATAATCACCGTCCTTACCTTTTCTTTACTTAATGTCGCTTTTATGGTATTTAAGTTTTTATATTGCTTGGCTCTTAAGAAAAGCAAAATACAAAATAGGGAAATCAAAGATTTGTTGGGGATGAGGATGAGACAGGAGAGAAGGAAATTAAACGTGGCTGGATTTGGATTGGTTCGAGAGAAAAAGACAGCAATAAGCCAAATAAGAAATGATATTATTTATGATTTTAGGGAAAAAGACGGCAATATTAGGTCCAATTGATAAAAAAAAAACAAAAGATTGCTGCGGGCTAACCTATTCATTTGTTAATATAACTCTAATATAATAATAAAAAAATAGTAGAGAAGATGTCAATGCCGCTGTTTCGTTTTCGGATTATATTATAATAATAATATGTTCACAAGCACATCATATTCACAAGCTTTTGTATTTAAAGAGTTGATTTACGGCAAGGAACAGCTGATGTATGCTTGAAAGTCACAACCTTCTTTCTTAACCAAAAAACAAAAAGTTAAGTCACAACCTTCTGTCAAGTGTTGGGGACGTATACGGATCTCATGGGATGTGATGATTTAAAAATAATCAATTAATCATGACCTCATGGATGATTAGTATTTTGAGGCAAGAGTATGGGATTGTAATTTGGTAAGAGAAAAAATGTCTTAGGATCGGTTAAGAAATTTTGGAATAACCCTGAGATTTTAGATACCCTAGACGAACTCCTAAAATATTGCCCCTATTACCTTCAAGGGAAAGTTCTCGGATTCGAACACATAAAAATGCATGGATCGAAATCAATACCTATCCCACTCCTAACTCCTTTTTCCTTCCACCTGAACTAGCTCCAAAAGCTGCATCTCTCACCAAAATGCCCAAACCAAATGCCCAAACCCAACCGACCTAAACAAAATACCAAGGAATTAGTCGAACTACTTTTTAAGAAAATAATGCCTTCGTGCCGAATCTAGGGCCATTAATTATAATCAACCACTATCTTTAGTTCCATGTGAACCCATTACAATTAATTAAGTTGCCAACCTAATGAGCCAACAATTTAGATTTTAAGCTGGAGATAAAGGCCCCGTTTGGATACACAATCAGAAGCAGCAAAAGCTGCTTGTGGGCTGCTGAAGCTCTTGTGTGTCCCGTTTGGCAAACTGCAGAATCAGTGGGCCCCACCAAGTAAAAGCTGAAATTATGATTTTCTTTGAAGCCGGTCTCCACCTGATTCTCGAAGAAGAGAAGCGGCTTTTGGGAATTTTATTATTGAAATACCCATTTTGCCCTTTAACAATTAACTCTAACAAAATTTATTCCTTCCATGTCCCACCCTTAACTCACTTTTATATTAATATTTATAAACCTTCACACTTACATTTTATATTAATATTTTAAATTTTAAATAAAATATTATTTATTATTTTATTATTAACTATATTTATATTATATTTATATTATTTATATTATATTTATTTATAATTATAAATAAAATTATTTATAAGTTTATTGACAAGGGTAATTGTGTCATTTCATATTTAAAAGCCACTTCTTCATATGGCATCCAAACAGGCAGTAAAAGCACTTCTAGGCCCAAAATCACTTTTAAAGTGAGTATCCAAACGCAACTGGATTCTGCTTCTGCTTCTCTAGATTGTGCTTCTCTTCTGATTGTGCTTCTGCTTCTGTTTCCAAACGGGCACAAAGTCACCTATTCAAGTTGGTTGAAAAGCTTGAAACTAACATAATTCAGAAAATAATGGTATTTTAGTACAAATAATATTTTGGACGTAATAACTAATAATAAGTATATTAGAAAATTTTAGACATGTTAAAAGCAGCAAAGTGGACAAATCCAAGTTTTTGGTATCTTTGCCAAATTAAAACCATGGTCTACACTGGCTCTTTAACCTGTTATTATTTCCTAACCAAACAAGTTTTTGCTCATGAAAGGGACACAATCCCATCTACCCTAAAGTGGGTTGGTGGGAACTCCTTAACACCATCAATTTTTTTTTATTTTTTTTTTTTCGGGTAAAAAAAAGGGCCCCAAAGGTTCTTGAACAAATTGGTGCACAACTAACCCAACGCATATTGTGGGCCCTGCATCTGTTGAAAATGGAGTGTTCATTTAATTTGGCAGCTCACCAGTATTGGTGGTAGCTGGGAGCCTGGGAACATCATTCTGTGATACCATTTTATTTTATTTTTTTTGCCAGGCAACAAGATGTCTAAAAGGCCGACTAATTTTCGTCCCATGTGAAGCCACTGTTACCCATAAAAGAGAAGACATGATTTTGAATTTTGACTTTGAAGGCAGCATGAGGATTCTTATAATAAAATAAAAAGAGAAAAAGGGTAGAGAGGTGATGTTTTGTATCTGAAGGCTGAAGCTTTCCATGAGTCTCTCTCAATGCATTAATAATTTGGAACATGCATCATGATGGTAGCTCCTGCTGCCCATATCATAAATTTTTATAGTTTAATGCCAAATATTAAGTAAGTATTATATTATGTGCAGTTAAAAGAACATAACCAATTACAAGTTTAGGCCACTGCCCACTGCTAAGCTTTTATGGTACTAAACTTATGGCATGAAGCCCTTGATAGAATTGAAGAAGCAGATTATCAACAGAGGAGCTTGCAGCACAGCACACAAGGATGCCTCTTACCAAGTCTTCCTGTCCGATGAAGTGCTAGAATAAGAAAGAAAGTGAAGGAACAAATAAGAAAGACCAAAAGCCCTTCAAGGTCTTTACATTGCTGCTACTTAAAAAATATATATATATTCCAAAGCGTTTATTTTCAGGATTCTTTTAGCCTCATGCTCCATTTTCATTGTTAAGAAAATGGAGAGAGAATTTTTAGATTTGCATTCTCTAATTACCCTGGCTTCAAAGACATTAATTAAGTAGAAAATGGAAGGTTCATGTTTCAATTCTCGAAAACGCTAAACATATCAAAAAATTGTCTAAAAAATGTATTCCAAATGATGTGGTAGATGTTCCGGACCCTTCTCTCTTTTAACCCCTAGTATAATAAACGGTATCTAATGACCTTACCACATTCTAAATGTAGCTAATCAGATATGAAAAGGCAGTGATTGTACTGAGGGACAAGCTGATTGAATCGAGATTGAGGCAAACAAGGTGACTCAATGCCATTTGTTATAGGATGGAAATGTTGTAATTCAGCCATTCCCAGTATATAAATGGTAGATTATTTATATCAGCTGGACTTAATTCCCAAGTGACCCTGGTCTCAGGATTAATTTCAACCCAGAAGCAAGAACCCAGCCAACGAAGAATAGGGTTTATACTTCATTCCCAGTATCGTAAATGGTAGATTATATTTTCATTTTTTTACTAAGAAAACTCCACCAGACATTTCTAATCAAATTGCTGTGTAAAACATAAAAGGGATGGAAACTATTTCTGTGGATCATAATGCTATGACATTGTAACACTGATCAAAAGACATCCAAAAATATATTTTCCTACTCATGCACGTAATTAATTTATATCTATAAAATAGTATATTCTGGCAAGGCAGTCAAACAAATCCGCACAGTTAAGAACAGCCTAACAAATGGATGGGCAGCAGGTGTCACTACAGTTCCAGAAGGGATGAATACAATACGAAGCTGTTTTTAAGTTGAAGGAAAAAACAACAGACAGAAACTGGATCTCTACTAGGAGGGGCCATTGCTAAACTCAAAAATCCACCTCTTAGTCTTGGTCAGCTTCTTCTATTTCTTCATCCTCTGGTACGCCACGAAGATACAGAACATTGTTACATCTGCAGATGCAATATATGAAATGAAGATGCATCAACTCTTCCAAACATTAAAATGGAATAAGTCTTGTATATATATATATATATATATATATATATAGTGAAATGATCTAGTCAGCAAATGCTGCCTTGGCGAAAATCAGCAAACACTCAAATGACCGTTAGATCTCGGCCATTTGAGTGATTGATGTCATTTGAGTGTTTGATCTAGTCAGCAAATGCAGCACATTATATATATATGTGTGTGTGTGTGTGCTGCTAATCATAAAGGCAGCAGCTATTGTTCACAACATTAGTGTGCTAGCTTGGCACCATTAAAGGTTGAGGTGACCTTTGTACTCTTGTGACACGAGTAAACTAGCTTCAGGTTGTAAGTTTTCCCTACACTTGTTTTCAATCACTGTTTCTTTAACTTCCAAAGGAATATAGCTTTGATTTAAAACAAAATTTATTTATTTTTTTGAAAAAAGGAAAGAGTAACCTAGTCAAGGATCTACTTCCTATTGATACCGATTATAAATTGTCTCCATTTAGAAAATACTGCAAAAATTTTCTGTTCAAGGGCTTTGTTGTTATATACCCTGCTTTATAATATAAGATAAATCCTCACAAAACTTCAATTCCTAGTATCCTTAAGCTTTGATGAGTAGTTAAAAAGGGTAAGGGATAGAAAAGAAAATTGTGGAATCATACAAACAGTCATCCTAACACCAAATAACTGTAGTATTCATAATTTACTTCTCTTTTCCTCTATGTTCTCAGCAACCAAATGAGACTTCAAGGTTGCTTCCCAAACTCTTATGCATAATTCCTCAACATCATTATAGCATATGCTAAATTGTTATACCAAAAATTCATATATTTGACACTTTGGAGGAACATATGATACATTCTAGGAGAACCTATTGTTCAAGAGAGTAACTTTGGCATTTGGAAGAGATTACCTGATCAGAATCTCTCCAAGATTTCCAGTGAATTGTCCTTCAATATATTCTTCAGTGTTGGCAAGCTGCAGATAAGGTTCCATTAATTATAAAGTGTTGGTAACTACTAATATGTCAATACTGAGAGTCTGAGACAGGTTGAAAAAGCTCAATTGAAGACAATTTCCAGGTTTCAAAATTATAATGATGTCTGAACAGTGGGAAAGACAACAATAGAAAAATATGGTAATCTGAACACACTAGTAGCCCAGAAGTTACAAATTCAGCCCTTCTGATAAAATATAACCGTGTGTGTGTGTGCTGCACGTGCAGAAACTTGCTTTCTGAATAAAATAAATTAAAAATTGGATTTTGAGGTAGCACCTGCAAGTTCATGTATGAATCCACTGAGACAAGATAACCTGAAAGGAAATCCCAAAAAAGAAAATGTTGGAATCATTTCTTTCAACACACACACACACACACACTTGATCAAATAAATTATGATTTTATAAAAAAGAGGGCATCCAAGAAAAGCTTCTGTACACGAGGTATACAAAAGAGACTTAAAAAGAAAACAAACAAAAAATTACAGCAAGAGAGAACTCAAGAAACTATGAAAAGATCCACTTGGATCAATATTGGTCAATTCCTTCCACACAAAAAATTTCCTAGCTACCCTACTCTTTAACTTCAAAAGCAACTTTTCCTTTCCTTCAAAAATTCTTCTATTCATCTCCATCCAAAGCGTTCAAAAAATTACATGTGGCACTAACTTCCAAACCTGCAAAGTGGAAGTATTACCACCCCTACACCACCAACCTTCAATCAGTTGGAAAACCGATTTGAGGTAAAACCCAATATAACCCAAAATTTTCAAAGCTTTGCACCCATAACTCATAAGTTACTTTATAATGTAAAAGAAGGTGATTCGCTGAATCACCCTCTTCTTTGCACATCACACGAAGGTTTGGCATAACAATGTTTCTTCTAACAAGGTTGTCAACTGTCAAAACATTTATCCCGCACTGCCATCCATTCAAAGAAATTCACCTTAAAGGAAATAGAGAGTAACAATACCTCTCGAGCCAGGAATCCCTCATTCACCCTACCTAATAGAATTCCAAGAAAGGAACTGAGATCCCGCCATTTGGCTGCTTTTCCAAACTAATTTATCATCCTTTCCTCTTTCCAGCTTAACAGAACACAGCTTTTCAAAGAAGTCCAATACACTCTCTAACTCCTAATCATAAAAATTCTTGCCAAACACAATGTTTCAGGAAGAGATATCTCAAATCCACTCCTCACAGTCCACAATCCAATCATCTCTAGACTGTAATTTCATAAAGGCCTAGGAACTTGTCTCAAATAGCCATCTCCCTGCATCAAATGTCCCAAAATTTAATCCTAGAACATTCCCCATATTGAACCTAACTTCCTTTTCAAAAGCCTCCACACCTACCATGATAGCTTTCCTATCCTCACTTCATGGCTTCAACTAACTTCCCTTCCTCACCAATCTCTCTCCTTGCTGCCATATTTTCACTTTACCACCTGATGCCACAATGCATCCTTCCTGACTGCAAATATTCAAAGCTACTTTCCTAACAAAGCTTACTTACCAACAATTAGAGGTTTAATGTCCAGCTGCACTTCCTCCCTAGGAGAACAAATTGACCACAAATCTATAAGGTGGAACTTAAAACTCCTCATTCATCACTCCCCAAAGAAAGTCCCTCTGTGGCTTTTCCAATCTCATAGCCACTGACACAAATCTTGAAAGGAGACATGAAATAAGTTGGTAAGTTTGCTAAGGTACACTCTTAATTAGCGTATGCTTAGCTCCTTTTGATAAGTATACTTTGTCACTCACTCAATCTTCTCTCACCCTCCTTTGCTACCGAATCCCACAGTGCTTTTGACTCAAACAATGCTCCCAACGGTAACCCCAAGTATGTGGTGGGGAGAGAATCCACCCCCCAATCTAGATAAGAAGCCAATTGATCTACTTCAACACCTTCTCCCACTAGTATCAACTCATTTTTTGGCCAAGTTCACTTTAAGCCCCGACACCACTTCAAAACAAAGCAATGCTTCTCTCATATACCATAAATAATCTCCATTTGGATCGCAAAAAGCTACAACATCATCTGCATATAAAAGATGCAAGATATTTCCCCTACCTTCTTCTGTCCCCTCCACTTCAAAGCCCTTTATCAACTTTTCATTCACAGCCTTATTGAGAAATTTCCTGAAAGCATCCATAACCATAATGAACAACAAAGGAAATAAGGGATCTTTCTGACTAAGCCCCCTCAAACTTCTAAAAAATCCACGTGGACTCCCATAAAACATAACGGAAAAGGAAAACTGTTGATATACATGTCTCAATTCACTTCCTCCATTTCTCTGCAAAACCCATTCTACCAAGCAAATACAAAAGAAAATTCCAGTTGATGAGGTCATAAACCGCCTCCACATCCAACTTGCAAATCAGACTTGGAACACCACTTTTCAGACCCCAAACCAACACATTCATTTGCCATTAACACCACATCTAGAATTTCTCTCTCCTTAAAAAAGGAAAAAAAAAAAAAAAAAGCATTTTGAATAGAGGAAACCACCTTGCCCACTAGCTTTTGAAACAAGACGCCAACATCATTGCTGGAATCTTGTAAATACTCCCCACAAGGCTAATCGGATGGAAGTCCCTAATCCCAATATCAATCGATTCACCTTTATTTGAAACTAGATGAATAAAAGTTGCATTCAAGCCTTTTTCAAACACCCTTTCTCAAATAACTCCCCCACCATTCCCATAAAATCCTTTAATCACCGGCCCAAACTTCAACAGAAGGTCAAAGTAAGCCCATCCAACCCTAGGGCTTTATCCCCATTCAAACTCCTAATGGCCTCAAACAATTGTTCCTCATGCCATTGTCTCTCCAGCCACCTTGCCTCAGTATCATCAATGGAGTTAAAAACCCCTCCATCTAACAAGAGTCTAATAGGAATCTCCTCCTAAAAAAGGATTTTAGAGAAGCTCACCACCTTAGATGCAATGGCACTTTCCTCTCTCCATCACTCCATTGATCACCATCTTTCCAACAAAATTGTAATGTTTGTGAGCATTTTCTATTGAGTGAAAGTTACTTTGTGTTCCCGTCCCCTTCTTTCAACCACAGCTCCCTTGATTTCTGCATCTGCCTCTAGCTAATCTCCTCTAAATTAGATATCTCCATGAATTCTTCCTTTACCTACTTTCTCCTACTCACCTCAACAGAGAACAAACCACCCTCCACTTCCATTATTTCAAACCTTTGAATTTCATCCAAAAGTTTTAACTTTGATTGCTCCACCCGTCCAAATACCTCTTCCGTCCATTTTTCTAATTCAACCTTTAACGCTTTGATCTTTTTGGCAAACACAAAGTTATGAGAGCATTGGAATGAAAATGAATCCACCATCCCTCCTAACTCTTTGAAATCTTCTATATTTATCCACACGTTTTCCGATTGAAAAGGACCCCTCCAACTTCTTAAGCCCTCTGTATATAAAACAATCAAGGAGTGATCTGAACACATTTTGGTAGCACAGATTGTACTACATTTGAGTGTAACTGCTCCCAGCTTGTGGAAAAAAATTAAACCTGTAAAACCTAAACATTGCCAAGGCCTTTAGATTGTTTGAACAAGTATACCCACCTCCAACTAACGAAGGATCAACAATCTCATTCTTATTAATGAACTCTTAAAAGTTTCTTATAGCTAAGGATAAAGACAAGCAATCCAACTTCACTGCAAGACCTCTGACAAAATTAAATATCCAAAAACCAAGGAATGTTCCAAAATCTTTTAGTGTCCTCCAACTCCTCTAAAAAAAAATTCCTCTCATTATTAGCATTTGAGCCATAAACCCCCGTTAGAGCCCATTCAATACCATTATTACAATTGCAGAAGCAGCATGAGACAATGAACCTTCCCACCCTAAGCTCCTCCTCCTTTGCAAACATCCTCAAGTCCCATACAATCACTAAACCACCTGCTGTGCCACTACTCCTAAATTTGCCCAATTTACCTAATTCTCATCCTATAACTCCCGTATCACCTCCCTATCCATGCATTCCATTTTAGTTTTCTGAAAAACAGCTATATCAACATTTCATTTTTTAATTGCTCCTTTGATTTGTCATTCTTTTCCCTTTCGAGCTCAACACTCACACATTCTACGACAAAATCCTCATTTATATTCTAACATAGGTAAACTCCTACCCCAACCCTTTCTATCTCCTCATTTCCTCTCCCTTCGTAATTCATTGAACACTGCAACTTCCTGAGTTCCCTTCTCTCTCTAATCTCAAACCTGGTTCCTCTATTGCAAGACTCAATACCCCCTCGTTCCTCCGTCGACTTTCAAATGCCGAAAATAACTTCAGTCTCCTCTTCAAAGCCTTCAAAAGATACACCTAAAAATTTGCTAAATTTGTTTATCTGACATAACACCCACTTAGAAACTTCATTCTCTCACCACTAGTATAAGACTATTACACGCCTTTATCCAAAAAAACCCACCAAGAGCATTCTAGTGGTGCCGCATCATCTTCCCAAACCCCTTGCAACAGCATCAACTTTTCACTGCCTATCTGCCTCTTGCAATCTCCCCCCACTTCACACACTAAGCCTTCCGAATGGTCACAAATACTTCACCCTTTAATTAGATACTCATCCTGAACAATTGTAATCTTACTAAGAGTATCACCACCCTCGATTCTTCTCCTTTGTAAGCATCACTGTACTCCAAATGCCCTTCAAACTCCTTTGTGACAACTCCTCAGTCATCATGAAGAATTCCATACCCTAGCACACCCATGCCGAACCCAGCAACCCACCTTTCGATATCAAACTCCATGAAATACCCCTCCTCCTCACCTGCAATCCCCATCAGGCCATCTAACCTATTAAAATATCTAAAAATATCTGGGTGAGCCACCGCTGAGCGCATCTTTTAATGGGTTTGTCTGCTTAGGCCTCCATCTTTTAATCCCATAACAAGTCCAATTCAGGAAAGCAAGCCCAAACCCTTTCATTACCCAGCAAGTCCCTTCCCAACCTAATGTTACTGGAGCCTCTTCAAACTTTCAGGCCTTTTCAGATAATACTTTCAACAAATATTGATTTATGACAAGTTGACAACTACAACGAGGTTTAGATATGGAGAAGCTTTTAAAAAAAGATTCAAAAGGAAAACCTAATGCAGCAGTTGAAAGCAAAGTAAGTACCTTTGTATTCCATTCCCCACTTAAGCTTTACAATCACGGGCTTTCCAGTCAAATTGTTCAAGAAAGGTTTGGGATTCACTGGTATAGTCTGCAGTATTCAGAGAAAATTTTCAAAATGCAAGTCATGTGCTGTCAATTTGAGATGGTAAATTAAGTAAACTAGTCCAGAAGAATACTTGCATAAATGAAGTTTAATTTCAAATTTTGTACTTATTCATGAATTAAACCTCAACAGATAGCTCATGAAGCATAGGATACAATTTAACTAGATGTTCTTAACAAAAATACCACGCAATGAAAAGAAGCAATAAATATATACATCTATCCCATCAACATGTATAAATCTGTTTTCCTTGTATAGATAGACTAGGAATCTAGATACTTGTTTTCTTATTGACTCTTTAAACCAGTTTAGACAACAAAATATAATGATATATAGAAAAGATGAATACTGATCATGCTAAGAATGACTAAGGCCCAAACACTATATGGCCCACGAAATTCTTGTGGGAACAAATAAGGAGAAGTGGAAATTCAGACCTTATAATGAATGATTCAACTCAAATCCTTCCATCAGCGAAAGGGAAGGGGTTTCAGGGTTTCAGGAGGAGAAGAAAGGGAAGGGGTTGTTCAAAATTGTTTCCTTGCTTAAGCAATTTAAGGTATTTTTCTTCCCTTTCCTTCGTTCTTTCCCAGATTCAAATGAGTGAGTTAATGCTCCATTTATCCCGATGGATATTTTAAGGTGAAGCCTAGAGAAAATACCACACATCTTCACTTATTCGAGAATACACATATAACTATCTAATTACACCTGCAATTTATATTTTACTCATTAAAAATATCCAACAAAAAAATTTCCATTGAAACAAACAAAGCTTTTATCATTAACTAAAAAAAATAAAAATACATCAGGTTCCTCTTTCATAAGTGTCAGAATTCTTTCAAAAACTATATTGCAAATACAACCTTGAACTTATCAAAATACTGTTAATTAAAGTCACCAAACTAAATAGATTTGTACATACACAAATATAATACGACAACAACTAAAACCCTCACGAAGAAACGAACTTAATGTCAAAATTATTAGCCACTGCACCAGAGACCAAGTAAAAACTCTCCATATACAAATTATATGTATCAATTACATTTATTCAAGCACACACATATGTAATATATTCATACAAATATATAAAAGAAAGGAAGAAGAATAAGAAGATAATAGCGGATGGAATGAACGAATGAATACTCACAGCCATTAAAGCAGAATGAAGGAAGCTTCGTTAGCCGTGACAGAGGTGCGCGTTCTTCCTTGCTCTTGCTTCACCTGCTTCGTACTTTTAGGGTTCTGGGTTTTTGAGATCAAACTGCCACAAAACGCAAACTCGGTCGGGTCGGGTCGGGTCGTACTTAAACCCAAGTTGCACTTTAGGGCTGAGCATTCATGGGTCAGAAATCAGAATTCTCTCTCTTGAAAATTGAATAAAAAAATTCTTTCCAAAAGTTACAATTCTCATGAACATTATACAAAATGTGGGAATTTTAATTTTTACTTTTGTAAGAATTTTAGTCAATTTTATAGAATTGAAAATATTTTTCTATTTAAAATTCATCTTTCTTCAATATAAATTAATTTCTGAATAAAATTATTATGAAGTGATCCGTTTAAGCAAAAAAAAAAAAAAAAAAACACTAATATTCCGAGGCATTTTTGTTATTTTTTAGAAATTAGTATTCCAAGTTATTTTCATTACTTTTTAGAAATTAAGTGACTTGGTCAAAATATATAATTTTTTGCTTAAAATGACAAAAATAGGATTTTAAAGAAAAACAATCTATTAATAGTAGAAATAGTAAGTTAAAATAAGAAATTTGTTTAAAATATTAGGACCATCCAAACAATAATTTTCGAGAAGTAAAACTATCAACAAACAAACAAGCTGTTATAGAATTTATATATTATTAAGAGTAATGCTTTGCACTAATTTATTTGGCATGCTAACACGACAAATCTAAATTTTTAAAAATATTTTTACTTATTAATGTGGCAATTCATGTGAGCATGCCACATCAATTGATTTAAAAGTTCGTGCAATTAGGTGATGCAAAAAATGATTTTCTTTTATAATTAGTTATTGATTATTGATTAGATTCGTATTGATTGATTGATTGATCGAATCAATACGAATATCCAAAGGTATGCCACAAATGGGAATCTGGATCCTCTACTTGGGCTTGGATATGCTTGGGTGATGTGTCATGATCTGGATGCTCTACTTTTCACTCGGGTGATGTGCATACGCCTAGGTGATATGTCATGATCTGGATGCTCTACTTTTCACTTGGGTGATGTGTATACGATCAAGATCACGACACATCACCCAAGCACCAAGCAAACCCAAGCAGAGGATCAACCCTATGGGTTGCAATTCAAGCAGGTCTTGGCCCCATTGGGGACCAACTAAGGCTCAACCCTATCTATAGCCTTACTCAGTCTCCAATTTGAGTTGTAACTTCAAAGTTTAGGTAGCCTAACTACACAATTATACATCTATATCCTATTTATTTATGTTAAGTCCATAGTTTAGGGTGGTTAATTCTGTATATCAAAATATGATTGAGTTGTAAAGGTTTTTTAGTCCAATCCACGAGTCATTGTACTTTGAAATAGAGCCAACCCTCAGGGTAAGCTAGCAATGCCGTTGCTTTTGGCCCTCCAAATTTTGGAGAAAAATAGGCCCCAGCCTCTGTTAGAAGAAAAGAAGAAGAAGAAGAAGAAGCCCCATCGACATCGACACCGTTGCGATAGAACAAGACGAAGCAGTGGAGTGTTTTCTTGAAAATTTGAGTACTGCTGACAAAATTAATTATTATTATTTTTGCTTTATAAGAGATAGCATATTGTTGGTGTTTGATATTTTGATCAAATGAGAAGAAGATATGCAAAGATCTATATATTGGCTTTGAAGTATGCATTTTGGTTAAGGCTTTGTTTTGGAAGTTTGCTTTGGGCCTCTAAAATTTCAGGGATGGCCCAATTTGAAGAAAGATTGAAGACATTAAACTTCAATCTAGCTACTAAGATGGTTTTGGTTTTTTTTTTTTTTTTGTCTGAAATAAAAGTAAACTAAACACACACACCCAGCTAGCCTCACAGAGTGCAGGGTTAATTTAATTAAATTAGGTGCCTTAAACACCTAATTTAATTAACCTTAAGTAGTTAGTAACTTAGTACTTAGATGAACCTTAGGTTATCTTTGCATTAGGTTATATATAAGACTTTTTCATGCATTATTATTTTTATTACAGACCAATCTGAATATGTCTAACCAATCTGCGTTAAAGCCTGGTCGATCAAGAGTGCTTCAACATAAATTTATTTATCTATTCTTTATGTTGAAAAGATCCTTAAATCTAGTGTTATAAAATGCTTAAGTCAGGAACTTATGAACTCTCTTAAACCAAAGCATACGCACATTGATTGATTACCTTCACAGAAGTTAAGCATGTCTCATATGCATCTCGATCACTAGCTTGAAACTGCTCCATCAATTAACCACCTACAATCACGGACAATATTAGAGCTAGCCAAGAGGGTGATAATTAGGCAGAGGCACGTACGTAGATTGTTAAAATACTAATTAATTAAGGTATCTTAATTAAACACACCTAAATTTGAATAGGTCGATCAGGTCAATCAACATCAAAATGCAAAGCAAGTCAAGAATCGAGTGCTTAACAAATAAATCAATCATCACCATCATCTTAATTAGTTGTCCCATCATTGGACTTTTCACAAACAATTTCATCAGTGCACGAGTGAATCTGATTAATAAATTAATAAATCTTACTTATATTGACTAATGAGATATATATATATATATATATATATATACACATACACGCTATTTATCTGAATATCAAATGTCTCTCGAGGCCAAGTGTGAATCACATCAATTTCAAGGACCATCTAATCCAAAAATGAGACAGCCTTACACGTTAAGTGGCTGGGAAAGTCCATGTTCATTTGTTTTTTAGCTTGAATTTACTCCTTAGACAAAATCTGTTGTCCTTGTGTTCTGTGTAAAATTTTAAAGTTACCCAAGTTTCTAATTCACTGTATAATATTTTAATAGAATAAATGTCAGATAGGTAAAACATCACACAATTAAATATAGAAATATTTTTATAGGGTTTGTTTGGTTGTTGCACAAATTAAAATCAAATGCGGCAATGAATTTGTTCATTTATCTACACTTAGGGTTGGTTTATATTAACTTTTATTCGATCTTAATGTAGGTTATAACCAAAGAGAATCAAAAGGGTTGTTTGGCAAATCTAAAAATGAATCCAACTGATTTTATTTTAGTACTACTATATGGTAAGAATTTTTTTTTTTGGGTCTAGTAAATAAGTTTAAACTTATATTGAAAATAAGACAAAAGCATAATTTTTTTTCCAAATTTACTATAAATTGATTTATTTAAAAATCAGATAGATTCAGTTTGATCCAAGTTTTAGTGTTAACAAACAAGTCCAAAAGTTGCTAGTAGCATAACAAAATCAATTTGTGTTTTGGCAACTGTATTTCAAAAGTAATTTTTTTTTTCTTTTTTAACAGCTATAAACTGCTTTTGAGATAATTTTTGAGCAAAAGCTAGTGGGAGGCAACTTGAGTCAAAATCTCTTTTAACTTTTTGTCCAATACACTATAAAAGTAATTAATTAAGGCACAGTTTGCATTTGTTTTTTATAAGTACTTATTTACTTTTTTAAAAATTTGCAATATTTAATTTCTTAGAAAAATTTTAAAAAAGCAAATAAGTACTTATAAAAAACAAATCCAAACGGTGCTTAAGGGTCTCAAAAATAACTTTGAAGTTTGGACTGCTAAGAGTTATCCCAAATTAATGTGGCCTCAGAATTAACAACAAAAGTGGTAATTAAAAGGAAGTTGAGAAAGGTAAAGAAGGCCTGTTTGAATTAATTTTTTCTAAAATCACTTTTGAAACTCAAAATGCTAGCCACTTGATCTAAAGAAAAACAGTACATAATGCTATTTGAAGAAACAAAAAAGTAAAGGGTGATAATACTTTTTGACTGCTCGAGGATGGTAAGCTGGCTAGCGAAAGCTGGATGGTCGGCTCCCTAACTTTTGTCGTAATAACTTCTAGTCTAGCATAAAATTTTTGAATGTATATATACTGATGGTTTTAACGCAGCTGAAGTACGTTTAATTAAACTTTAAATAAAGCTAATTCAAACCAACTAAAAATAATAATAAGTAATTAAAGGAGAGTAATTTCAATTGGGGTAAGGACTCTAATGCATGAAAGAAAATGCAAATGGTGTGAAACAATGTGGAAAGAAACCAGGTGAAAATAACATGTTCAAATAAGGGCTGAGGTGCATCATCCTCCATGCATAATCGAGTTGTGGACCATTCACATGGCCCAAAAACTTATTAATGAGTTCTAATCTGACCGAGGTGCTCCATCCTCTTAATTTAGGTAGGTTAGATAACCAATAGAACCCTATAGTGCAGTTATGTTTGCAAAGAGGACGCTGATTATAAGATTTTGTAGGAGGGGCATAAAGGCCTTTTTCAGAGAAAGGAGCGCTCCCGTGGATCAGGAATGGAGTGCCCATAGTGAATTATTATTGTAAGAAAGAAATGACGTGGGGTTCCCGACCATCTGAGGGTCAAACTCGCGAGCCGTTCGGCGACCGCAGCGCGGTCTTCTCCATAGCCCATGCATTTCAATTTACAAGAATTTTTATTATTTATATTTTGATTTATTTACATATTTTCAGCTTGCTTTTTCTTCACGCATTTTATCACCATCCCCATAAATATTTAATTAATAAGTTTCAAATAACAATAATAATATATAATGCAGTGCAAATACAGACCATACGCATTAATTAAGACACACCCACTTTTGCACTCGCAAGCAAACATCCCCTAGCTCTCTCTCCTTTACAAGTTTACTCTCTTGTGTATGACTTGTTACGAAGGTGATATATCATTACTGTAACAATTATTTAACTATTTTTAAAACTGACAATTGAATTCATGTAATCTTTGGTAGACATGACATATTTAATAATATTATCTAATTCAATTGTCAATTTTTTAAAATATTTATTCTAATAAAAATGGACTAATAATAAGATAGATACAAACTATCGGGATATTATATATACATATAGACTGAGAAAATTAGTAGTAAGGAGCAGCTAGAGGTGGGTATGGTCAATGTAAATGGGAAGAGGGAAGGAAATATTGGAGGGGTGAGTTAGAGAAATTCAGAGCTTCATTAAATGGATTTGAAAAGGAAAAGGAAAGCACGAGGTTAGAGCAGTTGCAGACACCTACCAGACCCTCTCCCGACATTTGTGCCTTTCTCTCATTTACTTTTTATATTTTTTTTAACTCAAAAACTACAACCAAGGTAATTTCACCCTATACCCTCTCTAATACCCCTCTCTCTCTCCTCTCTCCTCTCTCCTCTCTCTATAAATCCTACCAAACACCAAACTCGTTTCAGTTTCCTTACTGAATTCCATCTCTCTCTCTCTCTCTCTCTCTAACACAAATCCCACCAAAGGACCAAACCCCTTTCAGTTTCTCCACTAATTCTCCTCCGAAACACAAGCACAACACAACACACACATATACATAGAGATAGGGAAGGAGGGAGAGTTGCTGTAGTGAGAGAAAATTAAATAGTTGATAAAAAATCATGAACAGTTTTGATTCTCAAAGACAGGAATCCATGAAAAGGAGATGGCAAGAAAGGAGAGTTGCAGATGAGCAGCAGCACCGACCCACCTCCTCCTCCTCCTCCACCACCTTCTTCACAAGACTAGTTGGTGGTGCAACATCTGCACCCTTCATCATGCAAAACCCTAATATTAATCATAATAATAATATGATTCAAAGCTTCCCTGGATTTGATGATGATGGTCTACTTTCCACTCTTGTCCCTCCCGTCACTGTTGTGCTTGAAGGGCGCTCCATCTGCCAGCGTATTAGCCTCCATAAGCATGCAAGCTACCATAGCCTTGCCAAGGCCCTCCGACAGATGTTCGTTGATGCCACCGATGCCGGTGCCGGTGCCGGAGTACTCACTTCCGATAACGATCTTGACTTGTCAAATGCTATTCCGGGTCATCTCATTGCTTATGAAGACATGGAAAACGATCTTCTTCTCGCCGGTGACCTTAATTGGAAGTACGTAATTATAGTTTTTTCTGATTAATATTTCAAAAGGACTTTTTGTTTTTTTTTGTTTTTTGTCTGAAAGTAGAGAAAAAAAAGAAAAGAAAAGCGCACTTCTCAAATGATGGCTTAATCTTTTATTGCTTGTGATCAATGATCATATGTATAATTATAGTTATATATATATATCTATATGAATTGGGTTTCTCTTTGTTTATCTCTAGGGATTTTGTTCGGGTGGCTAAGAGAATTCGGATACTGCCAGTGAAGCCTAATTCAAGGAAGGGAAGAGGAGGAGTTTAATTAGCTCGATGGTGTTTGCATTCTTTTTTTGTTTTTCTGTTTTTTGTTTTTGTTTTGGGTTTTTTTCTTCTTGGGTATGGTATTAATTGGTAAGGGATTTGAGGGAGTTGTATGAATTACCTGAAACAAAAGACATTTATGAGGGGTTCATGAAGCATATATATGCAATTTTCCAAGTGTAAAGTTCAGTTTCCTTATATGAATAATAGACCTTTTTCACATATCTGCCAATGGAAGTTGTTTTTTTTTTTTTTTTTTTCTGACGAGAGAGAGAGAGAGAGAGAGAGGGGTTTCATTCCCTTCCAGAAGTCTCTTGTAGCTCATCTTACTTTCCATTTCATTCCCTTTTTTGGTCACTTGTGTCACACAAGTCCTTTGTGACTCCTCTTGTCACTACATTATCAATGAACTTTGAATATATATATATAACTTCTAATATCAGGTGCACCTTGCATCAGGTGCCCTCTTGTAGAGCCATTTGCAGTGAAAATTTTAAAAAACTGATCGTTGGATTAAATACTCCTATCATGTATGTCATGTCTGTCAAAAATTACAGTGATCTAATGGTTGGTTTTTGAAAAATGTAACTTTGAAAAACTGTGACTTTTTTGTTCTTTGAAATGTTATCATTTTTTCACAGTCAGTTTTCTCACAAACCAACCGTTGGATCATTGTGATTTTTGGCAGGCATGACATACATGATATGAGTATCTAATCCAACGGTCAGTTTTCCAAAATTTGCACCGCAAATGATGCTATAAGAGGGCACCTGATGCAAGAAGCATCACGTGCACCTGACCATGGCACCTATATATATATACAAGATTCTAGTTATAGTAAGAACTGAATTGGAATATTTATTTTTGGGATGGTTCTAAACTGGCAGATCTTACAATGATTGAGAATGGTAATGGATTTTAGCTAGAATAGCTAGCTAGTAGTTTCCTGTCATGTCCTGGTACTCTAATGGTTTTTCATGTATGGTTGGATATGCATGTGCTTGCACATATATTTATATCATTAATGAATATCAACTATATATTGTCTAGCTTGCTTTCTCATTTTACATAATTATTAATATTTCTCCAATTTGTTGCTTTTTATAAAAAGCATTTTACATTGTTCTAGTTCCATGCATTTATAATATATCAATTTGGATGGTTTTATTACATAACCAAATTAGATCTACTTTCCGAACCTGAATTCTTAATTTGTACTTTTCTGTGCTTGTATTTGCTTGATATCTTACATCATGACAGAACATCGAAAGTGAGAGATATACATGGCATGATCTTAACATCCAATCAAATACAAGTACAAAAAAGTATAAGCAGAGGATCGATCCAGATTCATGGGTGACTTAACGGGGTTTTATTAATTTATTAATTAATTTTTTATTAATAAAATGAGAAACTTATTTAAACAGTAACCTAGCATCAGATTCAATCAAGCTGATTAAAATCACACACGAGACAAAATTTACATTTAAAGCACAACCCTTCCTAGCCCAAATATATATCCCCACACTAGTTGCCTTAGGTTGCTGCCCTACATATGTTGCCATTTCAAAGGTACTGTTGTCATTATTTCTCAATGCTGCAACGTTTGGAAGAAGGGGACCAAAAAGTTGAAAGGGAAAAATTAATTAATTTAGTAATTAATGCTGACTTTTTTTTTTCTTTTTTCTTTCTTTTAATTTCCATTATCAAAAATTTGTTGTTCTTATTATTATTATTTTCTTTTATTTTTTATTACGATAGATCAAGGAACTCGAATGACTATATGTACATAGTGTTGCTGTAAGAATCAACAGATGTCGAACGCTTTGATCTCAAGCCTACAAAAAAGACAGTTTGAGTAGTCGGACGTTGTCTCGCGATAACCCTTCGACGATCAAATCAATCTCAGAAATGACTAGAAATGAAAGTAAGAGAGCTAGTGTTTCAGAAAAGATTACTTACCGTTTGCACTGTTCTGCCCTTCTTTATATAGGGGGCTGAGGTTGTTTGGCAAGAACGAGACATTCGCTTCATGACTTGGATGATTTTTAGCTGAATCCCAAATTTTGAGGGATATCATAACGGGAAGAAAATCCTGTTCATCCTCGTATTTTGGTTGACGTCTGGTCTTTGTCTGATATTCGTCGACTAATCAGATT
>JAESVK010000323.1:216268-226599 GCA_017140935.1 Hamamelis virginiana | reverse complement strand
TGCATGGGGTAATCAGCTTCTTATGTGTGAGGTTTCATAAGCTAGATGTTCAAATTAATTAGTTCATATATGGCAAGAGAAATATACAAATGGAGGTGAACACTAGCTATTTAATTAGGTTCGTCATCTATATATCCTTCTAATTAAAATGGTGTTAATTGGTTAAGGCATGGACCCTAGGTGGTGTTAATTGGTTAAGGCATGTATTTGTTGCATGCCTTTTCATGACGAGAGGAAGGATGCACATGTAGTCAAGTAACTTCTAAATGTGGTCCTTCAATTCCTTAGCTGCCCTAATTAGGCTATTGTATGCAGAAGCAATTATGTATGGCTTGACAATTTGGTTCTCGATCTACATGCCCGGCCATCAAAATTTCCTTTTTCTCTTTTGGATTAGGAATTAAATAAATGGTGGGTCCATCCCATATACAATAATTAATACCCTTTAAAACAAACCTTAAGTAGGTAGAAGTACCCTGTCAATATTGATAGATAACTAGCCCCCACTATGTCTGGTCGTAGATACAAAATCTACTAACCTCTCAATTCCCATACTGATTTTAGCTGGACTCCTTATGAAAACAACTACCTTTGAATCAATTTTGAGACAGAAAAATGTTGAATCTAACACTGTGGCATATATCATCACCAATATTCATGATGTGATTCATGGAAATATAATTAAATCATTGACATTTTTATACACAATAATTATTAGCCGCTTAAATTGTTTGATAATTAGTGTAGCTAGATAGATATTTTCAATGATCTGGATTAACCCCTCCACATCATTATTTAAGTGACTGCTATATATATATATATATAGAGAGAGAGAGAGAGAGAGAGAGAAAGATGGGTAACCCAACCCCCAGTTGTGACCCAAATTAACCATTGAGAGCATGATGATACAATTGCTATATTTTTTCATTCCGGCATGGTTAGCTGCTATGACAGATGCGCACATTTTGCAAGTCATCATTGGCCATATCAATGATATAATTGTTGTACATTTTTCAATTAATCTGGCTACCCAAAGGTAAAGTTTTGCATGGGCTGGCATGTGTCTATGTAGATTAGTTTTATATATATATATATACAAGGAGTGCAAATTTGTGGTTAAAATTATTTCAAGATAACACTCAAGTTCTTCCAATTGGATGTGGATGGAAATCAATTAAGCTTCCTTAATTTCTAAGATCCATTAACCAGACAAACCCCAAGCATACTTCATGCATGTCCTTCTAGGATGATGAAGCTTGCTAGATTTCGAGCCATATATTCAATCTATTTGGTACACATAATTCATGAATAATTTCAATGTTGTGTTAAAAATAGAAGAGAAAAAAAGAAAAAAAGAGAGGAGATAATGTTTCAATTGGTTGTCTATTGTACGAATTTTATTGTTGAGAAATGGAATTCAATTGATGATCGAGTTGAGAATTGAAATTGTCCACATATATACGCATGTGTTTTCAGAAAGAAAACACATCTAAACGACAAGCAGAAAGAAAACTATGACATACTAATTAACCAACCTCCATTTAAAGTTTTCCTGTACTTTGGTCCTCACAGCTGCCTGACCCTATGACATACTAACCAACCTCCATCCCCAACCCATCTTTGCAGATGTCCTTTTTAATGCCCCAAAACTTAAAGGCAGTTGGACCAATTAGTACGGCATTTTTGTGATCAATTAATCAACTTCAGACATAGGAAAGGCCAAGAACGCAGTGAAAACTGGTTGCATGGACAATAATGACAAGCAGAAAGAAAACCCTCATCCATCTTTCATTAATTTTGCCTAAAATTAATTTTAGAGATCAATTATTTCTTTACATTTTTTTTAAGAGATACATACAGACTGTCTTTTTATATATATAAATTTTCATATAAATAATGTTTATGGCAGAAGTTAGGGTCACAACTTTGGCCAAAATTAATTTTGAAAGTGAAATTAAGGATCTTTTGCATTAGCTTTTCTTAAAATCACTTTTGGAATTTAAAATTGTACTTGATCTAAGAAATGAGTTGATAATAATTTTTATATGACTTGAGGAGTGATATATAGGATGATTGACAAAATTTTTACACTAGAAGTGATTGCGGCAAAAGCTAGGGAGCCCTAACTTTGCCATAATCACTTTTACATTTTGATATGTGAAGTCATGGTTTGAACATTACTCTAAAGAGATGTGTGAAAAGATAGCTCTCCAAAAATGTTTTTAGTAAAAGTTAAAGCAAAAGGACCCTAATTAAGTTTGTTGAAGTGAGATTAAAATTTCATTTGGATTAACTTTGCGTAAAATTACTTTTGGAACTCAAAAAGCCTATTTAAAGTCCTAAAATCACATAATAGATTATGGGTTATTCAAATTTATTTATTCCTTTCTTATTATTTAAACCATAATTAATTGGTTATGGATTTCTAATATATATCTTTAATTTGATAACGTGGCCAATTAATTATTTAATCTTTCTTATTTTACCAAACTCTCCCTTGATAAAAATGTAAAAGACTAACAGTTTTTAGACACGTTTAACAATATTGCTGATGATATATATATATATATATATAAGAAAATGAATGTGAGTGTATATATATAGACGTAACCTAACTTTTTTATGGGTTTTATGGTGACCCTGCCTGCAGGTAACATACAAGTACCTTACTTTATAGAATGGACCGTTAATTAATTAATTAATTATCATGAAAAAGCAGCTTCTCCCAAAATCTTGATTCAAAATGGGCCAACTCCGATTGAAGCCGTGCAGGATTGTCCACATTGTCAGTAATTGTCAGTCTTTGTATTTTATAAATTATCAATTTTCTTATACTGCCCATATTTGATACTCAATCGGTGCTACAAAGATAGGTCTTCTTTCCTTTTTTGGTTGTCCTAAAATGATAGTCCATTTTGAAAAGTCAATTTATATTTCTTTTAACTTTTTCATATTACTCTTTATTATTCCAAGAATGCCTTGACATGGCACCAAATGCAATTATAGAAAAAGTGTAGTTTTGGAAATAAAAGGTACTCCTTCTGTCCCATAATATGTGATAAGTATTGACTTTTTACGCATTTTAAGGAATAAGTTTGAATTTTTATCTTTTTACAAGCTTTCCGATAATACCCTTATCTAACTTGAAAAATCATATGTGAAAATTGTTCTCCACTTCTCTCCCAAAAAATGTTGGCTCCAGGATCTATACTCCTTAAAAAGCGTGGAGTTCTTCAGGAAAAAAAAAAAGCAAAAACACTTTCAATTTTTAAGAATGGAAAAAAAAGGTGGACCCAAGTATTTCACTCCAATAAATACGTTGGAGTTTTGTTTTGTTTTGTTTTGTTTTTAAGAGTTGGAATATTTCTTCTAAGATAAATATGACACCCCATATTTGAGGAGGGAAAAAAATAATTTAGATGGACAAAATTTTGGAGGGAATTATGGTGCCAATAATTTAGGACGAATTTTTCTTGAAAAATTGGCTTCCCTATTTAAACCTAGAATTTTGTTCTGTCTCTACAAATCCTTATCTTAATGCCTCTACACAATTCTTATCTTTGCTCCTATTCTGTCTCTCCGATAATCCTTATCTTAATCCCTCCCAATTTTCTCTGTACATAATTTTAATCTCATAAGTGGATGATTATGAGTCTCTTGCCAGAAGAAAACTCTAATTTCAAGAGACGTTTAACGGATGCTCAACGTCAATTTGTGTACAAAGCTTTATTAAAGGATAGTGATAATAGACGATTGAGAAAAAATGCCTTACAAAGAGCTGCAAAATTGTTCAACGTCTCCAAACAAACTGTTCGCCGGATTTGGAAACAAGCTAAAGTCTGCCTTGTCAATGGAACAATTGTTAATGTATCTAACAGACTTATGGGTAGAGCTGGTCGCAAAAGAATCCAAATTGATTCAAAGCAAATTTCAGAAATCATTTTAAGTCGCTGCACGAATATTTGATCATTGGCAAAAGCTTTGAATACGCCCAAATCAACACTTCATAGGCGCATCAAAGAAGGTTTAATGAGGCCACATTCGAATGCATTGAAGCCTTATTTGACAGATGAAAACAAGAAAGCACGGCTAAAGTTTTGTGTATCAATGATTGATCCAAGTACTTTGAATGACAATCCAATGTTTATTGATATGTTTAATTATATCCACATTGATGAAAAATGGTTTTATATGTCTAAAATCTCTCAAAAATACTACCTTCTGCTTGATGAAGAAGAGCCTTGTCGCACATGTAAAAGCAAACGATTCATTACAAAAATTATGTTTTTGGTTGCTGTTGCTCGTCCTCGATTCGATTCATTTCGCAATCACGATTTTGATGGAAAAATTGGAAATTTTCCTTTCATATTTAAGAAGCATGCAAAAAGGAGTAGTAAGAATCGAATTGCAAGAACTTTGGAAACAAAGCCAATTTTATCGGTAACTAAAGATGTTATTCGATCTTGTTTAATTGACAAAGTTTTGCCTGCGATTCGAGCCAAAATGCCTTCAACTGGTTCAACTCCAATTTGGATTCAACAAGATAACGCTAAACCGCATATCGACCCCGATGATGCAGAATTCATTAAAGCTGCGTCTGAAGATGGAATTGATATTCGCTTGTGCTTTCAACCTCCAAATTCTCCAAATATGAATGTTTTGGACCTTAGGTTTTTTAGAGCAATTCAGTCTTTGCAACATCAAGAAGCTCCATCTACTGTGGATGAATTGGTTAATGCAGTGGAAAATTCCTTCAATGAGCTATCACCCGTAAAACTTGATCATGTATTTTTAACTTTACAAAAGTGTATGATTGAAGTCATGAAAGTTAATGGTAGGAACAACTACAAGCTACCACACATAAGTAAAAAAATATTGGAAAAAGAAAGCAATCTCCATGCTCAAGTTTGCTGCGATCTAGAACTCTTGAAGAAAGTGCTTCTCCATCTCAACAATGAAAATAGCCTATAGTAAAAACTGTTGTGTGTTTTTTTTTTTTTTTTTTTTTTTTTGTTTTGTTGATGTAAGTGAGTACTGGGTAACAAACAGGAACTTTTTTTGGAAGTATGAAGCTAAGTTGGTTTTGATGTCCTTCGTATAATTAGTCTTTAATTAATAAAATTGTGTTTGATTACCCAAAAAAAAAAAGTTTAAATCTTTCTCTCTTCTCTTAATTAGGATATTAAATAAAAGGGTATTATAGGAAATTCAATATGATTTGTAGTTTGAAAAGTCAAAGTGACCATATATTTTGGGACAAAAAAAAAAGTCAACACTTATCACATATTATGGGACGGAGGGAGTAAAAAAGATCACAAATCAATACATTAATGAGTTTTCTTAATATGCGTGTTTTTTGGAAGAGGCCTATTTTTAAGGGACGGAGGGAGTATCACTAAACTTTGCGGAGCAAATGTAGCTCAGTAGCTGCATGCTTATCCTGCATTTAACACTATGTTTGGATTGAGAGAATTAGAGAGAAGAGAAGAGAAGAGAAAGTTATTTAATTTTCTTTCCACCTTGTTTGGATAGACAGGGAATAACTTTCTCTCCGCCCTGTTTGGATAGCTTTCGTAAGAGAAGATAAGATAAGATTTTAAGGTATAAATTTCAAAATTGCCCTTACATAAAAAATAAATAAAAGCTAAACAAGGAAGAGAAATGACAAAGTAGTAAAATCACACCTATTGGCTTTCTTTTCTCTCCAACTCTTGGAGAGAGAGATATTGAGCCATTTTCTCCCCACAATTCTCTCCCTTTCCCTTCCTTTCTCTCCTATTTTAGTTTGCCAAACAAGAGAATTTTAAAAAATTTATCCTCTTCTCCCCAACTCTCTCAATCCAAACGGACTGTAATAGAGAGAGAGAAAGAGAGAGAGAGAGAGTTGCTTTTGAGTAGGCATAATGTCATGGCCCATTGGAAATATAAGACTTTGACACATAATTAATAGGAGACGGTTTTCATCCTTGGGTTTTCTTCTTGTCATGATCCACTTAACCAAATAATGTTCAAGCAATTTTTGATATACAACACATTTCAATGAAAAAAAAAAGGAATTCTTCTCACATAAAAAAACACTAGAAGGCTTTAAAAAAACACATACACATATATAGAGTCTGATTCAAATGAAAGTCATTTCGTACATTATGCATTATTATACTGTTTTGTTCTTCAATTATGTGTGATATGTATGCATCGACCCATATGAATTACGAACCATTACTACTGTGACAATTCGGAATGTACAGGCTCGTGCCTTAAATCATATATATGTATATATTGAATTATATAATCAAAATCAATAAACACTTGAATGATTATTAGATCACTCAAATGGTCTAGATTAACACTCAATTAACCGTTAGTCGAAATTTAACAATTATTTGAGTGTTTACTGATTTTGAATAAAACAGCTATCGTTTTTCTGTATATATTATGCATAACTGGCTAGTAAAAAATAAAATACTATCTCAATGTTTTTGTTGTTTTATATAATAAATGGATTGGAAATGTGGGCACCAATTTTGAACATGAATTAAAATCTAGAGGGTCCAATTTGAACATGAATTAAAATCTAGAGGGTCCATGACAAGGCAATATTGCGTGTGCATTGAGACTTAAATTATGGTGAGAGAATAGAAAAGACAGCATAGACTTTAGATGGAGGATTTAAGGGTATGCGGGGGCTTCAGCCTATTATCTGTCATTTAGCTCATTATCCAGCCAGAGCTAGACACGTCATGCTAGCTATGCCATTTTCGTAACAAGCACACACGTGTGGTTATTGTGGGAAACCAGACCCAGATCTAAACTATTATGTCAACAATGTTGGCACCCCTACTCACGTGCGGTTCCCCCACTAAGGTAGGGCACGCATAGTAAAAAACCTTTTTCTCAGCCCTCTTTACCCTTTTGATTTTCCAATGAAATTAAAGTAATGATCTCTCTAAATATTGATATAGAATTTTAATTGGGTAAGGGCATTTTTTTTTATAACCCTCTCTTTACCCTTTTGATTTTCCAATGAAAGTAATGATCTCTCTAGATATAGATATGGAATTTTGATCAGGTAAGGATATTCTTGTCCTTATCTAGTTTTAGTGCTAGTCCATCCTTTCTGAAAGTCATATGACAAGTATTTTAAAAAACCGGCTGTTAGATTAGACAATCTTCTTATGAATGTCATGTCTGTCAAAAATTACAGCGATTGACAATCAGTTTTTAAAATATAGTCTCTGAAACACTTTGACAGTCAAAGTTGTTTAAATGTTTGTATTTTAAAAACCAGCCGTTGAATCATTATGATTTTTTATAAATATGACATACAAATGAAAATTATTTAATCCAACGGTCGGTTTTAAAATACATCTTCCAATTAGAGTGGATTGACGATAAGAAAATATAAGAACATCTTCCAATTAGAATGGACTGACGATAAGAAAATATAAGAACGTCTTTACTGGATCGGTTATATATATATATATATATATCCACTGCACGTGCAACATTGCTTACAAAGGTAACAAAGGAACAGCATTGCCTTTTGTGGGTGATCCAACCTCCGGAAGAAGTGGTGATTTTGGGATTTGAAACATGAATTTTGTTTTCGAACACGAAAAGAGGAAATAAAAAACTAGAGAGGAGCAGCAGGAGTGAAGGCCATACGCCGACCCACACATCAGGCATTGTCTCTCCCAAATCGGATTAGATCTCGAAAAGAGTAAAGGAAAGTTTAAATATGTTTTTGAGAGAATTTTATTTCAATGCAATTTTTTAAAATTTGATTTTCCTTTTCTTTCCTTTTTATTTTTCTTTCTCGTTCTTGAAATCCAAACAAAGCCTAAAATATGAAAGGAATTATCCCATATCTCCCTACATGGCTCCTTGGAGAAACACCTGCCTACCTTAGCACAGAAGACCCTCAATAAGAAGAATGCAAAAATCTAAACTTGACACTTTAGCAATAAACAAAGCTCAACAAAATACCTTACTCACTCGAAGTAACGAGCTTCCGGTTAATTAATACTCTTTTGATAGAAACAAGCCCTTAACCCCAACTTCCCAATCATAACTACTTGTTGGTGTCAATACATTACACTGAGCTCGAACCCGAAATTTACGAAATTTCCCTAGCAATGGGGATACATATGTGCCTCTCCATGCCTTTTCTTTTCTTTTCTTTTCTTCTTTGGTAACTCTCTCTCTCTCTCTCTCTCTCTCTCTCTGATGTTTGTGAATATATAACCATTCAAGTTTGATGTGCTATGAATTTGGGTTCTTTTCTCTTTAAATCTTAATTACATGATATTTGTGCTGTTTCTTCATCTTGTGAACAAAATCTTGGTGGAGCGAGCGAGCCTGAGGATCAAAAGAAGAAACTGGGAGCTATTCAGCAAACATAAAAGCCTAACCAACTGAAAATGAACCTAATTGATTTTTATTTTTCTCCCTTTCTTCTACAAATCTGTTAAGCTCTGTAGAGAAAATTAGAATGATTAGAGGGAATAGCTATTTGCATGTGCATGGCTGCTTCTTGACAGGGCTAAAACTGTTCAAAACTCAGTAGTTATTTTTACGACTTTCAATCATATTCCATCTGATAGGAAATTAGGAATGTCTTAAACCAAAAAATTTAAATAATAATAATAATAAAGAACATTGCAAATTTTATAATTTTAGTTAGGTGGCACTATAACACACTCTACTAACCTTTTTTCATTTCCTCTATATATATGTTTGCAAAATTTTGCTTTTATCTGTCTGACCTATTAAGGTATATGCTTGGGAAGTTTTGATATGCACTCCCAAAATCTCCAAATAATTGATAATTCATTGTTAGAATTTTCTACTCTATAATAAATTCAATAATTTTGTTCACAGTAATTCCAAATATCTTTTCAATCAACACCTAAATTCAAAATTATTATGAATTCTAAAATTTTAAAATATCAATGTGGTTGACCCATAGTAAAATATTGTAAAAATGGCACCGTGGAAAAAGAAAAAAAAAATTCCACTAAGGTCTAATTTTAAGCTTCAACATCCTTCCCAATCAATAGATTCAACTGCCTCTCGGTCTACGGTAAGTAGACTTACCATTTTGATGGATACGGAAGTCTAGCTAGTCTAGCTTGTCACGTTTTCGAATGGAGGCAAACCCCAATCATTTGGGTTGAAATCTAATAAGGAGCTCAGAATTTGGTCAGCAGTTTCATGAAAAGAGCTATCAAGCCTTGGGTCTGGAACCATAACCACAGACCTGTATGGCAAATTTAATTAGAAATTAGCAACCAATATAAAGATGTTAGGTAAATTCAAAACTGGTGTTTTCAATTATTAACAGAATTAATAGTCATAAATAAGTGTAGTGCAATTCAACTATTCCAGCAGCAATAAAGGGGGAGAGCCCTGTGGGGCTACCAAGTTTTTCCAATCAATTTAACTTTTAATGAATGCAACTGTATACGATCCCCCACAAAACTCTTTCTTTCAAGTACAAAAGAAAAGAAATAAGAAAATTAAACAAGATTTCTCTAATACTGTAATGATGGACAAAATATATATCTTCAAGCAATCAAACAAGCAAAATTCCTCTTTAATATATAAATAGTACTAAAAAAACACGGTAATGATTGACTAAAAAGTTATTCCTATTTTCAAGCAATATATTTTCATAAATTTTCTATGATGAAATGATCCTGCACTGATGGTCCCAAGCTAGAATAAAAGAGGGCAGCAAGCATGATTAGTGATGTCCAATTTTAATATAATTGTTCACTTGGCCTTTCAAAATTGAAGCCTCTCTTCCTTTCTTCATACAGAAAAGGTGATCCTTATAGGGTTAAAATAGGGGTCTTCCTGGCCAGTTTTGTTTTAAGCCCAACAAGCTCAATTCAAATTTATATGCTGGCCACATAACCAGAATGTGTTCTCAAGCACAAAAGCTTTACTTTTGAAGCCCTATTGCCTTTCTTTTAGTGGTATCTGCCCACACTTAAGCGTGTTTATGGTCCAAGTGGCTTTGTCATGTACTCACGCCCATGATGGCTATTTTTCAATATGGAGGCACATAATACCATCAACTTATTTGTGTAAAGCTATCTAATACTCTGATGCCATTACTTATTCATGTGAAAGCATGTGAGGCCTTCTTGACCCTCTATTTGTCTAATCCGTCCAATCAACCCCATCCAGATAAAACTGGGGCCACAAAAAAACAAAACAAACAAAAAACAAAACAAACAAATCAATTTTCAAAATCTAGGTTTGGATGATTGGGTTGTCTCAATTTAAAACTGATCTAGTTCCAGATTGACCAACTCAAGCAAGTC
>JAESVK010000323.1:175855-204963 GCA_017140935.1 Hamamelis virginiana | reverse complement strand
TATATATATATATATATATATATATATATATATATATATATATATATGAGAATCGGTCCGCTTATGAATTTCACTTATGTATATGTTAAAAAATAAATTAATAAATGAATTTAAGAAATGGATTTGTGTCCTTTTCACCTTACCTGCCTGCATTAAAGTATCATATAAATCCTTCTCCAAGGGTTGTCCATATTTTCTGCAAACCTCTTACTTTTAAACGTCAAAAAAGGAACCTTCGACAAAAGGCAAGAGGTGTTCAATTTGTTTGCCACAACCCCAAGATCGGTAATCAGAGGTGACACCATGCATGCTGACTCCATTGGAACACTAAAGTGATCTCATAAATCCCAAACATGTATGATTTGTCCTGACCTTTTCAAGTTCATTTTGCCATTGCTAGCTGCTCTTGGTCTGACCTTTCCAAGAACTTTTGACAGAATTTAGGTTTTTTCTGAATTAATTTTATCTAAAATCATTTTTGAATAAGTATGTTTTAGAGTTTTGTCGAGTTATATATGTCCAAACGATCTTTCAATGTATTAAAATTTTCAACTGGAAATAATTGTGGTAAAAATTAGGGTAATATACGCATAAGTCCTTCATTGTAAACTCCACTAAGTTCAAGGATCTTTTTAACGTAACATATGTACAAAAGAATTTGGAAATCTTGTGGATCTCATGGTATAAAATGGACTTCATAGTACAGAGCTTCAAATTCAGGGACTTTTGGATAATTTTCCCTAAAAATTAATAGGAGGCCGGGTTAGCTTTCATCAATCATCCTACTTTTAATTGAAATGGGACCTAATTAATTTGTTAGAGAAACCTTTTAGTGTCATTTTTCAGAAACAAACATATAGACAAGCATGGTGTTTTAGATTTATGTGGCATTGGAATCATTTGGAGAACACGAAAGAACGAATTAGACAGCAAGAAGATTAACGCATAACATGACAGAAAAGAAGTAGAATAATCTAGAACTATAATTCTTCAGAAATTTACCAAGTGGTCCAAGTTTATGAATTGGTTTTGTTTGTAAAGTTAGGGATATCTGTGAATGATTCCGAGAACCATTACAAACGAATTTGGAACATTGGTGCATATATATATATATATATATATAGCTAGTTCCATTTCTGTACGTGAGTACTTTCTTATATGAGGACTTGATTTTTTGGCCAATGTAAAATGAGTATTTTGAAAAACTGACCGTTGGATTTAATATTCTTTCTATGTATAATAGGCATGCCAAAAATTACAATGATCGAACCACTGGTTTCTTAAATACAGATTGTTAAGCATTTTATAGGTAATTATTTTTTTTTTTTTTTTTTCGGTGTAGAAAGGGAAAAGAGGATGGTTGAATATCACGTACGTTAATGAATTAACATGGTTTGGTGGTGTAAATTTTTTTGAGGTTTTTTTTTTCCCTCCCAATGTCTAATATCTCGTACATTAATGAATTAACATGGCCAGTGACAGACCCAAGTGGGAGGCAGGAAGCACGTGCCCCTCTCAACTTTTGGCAATTTTTTTTTTCCTATATATAATTTTCTTTCCTATATATATATATTTAGTTGTAAATGTATTTTCATCCCTTTAAACTCTTATTTTATAAAATTTACCCACCAAATTTACAATTATACTCATTGAAATAGTCATTAAAATCATTAGTCATTCTATTTTTGAGGTCTAAAATTAAAATTTGCCCTTAATTAATGGTTTCAAAAGAGTATTTATCTTTCTATCTGTTTCTAACTTAAAATTCAATTTGTAGAAAAGATGGTCAATATTTTTTAATTTATATAATTAAAATTAGAATTTAAATACCTGTAATAAAACTAAATTTACGAAATTTAACAAGTTGGCTTTTTTTAAGGAGGAGAATAATATTAAATCTAGAACCTACGTGTATCAATTCTAAATTCAAATGAAAAGTATGTTGATAAAAGAAATTTGCCCCGAAACCACACAATCACACTATTCATAATCAAAATAGTGCTCCCTTCTAAGGCATTTTCCTGGCTCCGTCCCTGAACATTGCTACAATGTTATCATATTTAGATGGATTGTGATTTGAAATACATTAAAATTGGAACTCATGTAGTTAAAGCCACATAAAAGAAAAATGCTACACAATCAGAAACTTTAACCCGAATTTAAAAACCAGCATGATATGTCATGCTTTGAATGGTTCAGTACTTCTTTCAAATAGATTCTATCTTTTTCACACACCACTCAAAGTATGACACATCATGGTGGGTTTCATATTCGGGTTAAAGTTTCTGGTTATATAGTATTTTTGCACAGAAAAATGGATTAGAAAACAAAACTATAACTATAACTCATTTGGTAAAACAAGATTGGGCCGACCTGATGTTTAGCTGAAAAGGCGCGCGAATTCCGAATTTTTTTTTTTTTTCGTATGCGCTGATGTGTAAATATCTCACGTGGCATTATCTAATTATGCTGTTAATCTACAAAATGTTATCTAAGTGAGGATAATCATTAGCAAATTTTCAACATAAAATCACGAAATTACCCATTAGAGATGGCTTTACAATATCGCTAGAATTCGGAAGATGGGTTTACGTGTTGGGCACGGACATTGGTATTGACGGGTGACCCTATAATAGTAATTTTACGTGGCCGACCCAAAGACACTTGACTTTAACGATTTTAACAACCAGCCTACAAGAGCAAGCATCCAAGAGTAGCCGAAAGCTCTTAAATAGATCGAGAAGACCTTGGCATCATTTACTCGGTCATCTCTCTCTCTCTCTCTCGATGCATTTCCCTATTACCTTCGTCCCCTCACTCTGTCTCTCTTCTTCTAGAAGCTATTGACGACAATGAAATTAAAACTAAGAATCGAAATATCACTTTATATAGACTCCAACAAAAGAGTCAGGGAGGATACTACATTTCCATCAGACGCTCTGCACACATCTCTCTCTTTGTCCAAGAAATCTCTGATTATATAAATTATATATATATATATATATATATATATATATATATATATATATATATACACTTACCTAGAAATGTTCTCAATTGAGAAACATTGATAAATCCACTGTTCTCTATTGTTTCCTTCACTTCCTCTCTCTGATATCTTTCTCTCTAGCTCTAAAAAAATGGGAGATAACACCAGAGATCATCTTCATGATCAAGAAGAAGCAGAGGAGGCACTCTCTTTCTGCGACCTTCCACTCAACACTGATGATACTAATGGTGAAGACTTCACAAAGTACGATCGCCGATCATCCTCCGAACCGCCCGAGTTTTTCGAGTTCTTCTGCGATCTAAGTACTTCTGAGATGTGTCCAGCGGACGATATCATTTTCTGTGGAAAACTCTTTCCTTTTAAACACCAGTCGCTCGCGGCAACAACCGTCAAACAACCACAAAAGCAAACCATGCTGCGTAAACGATCCGAGTCGTTACCTGAGTTACAGACAACTCGATCGAATAGTACAAAGAGTACTCGGCTCATGAGGAACAGTCGTTCTTTAGATTCTCGGAAATTGGATCGGTCTTCGAGTTCAGATCACGAAAATGATCGGAATTCTTCTTCCGGTAAGAGTTTTGGAAAATCCGATTCATCGGCTCGGAAAGTACATAAATCTCCATGGTATCTGATGATGTTCGGATCGGTGAAGTTTCCGCCGGAGATGGAGTTAAGAGATATTAAGAATCGGCAAGTTCGTCAGAATCCGACGCCTTTAATCCCAGCTGTGGATCCCCGGCGGCGGTATCCAGTTAACCGGAGTGGCGGGAAGGGTTCATGGGGACTGCTCAGAGCTCTGAGCTGCAAGGATCCTACTAGTGCTGCTGTAACGTCGTCGTTTCGTTGTGTTTCGCACGTGTAAGAAGCACTTCCGCACGTGGCTAAACACGCCTGCACTTTTTGGACGAATTTGCCACCGGATGTTTTGCCACACAATGCTAGATAGGCGCGTGTAGGTGGGGCAAATTGGTCTCGAGGAAAGTGGGGATACTGTAATTATAGTATATCTGCTTTACGTAGAAGGGAAGATGGTGTCTTCTCAGCGTGTGAGAGAGAGAACGTTTTGTCCATTGAGATGAAAGAACATCACGAGGATCCCGACACCCACATAAAAACATCATATTGATTTATTAATATTTGATTATTTGTGAATTGTGATGCCTAGAATATTTAAGTTCTGTTGTCTCCGTTTTATATCATTTCAAAGGTTTGGATGATGACAATTTAAAGTTTAATATAGATAATAATAAATAAATAAAAACTCAATATATTGATACCTCAATCATACAATTCATAGGCCAATTAATGGCATGTTATTCAGTGTCGTGTATCCATATTTTTGGCGTAGAAGTTTAAGATATTTAGGCTGCATTTGGCTAAGTTTCCATTTCCAGTTTTTTGCTTAAAAAAATACTCCCTCCGTCCTACAAAAGTACAAAGAAAGAAAAAGGGTAGTTTTAAAAATAAAAGATAAAAAAGATCTCAAATCAATACATTAATGAGTTTTATTAATATGCATGTTTTTTTGGAAGAAACCTATTTTTATGGGACAGGGGGAGTAGAAAAATTGAAGTTTTTGTAGTAAATCCCGTTTGGCAAGCGACTTCTACTTCCTACTACATGGAAGCAACTTCTTGTGATTCTTGAATTTGAGGAAGCAAGAAAAACTTGCTTCCACAACTTTTTAAAGTAGAAAGTAGTTTGAGAGTAAACAAAAACACCATTCGAATCCTCAAAAAACCCATATTTCCCTTTCTTTCTTTTTCACAATCCTCTCTCTCCCTCACACGAGCAGCTCTCTCTCTCCGTTGCTGGTGCCACTATGTTCTCTCCTCTCCCCTGCTGCATCTTCTTCTCTCCCCTCACTTCTCTCTCCGACAATGCTAATGGGTTCGATTCCGGTGAGGATCCCCTGTTGCAGCGACGACATTAACAGAGAGAGTTCCGTTTCGTGTTGTGCTCCATCTTTAACTTCAACAATAAAGCTTCATTTTCAACGAGAGTTCCGGCCGATGATTTTCTTCTTCATAATCTTCATCAGATCAAATTTCCTGGCGAAGCTCATTTAGTTTGTAATAGGGGTGTACATTGGCCGGTTTGGTCGGTCTATACCTCATTTTATGAACCAAACCAATGACACCGGTTTGAGGAAAATGAAAACCGTTAGGGACCATGGCACTCATGAAAACCAACCAAAATAGGGCCGATTTTTCGACTTGGTTCGGTCGGTTTCGGTTTTAATAGACATTTAGCAGACAAAATTGGAAAAAAGAATAATAAAAAATAGTCGTTGATCAAGAAAATAACAATGCAAAATAACAATGCAAAGTAACAGCAAATGAACCTACATCGCCTCCTATGTGAGTAGCAATGTCCTGCATATTGGCTTTCCTGGATCCTTGTCACCCCATGCTACCAAAATAGGGTACTGTAAAGGAGGAAAATGGAAAACAATAAGCACAAAGTTGTATCATTAAAAGCAGCAATTAACTAGCAGGAGTATTTAGCATATTGACTAGCAGGAGTATTTAGCATATTAGCAATTGACTTGAAAGTTGAAACATTACACCATCAGAACCTCAATTTCAAACATCTAATCACATAAAACCCATGCAATTTGGAATTTATATTGTGCATTTGTAATAGACTGTATCCTACCTGTTGTAAGTAATTTTATTAAAAAAAAGAATTTTTTTAGGGACATCTATGTCCAATTATAATGAAGTGGATTTGGGTATATAATAAAATTCAATGCAAGAGAATCATTGCACAGCACACATCTATGCATGTCACCAAGAAAAGCTTTACCCATAACTTATGGAGGTTACCTTTTGATTTTCTCCCAAATTCATCCTAATCTTGCCATGCAAGTCTACTTCTTAAACCAACGTCCAGCAAAGCTGAATAAGCACATACCATGTCAGTGTAAAAGTGAGGATTTGGGGGCCAAAGTACTGCAAAGCTGAGTGAGAAAATCAGCTGAATAAGCTCTAATAATGTACATATGCATATCACATATCTTTCATAACTATTTAAAACAAATTATTGGAAACTTTCATGTAAAATCTAGCAAATCAACTGCAATATGTCATACTACCTCTGATAATTATTGGAAACTTTCATTGTGATGCTAATTGCATCTCCCCAAACCCGTTCTTGCAAAGAACACCTCCTATTTCTAACAATTTAAAGTGAAAATAAAAATCTAGTTAACAGCCACCAGGACATTGATAGACATTGTTACCCATAACATAAAATCAATAAAATTGTGCATTTGATAAGCTAAAATCCTAAAATAGCATAACAACAAAGTACAAACAACACAAAAGTCTTGTGAATGTTTTCAAACAGCAACTCAGCAAGTTTTTTGGGGGTTACCTCTCGAATCAAGGCCAGGTGATAGGTTACGTGAGGCACTTCAGTCTTCAGCCGTCCAGTGAGCCAGTGTTCAGTGAGGTCCGTGAGGGGATGCCGAGATCGTGAGAACTGATGGCGGTGGTGACTGGTGAGGGCGTGAGGCAGAGATGAGAGATTTGAGATCGTGAGGAGTGAGGAGTTATTAATTAGAGAGAATCAGAGAATTGAAGGAGATTGGGGACTTACCGGCCGGAGATGATCACCGGCTAACCGGCGGTGAGACAGCGAGTCGTCAAGGTACGTTAATAGAAGCCGTGACTCACTGACTCGTGAGGGCATGAGGCAGAGAGGGCGTGGGTCGTGAGGAGTCGTCGAGTAGAGGAGAGGAGTGACTGAGTGTCTGTGAGGAATCGTGAAATACTGAAATAGTGAAATGAAATTAGGGCTTATAAGTGTTATATATAACTTATATTTCAATTGAGGGTTTCGGCCGGTTCGGTGCACTGGTCGGTCCTGAGCAGGCATACCGATAACCAAACCATAAGTGCCGGTTTTCCCTTTTTTTTAAACCGTTGCAAATTATTAAAAAAAAAAAAAAAAAAACAACCAAATATGCCGGTTTGGTTCCGGTTTGGTCGGTTCAATCGGTCCCGGTCGGTTCATGAACACTCCTAGTTTGTAATGGGTTCAAAGAGGCAGAGCAATTATCATCTTGGAACCCACTTACCTCCTCTGTTTGATGATTGTGTTGCTTTTTTGTAAAAGATCAAATCTTTATCTTTATCTAACATATGATGTGGTTCTTATACATAGGCAAGTTCTCATCCTTATTTTTTAGCTGAATAGAGCAGGTGATCTTTTTTGTAAAAGATCAAATCTTGATCTTTATCTTCGAGTTCTCATCCTTATTTTTTATTTTATTTTATTTTATTTTTTCGTGCAGAAGTCTTATTTTATCATGCCAATAACATATATATTGTAGAAAGTGAGAAAAGTATAAAGAATGTATTAAGAGTTTCAATGTACAATAAAGCCTTATATAGGCAAGAGACAGTATATGGTATATGTACTGTATACAGTAAATAGTAAATGAAAATATATACATTAACATCCCCCCTCAAACTCAAGGTGGTGGAAGAGAAACTAGCTTGAGTTTGTCAATCAGATCCTGAAAGCGTCCCAAAGGATGAGCCTTAGTGAAAAGATCTGCAATTTGATCCGTGGATGAAACAGGAAGAAGATGCACAGTTTCTTGGCCAATATGATGACGAACAAAGTGACAATCAATTTCAATATGTTTAGTACGATCATGAAATACATCATTGTGCGCTATTTGAATAGCACTTCGATTGTCACAGTATAAAGTAGTGACAGAGGAATGGGAAACACCCATGGCTTCAAGTAACCAACGAAGCCAGATAAGCTCTTGAGTAGTGTCAGCAAGAGCACGATATTCAGCTTCAATACTAGACCGAGCAATGACAGTTTGCTTCTTGCTGCGCCAAGAGATAAGAGAATCACCTAGAAAGAAACAGAAGCCAGTGGTAGAACGATGATCAGTAGGATCACCAGCCCAATCAGCATCCGAGTAAGCACGTAATTCCAGAGAAGAGGTAGCAGAGAAATGAAGACCATGAAACAATGTACCCTTGACATAGCGTAGGATACGAAGAACAGCAGCAAAATGAGTAGAGCGTGGAGCAGACATAAACTGACTAACAAGATGAACAGCATATGCAAGATCTGGGAGTATGACAGTAAGATAAATGAGGCTACCAACAAGTTGACGATAAAATGTGGCATCGGGCAACAGATTGCCATCAAAAGGAGTAAGCCGAGCATTTGTCTCAAGAGGAGTAGCGATAGTTTTGGCATCAGTGAGGCCAGCTCTAGCGATAAGATCGGATGCATACTTGACTTGAGATAGATAGTAACCATGTGAACCAGAAGTGATCTCAAGACCAAGAAATAACTGAGATTGCCAAGATCCTTCATCTCAAAATGCTGATGGAGAAAGGATTTGAGAGCTGAAATGCCATCAAGGTCATCGCCAGTAATAATCATGTCATCAACATAGAGAAGGAGAAGTGTAAGACCGCGATCTGTCTTACGAAGAAATAAAGCTGAATCATATGGACAGGAGGTGAAACCAAAATCTCCAATAACAGCACTAAACTTGGAAAACCATGCTCGAGGAGCCTGTTTCAACCCATAGATAGCACAACGAAGTTTACAGACCTTGTGTGGAGGATAATCATATCCAGGTGGAGGACTCATGTAAACTTCTTCACTAAGATCACCATGAAGGAAAGCATTCTTGACATCCATTTGAAACAGTTGCCAATGTTGAGTAGCAGCAATAGTAATCAAGCTGCGGACTGAGGTAATACGAGCCACAGGGGCAAAGGTTTCCTCATAGTCAATGCCATGCTCCTTAGTAAAGCCTCTAGCCACGAGACGAGCTTGTAGCGTTCTATGGAACCATCAGAACGGGTCTTGATTTTGTACACCCATTTACAACCCACCACAGATTTACCCAAGGGAAGATCAACCAGATCCCAAGTATGAGTGTTGTGAAAAGCCTGCAATTCATCAGACATAGCTGTTTGCCACAAGGGATTAGAACAAACTTCATGATATGTTTGAGGTTCATGATGAGAGAGGATAGTAGAAAAACAATGAAAATCACGAAGATGAGTAGGTGGTTCCCTTACCCGGGTAGAACGACGAAGTGGAGGATCACTGTCAGGATTAAGAGGAATTGCCGAGTCAGGATCAGGATCTGCATGTAATGTAGACACCTCAGGAGAAGTTGTAAGTTGATCAGACCTTGTTGGAGAATTATCAGGAAATAAAGAAATAGATGAATTAGTGAAGAATGGTTCTGGATGAGCAGAAAAAGGTAAGTGGAATTGGGAAAAGGATGGAAACATTTTATGTTCCCAGAAAACTACATGACGAGAAATACGAAGACGTTTGGATAAAGGATCCCAACAACGATAACCTTTATGTTCTATCCCATAACCCAGAAAACAGCAAAGACGAGCTTGTGGTTCTAACTTGGTTCATTCATGTGGCTGAAGAAGAACAAAACAAGCACAACCAAAAACTCGAAGATTCTGATAGTCAGGAAGACGACCATAGAGACGCTCATAAGGAGATTGGTTCCCAGTGGCGAGGGAAGGAATACGATTGATGGAATGAGTGGCAGTAAGAGCAGCTTCTCCCCAAAGATGCTCTGGACAGGATGAAGAGATAAGAAGAGCACGAGTAGTATCCAAAAGATGACGATGTTTGCGTTCAACACGCCCATTTTGTTGGCAAGTGCCTGGACAAGATCGATGGGGAAGAGTGCCATTGGCACGAAGAAAGGAAAGAAACTCCGAGTCTCGATATTCCATGACATTATCGGCACGAAAAACTTTGATATCACAAGAGAATTGAGTTTTGACCATTCGTGCAAAATCATAATACACCTGCTTGAGTTCAGAACTAGTATGCAGAAGATAAAGCCAAGTATAACGAGAATAATCATCAATAAAAATCACAAAATAATGTGATCCACCCATTGTTGAAGTGGGAGAAGGATCCCATATATCAGAGTGAACAAGATCAAAAGGTGCAGAAGAAATAGAGTCACTATTATTAAAAGGCAAAGCAGGTTGTTTAGCAAGTTGACAAGATAAGCAATCTAAATGTTCATTACTAACTGAGCCCAAACAACCAGTAGAAATTAAAGACTTTAAACGACTAATAGAAACATGTCTAAGACGAGAATGCCATAAATGTAAAGAAGATGGAGAATGAGCAAGAGCAGCAATCTGCGGTGATGATAAAGTGGTGTGGAGATTGATGAGCTCAAACAGACGACCAACTTTACGGCCTATCTCAAGAGTCTGTCCATTCCGCGGATCCTGTACAACACAACCAGAACGAGAAAAAGTAACAGTGAGACCCAAATCACAGAGTTGACCCACAGAAAGAAGGTTCGAGGTTAGCTTAGGAATGAGATATGTGACGGCTGTTGGTGACTGAGGCGGTGGTGGGGCAGTGGTGGTGACTGAGGCGGTGGTGGGGCAGTGGTGGTAGGTTAGGATTCCTAGGTACCTTGCTTTGATACCATGTATAAAGTGAGAAAAGTATAAAGAATGTATTAAGAGTTTCAATGTACAATAAAGCCTTATATAGGCAAGAGACAGTATATGGTATATGTACTGTACAGTAAATAGTAAATATAAATATATACATTAACATATATATATATATAATTGGATTATAAAGTTATAATCATATTTCACATAATTAAAAAGTGAAAGTAATTGGGACTTCCAAATGTGCTTTTTATCTTTAAAAAAATTGATGGTGAAATGGTGAAAGCAAAAAATTACTTCTACTTTCAAAATTTAAAAAGTAGAAAAGTGGTAGCTTATCCAAACAGCACCATAATTATTCAAATTAGGATTCTTTGCTTCAATTTTTCTATGCTTAAGGTTTGTTTAGGTACTAATATCATATCTCTCACTTTAGTTGATGTTTTATGATCGGACTATTGGTTTCTTAAATACAGACATTTAAGCATTATATAGGTATTTAATTTTTTACAGTTTGTATTTAAAAAATCAGTAATCCAATCACTGTAATTTTTGACATGCCAACCATACTTAGGAAGAATATTAAATCCAACGGTCAGTTTTTCAAAATACCCATTTTACATTGACGAAAAAGCCAAGTTCTCATATAAGGAAGATCCCGCAGGAACGAGACTCTATATATATATATATATATATATATATTAGGAAGAGCTTGAGGCAGAAGAATAGGTTTCTATCATTTCGAGAAAAACGTTGCAGTTCACCCCTTCAACTTACACTCACTTACACATTGTATTCATATAGTTTAATTTCAAATACTGACCTCATATAGCTTTGATATTTTGACTCATGACACTTTTCACTAAACCGTGAGTCAACAGTTTGATATATTAATGAAAAAAGTGATTTGGATGGACTTTTAGTGATACAAATTTTTTTATCTTTATCAACCCATAAATTTTTAAAAAATTTATAAAGTGAATAATCTATATAGATAAAAATTACTAACTTTGACTAGAATTTACTTAATGTTGCCAACATGCCATGAAAAAATTTCAATTAGCTTACTATAGGGCAGGTATTTATCGCACATGAATTTCATGGACTAATAGAAGAGTACATGAAAGTGTCACATATTAAAATTATAGGGAGTCAATGTATTTTAAAAAAAAATAAAAACTATAGAAGTATAATGTATGAAATGGGTATTAGTTGAAGATGTGAAAGCTGGTGTAATTTTTTTTTAAAGAAAAAAAGAAACATCCAATTCATGGAATATAAAATGATTATGAATAGATGGTGACTGCAATTTGCAGCAAGACATGCTCAAAACTTACATAACTTGACAAGGAATACCATCTCTAAAGGTTGGAAGATGATAATTTACACTTTATCTCACTGAAAAGACAAAGCTCTACATTGTTATCTCAACCACCCCTCTCCCCCCACCCCACACACACACACACACATATATATATATATATATATATGATCATTTCTGTATATATAATATCTAATTCATTGAATTATTAATGATTGTGAATTCATGGCTATTCCGATAAGACATGCATGCTCAAAGGTTACATCATTAGAATTATATACACACATGTGGGACCTTATTTGTAAAATTCTTTTGTTCTAATCATATGCGCATGATTAATTGCTATAATTTTTTAGTCGGGCACCCACGAAAGTTTACAATTAAGCTCGAGTCTTCTGAACCGGAGGTATCAATGTTGAAGTAAACAAATGTTTTCTTTTTTAATTTTTGATTTTGGAGACTAGAGACAAATAGGTACAAAAGCAACCACTTTGGCACTTTCCAATCTTAAGAATGCCCGGAAAAACACCACCACAAAAATCCAAATAATGCAAGTCCGAACAGAAACAAGAATATTACCCTTATCCCAAATAGAGACATATGAACTAACCTGACCAAGTACAATCCAACGGGGAGCCTACACTTTGTGTAAGGTGACCTGTCTAGAGCCAATTATAAAATATATTTTTAAAAATCATTAAATACACTTCTTATGAATGTCATATTTGTCAAAAATTACAATGATCCAACGGTTGGTTTTTTAAAGTAACCGAGAGAAACTAGTGGCATTTTGAAAAACAAAAAGGTCAAATTTTCATGGAGACATTTTTCGACCATTGGATCATTGTGATTTTTAGCAAGAATAACATATGTAAGAAGCATATCTAATCAAACTGTGAGTTTTTCAAAATCTGTCTTGCAATTGGGGTATACTAGGTTAGCTTACACAACTTTATCATGTTGGTCTAGCTGACCACCATCATTCTTGATGATAATAGGATAGTAAGGTTATTAGGAGTCCGAAAATGACTGCACAACCTCCCTTCAATCCTGCTCTTTTCTGGGACATATGGGGTCCTTAATTAAATAACAAAAAAAAAAAAGCATAGTAAACTAATTAAGAACCAAGGATGTAAAATGTTTTGGAGAGTTAAAAAATATCCTACAGTTTGTCCTTACCCTTAGGCCGGTTGGTGATAAGAGGACTAATTTGGAGAAAATTAGGGTTCCCAATTAAACAAAGTAAAATGCTTCAAAGGGTTAGAATTGAGTTTTCATTATGGCTCCAAATCAAGCTTTTCCCTACATACAGTAAACTGTAAATGAACACCACAGCCCTTGAGAAACCACAATTCAATATACATTCCTTGGCAGTGGCAGGTAAACTAAGATAGCATATATATATATATATATATACTTAATGATTTGAAAGCTGGTTTAAGAATTTTTAGCCTTCTTCCTACTACTAAATGCTTCTCTCTTAACTATTTCCCTAAAACAATTGAATGGATAAGATAATTGGAAACAGTCAGTTTAGCTATATACTTTTTGCTAACTGAAACCCAAATATTTGAATAGCATCTAGCTCATCCTTAAGGACAATCACTGGAGCATCAGCCAGCATAAGCACATTATAAGGACCCCTCGTGCTCTTTTAGAGCCTCACCAAATCCACCTCTAACATCAGAGGGCAAACAATCAGTATTGACAGGCCAAGTAATTAACAGCAGGTGGTGGTTCTCCCATTTGACAATTATCTTTTGCCTTTGCTTAAATTGGACAGCTATATTATTGTAACCTTAAAAAGATAAAAATAAAAGATCCCCATTTATAGCTGTATCTTCAACCTAATGTTCTCTAGCAAATCAAACAATGATACCTCTAAGATCTAGTTCACAGTGGTCTCCTACAGGAGCAAAAGCAACTTTTCTATTCTCCTTAACAATGCCATCACTTCTACAATTATTCAACATCTGATACTTCCAGAGACAAGGACTGACCACTTGCCCTGAATTTCTTCAAAATAGAATTGAAGTCTGTAATTCAGAATAAAAACAGAAATGAAAAATTGAACACCCATTATTACTTATTGGGATTGTTAACCTAAAACTCAAGCCATCAACTGTGGGCCACAATCATAGAACCTTCACCATCTTAAAGCCTCTCCTTAATTAATTTCAAGGTAGGCAAAACTTCAGTAACTTGTTCAAGAGTCCAGATATCTTTATCGAATACTTCACAATGGAAGAAAAACCCGCTACATTTGATTGCCAAACTTTTAAAACTATCAGAAAGATAATTTGAAGCATTGAATCTAGTCTTTTAGTACAATGTATGAAATAGTAAATATCAAGTCAAAATCCATTGCAATGTCGTTATCTCCCATGTGTTCTCCACTTCTCCTTCTTGTCACTCCATTTTATAATACAAATATACAATACCAAATGTCATACATACATAGGCATATATACAAGGCAAAATCATACCCAAACTGACCAAACTCCTAAATTAGGAACCGCAAATTTGATCAAATTGAAAGAAATAATAGCAAGTGCATTATTCCTCCAACACTAACATGATTTAAAAGGAATTTGATTAGTTTTGTAGTGGTCTCTCAAATCTCAATAGGCCAATAAGATGGGAGTCAGCTCTGTTAGTTGTGGAAGAATCATATTTCATATATTATTATATATAACTACATGACATTATTAACTAAAATAAGCTTCACAGATAAAGAACTTCTATGAATCAAAGATCACTAGGAAATGAACTTCTGCTATGTGGTCAAATATTGGGCAGGAGTAATTGATATCACCATTGCCTTAGAAACAATATGCATATATCAAGATGCACAGTGCCATATCAATTTGAAGTTATGAACTTAAATTAAAAAAATGTAAGGAACACAATATACTATCCATAAAATAAAAGGCAAAAAATTATTTATAAAAAAAAAAAAAAAAAAAGTAGTGATAACATAGAGACACAAGCTATCACAGAACAAAAGATCTAAGTTACAAGCTCCATTTCAAAAAATGCTACAAATACATCCAAACCACAACTCACGTTGAGTGAAAAGAAGATGAAAAGAAACAGAACACAAGCTGTAAGCAAAATCATGGTCAATTGCACATATAAACCCCACTCTCGTACCTGTGATTAACCTCATAAAAGTCTGTCTTACCCTCGGAAGAGGGCAAAAGAGAAACCCCAGACAATGATCTAGTTCCTTGTACAGAAAATTTCACATAACAAACAACCTCGATTTCTTCTTCAGCATCTTCCTCACTCGAATCCACAGGCATTCGTACCCTCAACCGACCAGGAGAACTCTTTTGAGGAATCTCTGACACATGCCATCTCAATTCTCTATCAGATCTGTTCAAGACAGCTTTTGGCGAAACCTTCAACAGTGATGGATCCACCGGAAGTTTCAGAACAAATGTTACATCGTTCAAGGGTGCTGGCAAATCTGGGTTTGAAACATATTGTATCATCACAGAAAGTAAAGTCCCACTATGGCGCTTGATGAGACGAACCCTCAAAGGCAATGGCGATAAACGAGGTAGCAAACTATACTTCAAGATAGGAATAGGATCGTCAGAGGATGCAGTCCTCACATGAAACATCCCATTACCAAGGCTGCTAACACGAGAGCTTTGCATAACAAATCTTTTAACCACACTGGTACCATCAATCCGGAATGAAAATTCAGTTTCTTTATCACCAGAAGATTTTGAGGGTAGTGTTTTTAAGTGGACCACACCCATTACGCCCACTCTAACTAGCAACGATTCTCTGAACTCTGCACTGACCACTTCAGAAATGTACATCTCAGGACCCTTCATTTCAGTTTTCTTCACCAAAAGGTTCTCAAGGGGAGTGCCCGCTCCGCTTGCAGCAGCAGCTGAGGCTGCATCACTCTGACCAGTTTGCAACAATTCAAGACCTCCAAGCCCCTGTGACTTCGCAACTTTGGTCGTTCCCACAAACTCAGATGCATCCAAACCCCCACCAAAAGCTCCAGATTCTCCATCAAGCCCTTCGAAAGTTTCCTGCAGAGACGCCTCCTCATTACTGAACTCTATACCACCATAGTTCCCTTCAAATCCTTCGACACTAATGTGTGTTGGTTTTGTGGCCTCAGCGGGCGGAAGTGGAGTCACCTCCAGACCCGCCAATGCCGTTGTTAAATCAGTAGCCGATGGATCCTTAGTTTTTTTAAACCCGTCCACAAGCTCTTCAGGCTTATTGAGCGAGTCGCTCGCTGCAAATGGGTCCTTCACAGCCGACGAGTCCTCCTCCTCTTGCTGCTGATCCTGTTCGCTAGCACTTGGCCCAACTGGGGCAAGACTTGCCGCAACCTCATCCCCTGCTGCCAATGTCTCAGCTGGCAACTCAAACCTTGCAACTGAAAATGCCTCCACATTCACCTGATGCTCAACGGAATGAATCTCTACATTACTCCAATTATCTGCCCCACGAATCTTATTCTCTGTATCGATTGCCGAATGCACCACCTTAGCAATCCCATCCCCGTGCATCGACCCCAGCATCGCCGCAAGCCTAATATTACTAACACCCCTCAATACAATATCCAATGCCATATATATCTCCTGGTACTTCCGATTAAGCTTCTCCGGCGTAACATCAACACCTCGGCAAGCAGCCACAATTACACTCACAGCCTGGTTAACGATCCCAATGCACTCGAACACATTGTTCACGCAATTATCTTGATCGACGGTTGTGATCCCCAAAACGTATATCCCATTCACCAATCGGTAAACGACACGGTATCGGCTCTCCACGCCGACGATGACCTGGCCGCTCGATGCCGCGAGCGGGTCGTCGCCGAGGACAGAGTCGCCATCCTCGGCAAACTGGTGCTTGCCGCTGGCGAAGGCTAAACGGGTTTGTCGGAAAGCCGAGAGGGCTACGAGAGCTCGAGTTGGTGGGAACCATTCCCGGGTCTGGAGCAGGATGTCGGATCCGTTGGTGGGTTGTAAAGAAAGCGCTAAACAAGACATGGGGATTATAGGGTTTTCGTTTTTCGGATTTTTAAAATATTATACTGGGTTTTTTTTTTTTTTTTTTTTTTTTTTTTCTTTTGGGGATCTCTGAAATACGATCTAGGGTTGTTTTGTGTCTGTTTGAAGTTTCTAAGGTTTGTTTAAGGGAGAATTCAAAGATTTATGTCTTGGATCTAATGAGAGAAAATGTAATAAATTTCAAACAGAGCACTTACCTTGAATCGAGCAGCAGAGTGACAGCGAGTCTAACCCCCCTGAAGGTGCGTGTTCATGTACTCAGGGAAAGAACCCTAGAAATTTTGACGAATTGGGAATTGGGAGTAATGAAATACACCAATATATACATACAAGCTCTCTTCTACCTTCGACCGATAGATATCTAGATAGAGAAACTAGAGAGAGAGAGAGGGGGAGAGAAGAAAGAGAAAATCTAGATCCGGTTACGAGAGGACTCTCTGCGAGTCTGTACTTGGCAGCAACTTCGGTGGGTCGGGTTTAGGGCTAGCCCAAATCCAATCCTAGAAGTTGATGGAATGGGCCATGGCCCAATTCAATGGTCTTTCTTTTGCAGTTAAAGAATGAACTTGGCATTGTTGTGTTTTTTATTGCTTGAACCATTGCGACTAGGGGTGTAATTCAGTTCGAATCAGTTCAATTCTGATGAAAATTAAAAGGTTAATTTGGCCGTAAGTCCCAAATCAAACGACTCTCATACAAAAGTCCTTCAAAAAATTACTCTTTGCAAAAGTCCTTTTACCCATTTCGGACAAAAATACCCCTCAGTTTTACTTCTCTCTCTCTCTCTCAATTTAGGTCTACTTAAGGGTTTCAAATTCAATCAAATCAAATCATCACCACTGAAAAGTAGAGAGAGAGAGAGAGAGAGAGAGGATGCACCATCGAAGAGAGGGGTTTCTTTCACCAACGGTGGAGAATGGCCCGAGGCCGACTATGGTGCAGTCATGCATCAAAGATGGAGAGTTTTGGGAGCTTGAGTCGGTTGTGTCCCCAGTGTTGTAGGCACCATGTCGGCACACGAATCCCATGCCTAATAGCTCCGATCACCACCACCTAGGGGAGGAACCAAGGCAAAGTGCGAGGGGCCATGGCCCCTGACTTTTGAAAATTTTCAATACATTACATATATTATTTTATATATTAGGGCTTCTATTATGAGGATTTTGCGTAAGATGACCTCTATAAGGCCAAATGCATATCATATTTTGAAAAATTGACCGTTAGATTAGATAAACTGCTTATGATTTTCATATTAGTAAAAAATCACAGTGATCCAATAGTCAGTTTACGAAAAGTGTCACATTAAAAAATTGTGACTTTTTTGTTCTTTAAAATGTCATCAGTTTTTCCCAATTAGTTTTTTTAGAAATTGACCTTTGGATCACTATAATTTTTGGTAAACATGAAATTTGTAAGCAGATCATCTAATCCAACGGTCAGTTTTTCAAAATATGATTTACATTTGGTTCTATAGAGGTCACCTTACGCAACTTTACGTAAGGTGGACCTTATAATAAAGGCCATGTTTTATATATTATATATATTACACAACCGCTCTAAAGATTAGCACCCTCGATTTAAAAATAAAATTGAAGGAACAAATTAGGATTAAAATTTTGAAAAGGGATTGAAGCAGTGATGAAAAGAGAGAAGAGACAAACAAGAAAAGAGAGTGCGTTAGAGGGAATGTGAAGGAGGGAGAGGAAATTTCGGCTAGGGGCTCACACAAATATTATGCATTAATATTTTTATCTTCCTCAATTAAGGTGAGAAGGTTTCAATTTTCAAAAAATTATTTTGAGCAAACTTGAATCATATACATAGCATATATATATATAATAACCCACAATGAGTTTAAAATGAGAGAGAGATACTTAACTGAATTTTCAGAAAAATATACCTTAAAATAGGTTATTTTGAACTTTGGGCCACAAACTTTAAGAAACTTGTATAGATAATACTGAATTCGGATGGAAAGACTAATTAACTGTTCAAATATATGGGTTGAATACTATCATCGCCAAATAAATTTGTATGAACTTTTATGGTACAATATTATGATTTTAGCTCTAATATTTTATAAAATTATAATTTTAAATATTATAAAAATGGCTATTTTATGTCATTTTCATATATATATATATTTTTATCTCTTATATTAAAATTTTGGCCCCCTTGAGAAAAAATCCTGGTTTCGCCCCTGCCACTAACATTCAACCTCAAAATCTCATAGAAGGTGGAGATTTTCACAATTCGGAATGCATTTAGTATCCGTCCATAGGTTGTTGTGGTCAACTCATCGTTGTTGTTTTCACCTCAATGAAGCACATATCTCCTTCAAACTCATGTCATAATGTAATTGTATCGGCATCTTTGACGTCATTGCTTTGAGAAATCACACTTTTCCCGACTTAAGGTTCCCGCCATGGATGGAAGCTTTGAGAAATTGCTGATATCATTGATTTGAGAAACCGCAGTTCTCGAGACTTAATGTTCTGACGAGAAGCTTATGCAGGGATGGCGACCACATCGAGCTTACGATTCAAGCTTCCAACAATTTATCTGCAATAGCACTGTCAATCAACATTATGTGATTTTGCATTCTGAGAACACCAGGTATGCCGATGACCTTTTTCTTCTTCTTCTCTGACATTGGATGACAGTGAAAATAAGTTTGGGTTTTTCAATTCATAGAGAGTGAGGATGATAGTGAAAATACCATCGCCGCCTTTTATACCATTGCGTGTAGTGAAAACACCATTGAGTTCATGAGAGAGAGGACAATAAAGAAAGAGAAACAAATGCAAATCAAATGGAGTTAATTACATATGTTAATGACTAATAAATGTTTAGTATAAGGTTAATACTTATTAATTGGTCATGAATTGACCTCAATGTCGAAGGTCTTACTAACTTCCAAGGATCCATTGATGTTCTGATCATTACTTGGCATGAATGATGTAAACTTTCTTCTTAAGCTACATTATAGAGCATACCGAATATTTGTCTAAAGAATTATAGCCTATAGCAGTTACAATTTGGCCAGAAATAATTAATGCTAGCATCATCCCTCATTGGTGAGAGAAAGAGAGAGAGAGAAAAAAAGGGGCCGAATGTTTGAATTCAAACAACATTGAATTGATAGAGAGGACAGTGAAAATTCTCAAAATGCAGTGAAAACCCAAATAATGTTTTCACTGCATTTTGAGTATTTTAAGTGTTTTCACTGCTTTATGGTTTTTTTTCTTAAAATGCAATGAATTCAAAAAAAATGCAAACTGTAAAAATACTCAAATGCAGTGAAAACACTCAAAATGCATTAAAAACTCAAAAAATGCACTGAAAACACAAAAAGCACAATGAAAATCCAAAAAATCATAGTGAAAACATATATAAGGATAGTGAAAATACACCCCAGACAGTGAAAATGCACTCAAGGGTAGTTTTGCAATTTTGAAAAATATTTTTAAAAGATTAAAACTTTTCGTATGAAACAATTTTTAAATAGGACCTTACGAAGAAAAGAAATAGTAAGAGGACTTTTGGCATTAAACTTCTTAAGTATGACTTATCACCTAGATCCCCAAATTAAAACTCTAAATATTTTTCCTCGCATAAGCCATTATTGGAAAAATGTGCCTAAAGTGGTAAAATCATATAATAATAGAAAAAATGTGCAAATTAAGAAAAGTCATTTTATTTTGGTAGTCATGAAACTTTAAAGTGAAATTTGTTTCTATGGATGGCAGCTACACAGAAATTTATTGAATTAAGGTAAAAGAAGTTTATGCGAACTTCACTATAGCGCGCCAAAGTTGTTGTAACACAATTTTGTACGGATGGATTCTAAAAAGGGGTTTAATTTTTTCGGTATATCAAAAAGAGGGAAAAAACAACTTCATTATTGCTCCAATTGGCGCCAAAGCTATCGTAATACATTGTTGTACGGATGGATTCTAAAAAGGGTTTTAATTCTTTCAGTATACCAAAAGAGGGGAAAAAAACTTCACTATTGCTCCAATTGGCAAAGTAAATCATTTGAAAATCAAGTCAAACCATTTGGTAGACCATAAAATTCTCTTTATTTGGTATATCTTAGCGAATTTTTTTATTGGAAAATTGCAATTCCAAAAATAGAAATACATAATAAAATTAAGCCAAATATGTTAAGAAAATGTGTAAAAAGAATGAAATGAAATTGAAGGTGTTTTTCATTATCAAATATGTAAACAAATTTATATATAATGATTTCCTACACGTCGCTGCCTAATCACGTAGTAATATATTCCTAAATATGTCCAAGTATGAATTAAGAGATGATGCATGGTAAGGAATTAATGGCATCCTCAATGTTCAATATATAGGACATTTTTGGTTCAATTCTAGTCACACTTTTCAATTTCATAGCCTATCTTTTAGTCCATTTCACAATGAATGAAGAAGACTCACCACTTGGAGAAGAGAGTGATCGTAGAATGGAAGCGATGTTTGGGAGAAATGAATGGCAAATTAAGAGAGAAATCTCTGAACCTGATTTGGATTCTAATGAATTCCATTTCCTTGATTCTGAAATTGATGTACCAATTCTTCAAGAATTAAAGGAGAGTGATCTTACAAATTTAAAGGATGGAAAAGAAATAGATATCCTTTTATATGATGATGACACTAAAGAGTCTTATTCTATGAAGCTGAAATATGAGGCTCCTAAGTATTATCTTAAGAGCATCAAAGAACTTTTTGAAAAGAAAGGACTGAAAGCTGGACAGTGGATTGGCTTCAGATATGAGGGCCACTTTGCAATGTTGATCTTCAAAGTTTTGGACAAATAGAGGTAACCAAAATATGATAATCTCTCTCTCTCTCTCTCTCATACCTTTTTATAATTGCTTTTTTTTTCTTTCAAATTTATAGATTATAATCATTTTTAAACTGTTCAATTCTGTAGGTTGAGTTGTGTTGTCAGGGCTTTGAAGTTTGAACCTGTTTTGAAGGAGGATTGGTACTAAATAAATAAAAGGTGGTGAATGTGGGATTATATATTGTTGGAGTGTTTGGATATGAGGATCTTTATATTTTTTACTCAAATGTAAGGATTTCTCAATAGATTATTATTAATGCAACAAATTCTCTACACAAAGTCTTATTATTACCTTTTATCATTATCATTTCATTGGTATTTCTTGAAATTGAACCTTATCCCTAAATGATAGTTTCTAGCTATCAATTGACATGTGACATATTTTCTTTATAGAGACTAGGTAACCTATGGACCCCTTGTTAGGCAATTAGTCCTAAAAAAAGTACTCATAGTTAAATATTTTTACAATAAAATTGGAATTTGATCCCAAATGCTAAATATGACAAAATTTGGATAATAAAAAAATTAATTGTAAATTCACCTTTGGCATGTTGGCCTAATAGTATGTATCCCTACATTTAAGGAAGATGTTTTGAGTTCGACTACACAAAAGAGTATTGATGTCCATTTGTTAATATTAAGGAGTTTTGGAAAAATGATGCGTTTCTATCTTTTAACCAAAAAAAAAATTGTAAATTCAGTATATTTAGTAAAATTTAGAAAACTTTGAATCAAAGATTCAAAAAATAAATAAATAAAAATAAAAAAATTGATATACCAGTGCATGTGTTCATATTTTGTGCGTTGAGGATATAGTTTGTTTGGTAAACATTTATATAACAGATGTCTTCATAATGTCTTTTTTTAAAATGAGGTAGTGGAGACTGAAACTAAGAGCAAATTGCGCGGGAAGTCCAGTTTTTGGAATTTATAGCTCTTAAAGTTTTATTAAGAAGTTCATTTTTGTCAAAGTCTTTTTGGCTTTTCAGTGACAAAAATACCCCCCATTATGTGGGACGTCTGAGTTGGTTTACTTTTGAAATGAGAAACGTATTGTTCGGAAATTTCAGTTTTTTGTTAAGTTTTCGGCATTTCAGTGACAAAAATACTCTTCATTACGTGGGACGTCCGAGTTGATTTACTTTTGAATTGAGAGAAATTTATTGTCATGGTGAATCACGACCCACAATCATAATTGAATTAAAATTGTTAAATGATTAAATTAATTAAATTAAACATGGGACGATAAGATTATTCTCAAACATTAAATTTTGGCGAGAAGTGTTTATAAGTACTTATCTTAACCAATGGGAATGAAGGGTTGAGAGTGAGAGATTATTTTTTGTTTTTTGTTTAGTTTTTTTCCCAAACTACATCTTTTCTATTCAACTACTCCCTCCGTCCCAATTTATGTGATCATCCTTCCATTTTGGGATGTTCAAAAGATGTGATCCCTTTAACTTTTCAAATTAAAAATTAGAATTAATTTATAATTATACCTCTTTATCAAATAATCTAGAGAGTGATCATTTTCTTTTAAAAGGGTAAAATTGGAACACAAACTTAAAAATATAATAAAATCAAAGCAATTAATGTATTTCTTAAACTGCATGTCAGTGTATATACATAAATTGGGACGGATGGAGTATATAAGTCCAATGTCATTAATTATGGAGTTAAGGATTCACTCGATTGAGTTTTTTATTTTTTCTTCGTAAGAATGACCTTTAAAAAAATATATATTTGTAAAAATGATCTTCAAAAAATATATTTGTAAGAATGATCTCTGCTGACTTGGTTAACATGCCGCATGGGCAGGTGGGACCTGCAAAACATATGTGGAACTAAAAACCGTTATTTCAAACAGCGGTTCTATACAGCACTGTAGAATCGCTGTTTCAAACAACGATTTTTGAAGATTTTTTATTTTTTGTTTTAATCAGTATATTCAAACAAATTGGAGAACCTTTAACCTAAAATTAAAACAAAATATACCAAAACACTTAAAAAAAAAAAAAAATCACAAGCCAACATTCCAACCATAAAAATTAATTTTTAAAAAAAATCCAAAAAAATCCCCCATTTTGGTTTGTTTTTTTTTTTTTTTTTTTTTTAAAGTGTTTTAGTATATTTTGCCTTAATTTCATGTTAAAGATTCTCAAATTTGTTTGAACATAATAACTAAAAAAAAAAAAACTCTTCTAAAATCGTTGTTTTTGGTTCCACGTTGACCGAGTCAACAGTGGACATTCTTACAAATACTTTTTTTGGAGGTCATTCTTACAAATATATTTTTTAAAAAGGTTATTCTTATAAAAACTCCTAGATAAAAGAAGAAAAATAAAGAAATGATATTTAAATGAAAGAGCATAATTTTAGAAAAAGTTGAGACTTTCTTTCACTTGTAGAGTTGTGGGAGAATGTACTTAATACTTTTACTCTTTTAAAATTATGAAAGTTATAAGGCCATGTTTGGCCGAAAACTGGGAAAACAAAGTTTTGAAAAATGATTTTAAACCCTCCGACGAGACTCATTTGCCGCCGTCTTGCACATAACTCTTCTTCTTCATGAGAGTTTCCCAGCCAACAAATAGAGAGTAGAAAGTAGAGATGAGAGCAGAAAATCTCCTCCAGGGCCCTCTCACCACCCAAAAGTGTACTCTTGGCTGTCCCATTCTCGACCGTTGCCTCGGCGGGGGCATCCCCATCAACTCCGTTACAGAGCTCGTCGCTGAAAGCGGCTGTGGCAAAACCCAACTCTGCCTTCAACTCCTCCTCTCTGCACAACTACCTGTCTCCCATGGCGGCCTCGCCGCCTCCTCTCTCTACATTCACTCTGAATTCCCATTTCCTTTACGCCGCCTTCAGCAACTCTCCCACTCCCGTTCTCAACTTTTTGCCTCCACCGGTGATCCTTTTGATCGCATTTTTGTTCACGGAGTACACTCTGCAGACCAATTGTTTGATGTTTTGTCCAAGATAGATTCGCTTCTTGCTAACCCACCAACCCAATTGCCCGTCAGATTAATTGTGATAGATTCAATTGCGGCGCTCTTTCGATCTGAATTTGACAATACCCCATGTGATCTTAAGCGGCGATCTTCGCTATTTTTCAAGATTTCAGGGAAGTTGAAGTTGCTGGCCAAGAGGTTTGGGATGGCAATTGTGGTTACAAATCAGGTGGTTGATTTTGTAGGATCGGATGGTGGAAATGGGTTGAGGATTGGAAATTTGGGTTGTTTGTATTCATCTGGGAGAAGGGTTTGCCCAGCTTTGGGGATATCGTGGGCTAATTGTGTTAATTCAAGGTTGTTCTTGTCCAGAAATGAGGAGAGTATTGGTGAAGACAGTGGTTTGGTGGATGCTGATGGTGATCATTACATCTCTAGACGAACAAGGAGGCAAATTCAGGTTGTTTTTGCGCCTCATTTGCCTGACTCATCGTGCGATTTTGTGATCGTGAGAGAAGGGGTTTTTGGAGTTGACAGATAGTGGTGATCTTCTTTTGAAAGAGATGATATCTGCTGAAAAGTGAAATGTGGAATTTTTTTGTGTCTGTCAATTTATTTAACTGAGGATTTTGAAAGAGGGGAGCAGTGTTCTTTTCTTTTCCCTTCAAATTTCTTTCCCCATTTTTATGTGTGAGTTTCTTGGAAAATAGGTAATTTTGGTTTGCTTTTCTCTTCAAGTGTAAATTTGTAAAATGATGATACTATTTACTCTGCTGGGTGATGAAGGATTGTTCGAACGAGTACCTAATTTTTCTGTATCGATGTTTCACAATATTTTCCTTTTTTTATTTGTGGATTGTTGATGTGGTTGATGGAGAAGAAGCTAATGTCTAATACCTGACTCTGGTGTGCAGACATAAAATGTTCCAAGAAACCATAAACTGGATTGAATAATGGTTCTTCTTCTTCTTCTTTTTTCCTAAATCTGGATATTCCCATTGTTTAAATTATTATGGATTTTACTTCCCAGCTGAAAAATTGCATTTAGAGGGGTTACCAAAGCTTTGTTGCTGGATAGTACATCATCATCCTAAAGCAGGGCAAAAACCCCATCACTGTATTTATCTTGGTTATTTGCATTCTTTCCCACATCTCTATTGCCAGAAATTGTTCTCAACTTGTGAAATGTAATTTCCTTTTAGTCTTTGTTATTCCAACTAACGCAACTCACAAATTACTGCAAGTTGCCTAGTGAAAATCACTTGCATCCTCCTGAGTTTCAAGGATTAAGTTCCACATCCCAAAATAAAATAAAAGTAAAATGAAATAACTACTTTAAAAGAAAGAACTACAAAAAAAAAGCATGTCCCTTATTCACGTTATTCAGATTGTAACCTATGTTGTGCTTAGGGAGCAGATGCCCCGACATTTGATACTAACACACAGGATTTTTGCTTCTGGATATCAGTAATTTTTTTAAAAATAAAATAAAATAATCAGAAGGCAAGAGAGGTGGGCATCAGTAATCCAAAATTTGCTAGTAAACAAGAGCATTAACCACGACACATTTACTGCACAACCACGACACATTGCTTTTAAGTGTATGAAAAGTACATTTAAAGAGACTCATTTTGGCCCCTAACCATTCCCATAATGAACAATCCCTCTATGATTTCATATCTTAATTTTAGAACTAACCTTCAAATTGGATTGTGTATTGTGTACACAAACAAATTTTGGGAGCTACATGGATGCATTGTGTAAAGGAGATCTAAAAAGATAACCTATATATTCCTGTTGCCAGTAGTATAAGTTCAGCGCAAGAGATGACATTCTGATTACAAGAGTCAGGAGATACAACATTCTGATGCAAAGATGACAAGAGTAACGAGCGCCCCACTTGCAAATTTTCTTCATTTGAAGCTTCCTCTAGTAACTGCAGACCAACACGACTAATTGTTAAGAGTAATCTTCTGAGTTCTATGTCCTTCAAGAGCAGCAGTAAAACTAACACTTTGGTTACCATTCAAATTTATTGACGAAAGGTATTGGCCTATTTGGTGTAAGGATTATGCATCAGTAAAATATTAGGTACTGTTTTAGCTAGCATTGCTAAATTACTTTTCTTGCTTGTTAGAGGAAAATTTTAAGTGATATTTGCTTTCAGAGCCAGAAGTACTTCCCAATGCTAACCTAAAGATGCCTTGGCTTTTGAGCTATATTATCAATTTAGTATTTTGTTCCATCAGTTCCCGGATCATCCAATGCTCCATTCTAGTAGGCATCTAATCCATGCTGCTTAAGGTTTTAAATCTCAAAGAGGTCAGGTGAGATTTTTGTATTAAATCAACTGTGGATGGTCTAAACAGAGGAAGGTGGGAGGCATGGGAAGGTCATGACAAGAAAAATAATGTTCAAGAACGCTAAGAACATGCTAGTTTTCTGTATATTCGAGCAAATAATGGCCAACATCATTTCAAGGGGAGGGGGAAAGAAAAAAGAAGCATGATGGACATTTTTTTTTTCTTTTTTCTTTGGGCACTTTACGGCAGTAGACCCAAGTGTTTAAAATATAACGTCAATAGACCCGGGTTTCCAATATTTACGTCAATGGACCTAAGAAGATGAAAATACCCTTAATATCCTAATATATTCATGGAAATACCATTATAATGGTCAAATTTTTCTCACAAGTTAACATATGAGTGGGGATTGTGGATTATGTGCAATATTGTGGATTATAATGTTAGTATGGGAATTGGGGATTATTTGTTGTTGCGGGGATTATATGTTAAATATTTTTCATAATTTAAAAACATTGATGTGACATTAAAGTCAACTGATCTGACATGATAAAAAGTATAATAATGAGTGAGATTGGGGATTATTTTCAATATTGGGGTTTATATGTTAGTATAGGGATTGGGGATTGTTTGTTGTTGTGGGGATTATATGTTAAACATTTTTCACAATTTAAAAATATTGATGTGACATTAAAGTTAACCGATTTGACTCATAAAAACAAGATAATGACCTATTGGGGATTGGAGATTAGTAAAGCTAAGGATTCTATACACAGTTGGGGATTCAGGATTATGTATTAGTATGAGGATTATTTGTTAATTTGTTGATTGGAGATTACATGTAATCTTTGGAGATATTTGGAGATAGCATGTTATGGTCGGGATTATGAAGAAAATTCGAATAATTTTCAAATTTTTTTACCGTTAGGAGGGTATTTTCGTCCATAAAATACCCATAGGTCCACTGACATAAATATTAAAAACCCGGATCCATTGATGTAATATTTTAAACACCTTGGTCCATTGCCGTAAAATTCCCTTTTTCTTTTAAATTGTCCATTTCTGGTTATAAGCCAGTATTATAGATTCTCAAGACAAACTGTTAAAATCTATGGCGCTAAAGTGGAGGATAAAAGAAAGGTGCCAAAAGCCTTCCTAACAACTTAGTGTCAATGTCAAACCTAACCTGCACATAAGCGCTCCTTTCCCTTGTTTTTTTTTTTTTTATTTCATTTTTTATGAAACAAGGATAAGTTTTTAAAGCTACAGAAATACCTCTTATCTTGATCTTGAGCAATAAAATACAACTGGCTCTCAAGTTGAATAGAGTACAAAAGGCACTGCAAACAGATAGAACAAAATTTTAGTATGCTTTATCAGCAAACCAAACATAAGGCCATAAAGACTATTTGCAGATTTAAATTCCTCTTATGAACAGACTTTGTTTTTCCTTCATAAAAAAAATATAAAAATTAAATGCGTTCCCCAATCATTCAAGAATGAGTCATTCTCAAAGTATCAACGACTCTTAACAAAATTTACTGTATATTTTTACTAGATTTATGGAACATACCAGGTCATTTAAAATAATTTTTTGTGAAAACAGATATGCCAGCTTTACACTCTACAGATCACATATATGAAATTATACCCATAACTTATCAAAACAATATACAGAACATTTAAATAATGATGCTAGAATGCAACCCACTGTATTACTATGAAATAAAATGCTTATGAAACATTTTGTAAATTTGTTAACAATTATGCAAATATATAAATAGAGTAATTTTCTTATGGCTACATACTACATAAACATATAAGCTTATGTGAGGACTTGGGTTTTTAATCAATGTGGGATAGATATTTTGAAAAACTACGTTGGATTAAATATTCTTCTTATGCATGTCATACATGCCAAAAATCACAGTGGTCCGAGAGTCAATTTCTAAAATAAAGACTGAAAAATTGTGACAACATCCAACATTTATAAAAAGAGTATCTAATCCAACAATTGGTTTCAAAATACATAACTCGTATTAATTAAAAAACCAAATCCTCATATAAACTTATGTGTGCATACCTATAAGAAAAGAACTCTCTCTCTCTCTCTCTCTCTACATATATATATATATATATATATATATATATATATATATATAT
>JAESVK010000323.1:151349-175845 GCA_017140935.1 Hamamelis virginiana | reverse complement strand
ATATATATATATATATATATATATATATATATATATATATATTCAAACTTTTGGGACCGAAGGAACAATTTAATATCCATAGTTAATCAATGGAAAATTTCTCAGGGAGTGTTGGAACCAAATTCAAGGAAGAAAGGTTTCCACAAGAGCATTATGCAGTTTGCATGAGATTGTTTTACAATGCAATTTGCTTGGAGATCCTAGTTGAAGTGATTCCTACAAAAGAGAGGCATAATCTGCCTTCTGAGAGAAGCTAAAAAGTTTAATATCAGAGGTTGCAAGATAAGAATTTCCTAAACATTACAGTCCAGGCAATATCTTATCACCTGGATTATTTTTCTGAGCACTACAATCCTTGAAAATAAGGCACTTATCCTACGCAAATACCCCTTCCCTCCCCCCTCTTCCTGTTCTTACCATTAGAGTCAGACTGCATTGTTTTGTATGGAGCACCCTTGTAATTCATAGGGAAGATTAAACAATCCCAAAGTAATGTGGCATGATATCATTGGCAACTCCACGAATGAGAAAAAAAAGGGTCATTTCTACAAATACATGAGTTTACCCCAAAAAGCGATAAGTAATCACTCTAATGGCCGTTAGAAGGAACTCTTTCTTTAAGTTGCTTTTAACTACATACTTCATGTTCAAATTACTTAAAGCTGCAAAGATCTAGCATTAAAAACATGGAACTAGAACATCTAAAGAATGTAAACTTTTTTTAAGTGGTTATAGAATGGAAACTTCATATCTATGATTCATGAACAACTCTAAGTCCTCGTATATGATATGTTTCGGATACCAACACTCCAATGTATACTATTATAAGTAACAACTTTTTCTTATGATTAGATTCAAATGACTACTCAACATATATGAATAATTTATTCACTCGCTAAGCTTTTAGCAATCTATAAGATCTAATGTTGTCTAATAAAAGTATTCTATGCAACTTATAATTTTTTACTACTTTATCCAAATTATTATTCATGTCCAGGAATTCTTTTTCTTACTTTTCTTTTTTTTCTTCTTTTTTTTTTTTTTCAAATTTTGTTGATTACAGAACTGTACCGTGTCATATTCTGACACATATAGCTGTAACAATGGCACATCACTTTGTATATGAGAATGAGAACTCGTATCCTCTTGCAAACAAGCTGGTATAAATTGAGCAATACTAAGAATGTTTTTTTGATCAAGTGAAAGTATAGTATTTCATTAAAATGAAAGAAGGGTTAAAACCTGTACATGCAATGTATACAAGCCACAATGGCCCAAAAACCAGAGCAAAACCAAAATTTCACAATCTGAGAAAGTCAACGAAATTTTGAAACAAAATCCAAATTCATAAATTCTAGACATCTTCAATGCATCATTTTATTTTGAGCTTCAATCTGTATTTTTGCATATCTTACCATGGGATACAAGAAAGAGATTTGTTGAAGAAAAAAAAATGTAAATGAGCATGGACAGAGTTTCATGAATGTCAACATAAAAGCATTTCCAATTTATATATGGTCATTGGTAATTGAATAAGCTAAAAGTTCAAGCAGATCAAAAGCATACCAATCAAAAATATAGTTAGCATCAAAGCAAGCGTAAGTTGGACAGAACAACTAAATTGCAAGTGCCGCGGGCTATGTACTTGTCTCTGAAACCCACCAACCCGTCCGAAGAGCTGCATAATAGAAAACTTATAAAATTTCCCCAGAAATTACTGAAGCAAAGCCATATCTATTTTCTAGATCAAACAATGAAAAATGATAACATTCTTGCACCTGTAACATAAGTAGAAGGATGAAAAAAAAAAAAAAAAAACTAATAAAAGTACAGCCTTCATTTTGTTACAGTTTTCTTTATATTTGAAAACATCGCAAAACTGACCTGATTAATCCAACTAATCCCTCTCAAATGGATGAAATTTGGTATTCCTCCCTTTGCCTTAGGATGCTCTCCACACCTTTGCTTCCAGAAGACAGGCTTGGACCCCTTCTCTTTGGGTGTGGCCTCAATGCCTGAAAGCAATGCTGTCCTCTGCTCATCTTCATCAGCAATTACAATCTTCCAAGCACCAATATTTGGTGAACTCCATGTTCTTCTTGATCCACTAGCTCTATCTGCTTGACAGTTCATATCATCCCTTGTTTCAAGAATTTCCTTTGCTTCTAGTTCAATTGCATACTTAGCATCCTTATTAATTGTAATAACATCTTTAAATCCCTTCGGTTCATCAGGAATATCTCTATCCCAGGCAGTATTAGGATTGAGATCTACATTTTTTCCCTTATAAGGGCTCTCCCGCAGAGAGGTTTTCTTGGAAGCTCTGAACTCTATGCATTCATCCTTCCCTGCTTGCAAGGTTCCAGAAGTTCCACAGAGAAACATGGCTAAATCGTCACATTCTTCTTCGTTTAAATTTACCCATCGGAGGGGTTGCTTACCGTCTTCATTAAAAGATTCCCTTAATGCTGCTTCAACAGAGGAAATTTGGTTTTCCATGGCGGCAACAAATTGTCTATGCCTGGTTGTTGAACTATCATCAGCACGACTTCCATAGCTCAACCTGACAGCCTTATCAAATTCTTCCAACTGATTTAACAATCGCAATTCAACAATACAAAATTACTGTATGCCAACAAAATGAAATTACCAGACTAATGAATCAAATGCAAATAAAAACTAAACAGGCTTTCTCTAATTTTTCATTCGCAAACTGCTAAAAATACTATTTGAAAGAAATTTAAAAAAACAGAGGGGAGGGAGAGAGAGAGAGAGTGAACTCTGAAATGGAAAAAGAAGCCTACCTGCCATTTTGCAGTACCTAAAGCAGTTTGCAGCTCCCTACAAAGTTCATCCAAATCCTCTGGTGTTAGCCTTTCTCTCTTTTCTCTTACCCATGTCCTGTACACTGATTCCATTCTGGACCAAATTTATGCATTGAAAAGGAAAAACAAACAAACAAACCATAAGATTACAAAAAAACTAATATTATAATTTATAATCAAACTTCAATAAATAAGAAATTGACAACAATAAATTTCTCTATACCGTTAAGCACTGAGAAACAGAGGAAATTATCAGGGTCCAATTGAGAATTGAGAAAATAATTACAGGAAATTGTACTAGAGGTCCTATTACTATCGTGTTTGCTGCACAAGTGGATAATCTTGTCCATAAATAGTTCTAAACTACTCCAAAATTGAAGAATGTGGGTTTATTTTTTATTTTGGGATGCAAACTTCCTGGAAATAGGCAGGTACTTTTAACTTAAATGTGCAAAATTCTCCAATTATATACCTTAACAGTTCTAAAAAGAATGATTTGCACCTCATGATATAGGTATACTTCTTTTCCAGGTTTTGTTTCCCATGAAACAGAGAGAGCCAAAATAAAATTTTCTAATCTAACAATCATCCATTCCAGTCCAGACAATAGCACAGTTCTGACATTCTATTGTTTTTCACCAATTTTTCCCCGCAACCAAAAAAAAGCATAAAAGGGAACCCCAAATTACAACAATCAGACAAATGGGAAAACAATAAGAAAAAAACCAACAATACCCACAAACAAAAAAGAATAAAAAGAAATGACTTGAAAGATTAAAAAAAAAACCTGGAAAATGTTATATTACATAAACCATCATTGGACTATATTTAACATTTCAAAAGCAAGTTAACAACCCCAAATGATGTCTACCCACATCACCAACACCTAAATAATGAAGGATGAAACACAAAAAACTGGAAAACAAACCACATCAGAACAATGCACACAGAGACAAAACCACAACTGAAGCAAAAAGGTTCCTAAATTTAACACCAGATATCAATGACTTAAAATCCACTCCAAAATAATTTATACCCACGTCACCAAAACCAGTAAAATGAACGATGAAACATACATAACTAAAAAGAATCCACACCAAGATATACAGCCACGAAACCGAAATTACAGAAAAAAAAAAATTCAAATTTAATAGAACCACATCAATTACTCATTAAAAAAAACCCAAAAAAAAAAAAGAAAAAAAGAAGAAAAAGAAAACCAAATACCCACATCAAAAAGCCCTATAATACATACCTATCAGCAGATTCTTGAACCTCCTCCGCTGCAGAGAAGAAGGCGTCCTTTTGCCATAGATCAAAACTGTTTGCAACCATCATCTTCACCGACAACAATGTCACCACCAGTACCACTAATGACAACAAAAATCCCGAATCCGTCCAAGCGCAATATATATATATATATATATAGACAACAAATTTATGCTGCTTGGACGGATAAAGTATACAAGCTACGCTCCTCCTCTTCTCTTCTCCTCTTTGCTAAGGAGAAGCAAAGAAGGAGGAGAGAGAAAGAAAGCAAATAAGGAGGAGGAGAGACGTATAAGCGATTCTCTTCACCCTTTTTATCTCTGTATTTTTTGGGCATTTTATTTATGTACTGTTATATTATGTAATGTGCAATAATAAGAGTTTCATCGAGTGTATAAGCTTGCCAAACTATGCCACTAAGTCCACCAATGGAAATTTGCCACCATAAGGACTTATTTGAAAATTTTAAAAATTGGATTTAGTCAGATCTCTTTTTATTATATATATTATATATGATTTTTATGTAAACCAGAAAAAAGAAAAAAAAAACTGTATTTATATCTTATTTTTTGGATAGAATTGAACTGATGTGAAAAAAAAGTGCACTTATCTAACAGTACTGAATAAAAATCAAGTAGGCATATTCTCTATTGGCCAAGCTTTTAAGTTTGCTAAACAGTCCCTAAAGGACATCAAAAGGGCCTAATAGTGGCGTGAAAATCACGTGATTTTTTTATAATGGGAAGATGTTTGTTGGGTCATTGGGTGTGGTTGCGTGAGGAGGTGTACAGAGGATGGAAAGGAGTTGGCGGTTGGGGGGGGAGAGAGAGGGGGTGTATGTGGATGGGTGGGTTGTGTCCATTAGCCACAGGCCACTGCCAGTGCATGTTTGTCATTGGACACAGCCAACGACTGTCTGGGTCCCATGAAGCTCACCCAGTGGGGATTCCAGCATTAGGCCAGTAATGATTAATATAATGGTATTTAACCAAGAATCTTAATATATGGGTTGTATACCCAAATTCCTTATACAAAACTTGATTTATGAAAGAAATAAATTATATAACTTATGATGGATTTGCCCTCATTTTTATATGCAGATTTTTTTTTTTTCAAAATTGATTTTTTTCAAAAAATGCATTAAATGCTATATAATTTCAAACTGATAAATTTATATATTGTATGCATCTAATTAATATGATTTAAAACAAATAAATTTATCTAACTCGTACACATGGTGGATGCATATATTGTCATATATATTTTCAAACAGGTAAATTTATATAAAATGTATTGTATGCATCAAATTTGATTTTTAAATAAGTAAATTTACATAAACCGTATACATGTGTTGGATGTGTATATTTCCGTACATCTTTAACTAGGTAAATTATATAAAATATATTGTATGCATTTAATTTGATTTTCAATAAATCCCCGCCCAAAAAAAAAAGAATCCAATTATGCAACTCACTTTTTTTGAACTCTTTAAGAATAGATATAGAAAAGAGACTAATGATTCAAAATTTGAAATGAATGTAATTTAAAAAAATTTCCTTAGAGAGTTCAATAATCTAAAATTTTTCCATAAATAGTTTCATAAAATACAAACTCTAAAAGAAAATCACAATAAATGTAATCTTATAAAAAAATGGCAAATCAGTTAATATCAAAAAAGGGTTTTTGAAATATCCTAAAAAGATCTCACCTCTAAATCTTAGAGGGTATTGGACCTCATGGTACGAAATCTAAATTATAGGAGGTTATGGATAATTTTCCCTTAATATCAGAGTATACAATAAAAATTTAATGTAAGAAAATGCTAAATGCAAATGATCCACTGGTTGTATACATTTTTGAGCTTTTTCATGTGAAGGTATGATATAGTAACGATTGTAGTTTTAATTTACGGAAAATTATCCAGACCCTCTTGGATATTTGCTTCCATACCAGTAAGCCCAAAACACTCTAAAGTTTACCCAAAGATTCCTCCGGGATTTTTTTAAAGTCAATTTTTTTTTATTTAGGCATATTTACCCTTTTTTATTGATTTTAAGGATAGTTTTATTATCTTTTAAATGGTGTAATTGTATTGTTGTCTTTATGGTAAGTTTTAGAGATTTATTTCAATTTAAATTTTAAATTATAAATGAGATATATTCGTTTTTTTAAATTAAGATTTTCAATTGTTGGATTAACGTGCAAACACTATTGGAAACAAGAGCATGCTGCTGCACATATCGTTTTGTAGATATCACAGCTATCATATCAATTCCTAAGTTCACGAGTAACCCATTGGATACTGCTCTTCTAGCAAACGGCGTCTGAGATGTTTGATAGTTGATTCATTGAAAATCTTATTTTGAGTTGTTTTGTTTCATTTTCCTCTTTCACAGTGTATTATTTCCCTTTATTTCTCTTCATTTTTTTAAACTTTGATTTTGAAATAAGTTTTTGTTCTCATTTTTTGACTTTTTCGTAGCAGACCCGCACGTTGCAAATGTGTATTTATGTCTTTAAACAAATAAGTAAATTTATCTATATATATATAAACTACAAAGACTAGTAAATTTACTTATATAAATTTATCTGTTTTATGTTAAAGTTTAAAAAATATAAATTTACCTGTTTGAAAATATATGCCAATATACGTATCTCCTACGTGTATACAAGTTAAGTAAATTTACTTCTGTTGAAAATGATATTAGACACATATAATATACTTTATATAAATTTATCTATTTGAAAATATACGACAATTTATGCATCTAGGCATATGTATACAAGTTAGGTATATTTACCTCGTTTATACATTAACAAAAGTGTTGAATTTACATGTTTACAAGTATCAATGGCTGCTGATTTGTCAAAATTAAAATCTCTAATTTATGGAATTTTTTTTTTCATAATAGTTATTGTATATTTGTATATGAACGCTGAATATGGGCATTAGGAACATCAAATGAAGACTAATTTTGATAAATTTTGAAAATAGGATTGAATGAAACCTTTCCATTGGGGTTGAATGCAACTTTCCATTATTGGTGAAACTAATTTTAGTAAATTTTGAAATCTTCCTATAATAAAAGAGGGCAATTCCGTCATAATCTAAAAATTTTGTATTTATTAAAAATTTATTTTTTAGTAGGGGCTCTTGGGTATTGCATCCTTTCACTAGGGGTTTATTGGTTAAAACCCCTTTAATTTATTATAATTGATGACTAACTTAGGCATACATCAAAAAGTCTATTGTAAGGGGGTGATTTCGTAAAGTGAATTATAATCTAAAATTTTAAAAATTGATTGTCACATATTTTCATAGTGATATTTTCAAAAAGCAACATTGTATTATTGTGATTTTGGGTAACTATAACATACATAAAAGGTGTATCTAATTTAATGATCGGTTTTTCAAAATCCATTTTATAGATAGCCTTATATGGAAACTTTACACAATTTTCTATAATGAGTATTTTGTAATAAGATTGTATAAATGACTTGTGTAGGGCCAATTTTAAAAATAGATTTTAAAAAACCGACCATTATTTTAAATTTATCTCTTAGGCTCTTATGTATGTCATACTTACCAAAAATCACACAGTCGGTTTTTAAAATATATCATTTTGAAATTTCATGATATTTTTATTCCTCAAAATATCACCAGTTTTCACTAATCAATTGAAAAATTGACCATTAGATCACTATAATTTTTTACAAGCATGATATTTGTAAGAAATGTATATAATTTAATAGCCAACTTTTCAAAATTTATTTTACAATTAACTCTATACAGATTACTTTACATAAAATATACCTGATAATAAACTTTCTAAATATATAAATAAATAAAAAAAATTTACAACCAAATTTTGGGCTACACATCATGAGGCCCGTGCATATTAAAGATGTTCACGGGTCTTGGAAGTATATGACTGAATGGGTGAGCAGTAAAAAGCACGAGGTGGACTAAAAGAGGAGGAAAAGAAAAATTGATGAGCAGTAGTGATAGATGAAGAATATTGGGCGAAACATTAATATTAATAATAAAATAAAAGAAGTGATAATGGAAGGAAACACGTAACATCGTTTTGGTCAGAAGTCAGAACCTTACACACCCACCGCTCTATCTAGTAAATACCTACCATTTCCACACTTAAATCTATATTCTCCATTAGGGCATGTTTGTTTGTATTCTCAAATTTTTAGAGACCAACGCCTATGATTTTGTTCAATTGTCTCTTAATTTTAATGTTGATACTCCATGACTCACATGGTTTGGATGATCATGATCTTAAAAGGTTCAGAGCTTCAAAATCATACAATAATGAACTGATTGACACCATAGAAAGACTGTAAAATAATGAACTAATTGACACCTTCTAAAGATTTTGCCAAAAAAAAAAAAAAAGGATTTTTAAGAGTCCCAATTGTTCTACCCACAACATAAATAATAGCAAATAGTTAATAAATGTTTTGGCAGACTAAACCCAATCAATAGTTCAAGTCAAATCTGGCATCTCTATCTTATCCTCAGGCATAAAAGCATTACTCCTTTCCCCCCACCCCACATTCTAAATTGCACAGGATTACTTTAAGACCACACATTTAAAGGCAATGCACATGCCTTTCCTCAAGTCCATTCCTTTGTTTTTCCTTTTCTCTTCAACAATAAAAAATATTATTTTTAGTTTTGGTGGGTTATCAAATGAGATTAATAATAATATTGATAAAACAATCAACAAAAGAATAAGGAACATTTGTGCCAATTGGGCAATCGCTTTGAGAATCATACGTGTCATCGCAACAAGCAAATTATATAATCATTCTTAATTCTACTTACAACATATAGTGACGAAAAACGAGATTCCACCATTTAGTTTGATACTGACAGGTCACTGAAATTGAAGCCTAATGTTGATAGAAACAATATAATGAGATCGCTGTCATATTTCCTTCTTTTTTTTGGCCTTGTTGAAGAGGCAATAAGCTGTACATAGTTTTCGTTTATGGCATATGTTGGAAAGATTCTTACCCGGGGTGTGAAGGAGAGCCACACATTATGCTTCCAGCCAGCTCCTCATCATTTATGGCTCTCATCAGTCATGCACTTGAGCAATTCATTTTTCACCAACTTGCTACCGGTATAACATGAAGTTAAAATTGAGGAGACAATACTCCTTTGTAGATCTTTGAACTCCACCGCTAGCTTCACATCCCAACTGATATTTTTCCTGCAAAGATGACAGAATTCCTTGTCTTCAGAATAAGAAATTTCTGCCATTTGAACTACGAATTATGGGGTAAATGCCTCTAGAAACTCGTTCACCTGTCATCGAGATCTGTGTCACCGAGGCTTTCCATCATATCCTCGAAGGTGAGGCAGAGGTCTTGGAGAACTCCCATCTCAATTTCCAAGTTGGCCTGTGTCTGAAAATAAAAAATAAAATGAACTCTGGAAAAACTATGCTCGGGGAAATTTCTGAACCAGATTTATCAGTCACAGCATGAAATTGGTTATCTAACTTGGAGCTCACTTAGGTTTGATATATATATATATATATATATATATATATATATATTAAGGTAAAACTTGCCAGAGTACACAGCACTGTTTCCTGGACCAATGCATGAAAATTTGAACAAATTGCAAATGAAAATGAAACAGAGATACACTCATTAAACACACAGAATAATAGAAAGAAGGAAGGATTACAAGGTTCGTATCATGTGACATCGGACTCCTAGCTCTCCGCAGATAGTCTAGTAAAGGAGCTGGCAACCCATAGTAGAAGATCTCATGATTTTTTGAGAGCCAAGTACGCCGCACCATGTGAGTGGTCCAATTAGACATGGGGCAACCCTCAGTACAATCAGCCTGGGCAGCATCAATATCTGCATAGAACAAGAAGTAATAAATTATCATGAGAGCATCAAGAAAGAGGCTTTTCTAAATTCATAAAAAATAATATAAAATCTTGAATCAGGATCATACGGTTGGCATTCCTTAATACACTTGCAAAGATATTTATGGGGAGAACATAAAAGAGAAAGAAAATTACCCAGTGGAATGACATCATTAGGGTTGTCTCCTTGTGGTAAGAAACCATAGAAGGTAATGAGATGAGAACTAGAGAAGTTCCCATAGCTAAGAAAACATTGTTCACCTACACTGCATGGTCTTGATAAAGGGAATTTCAAGGAATTTGTTGCAGAATCTACTTTGCCATAGTGCATTATGTGTGGGTATAGCTGTAAAGGGAACAAAAAGCTAACATGAACAAGAAATATATTTGACTGAAAGGTTACGGAGCTAGATGAGAGGAAAACAGAGTATTTGTTGAAAAGTCAACAGGAGCTGTGATGAAATACTTGTTATGATCAACAACTCAGTAGGTTACAATCTAGGAGACAAGACAAGACCAACATTGTTCTGATCAAAATGATTGAAACCATCTGAACGATTAGTGCCTTGGGCAGTAGAAAAATATGGCAAACAATCCACAAAAACATATTGAGCAGATGGATATGACCAAGTTATCATTTTTATTCTAGGTGAAGGACGTCCAATAGAATGGTTGATAAACCCCCCTCTCGTGGTTCACCTTTGAGTACCTAAGGTTTCCTCTTCATCAATTCAGCAGCTAAATTATGTCCCCCCCCACCCCACCCCACCCAAATAAAAAAAAAAATCTTTGGGAGGCCAAGGACCCATCTTATACATCAACATCGAACAAGAAGTCTAAAAAAGCTGGAAGGAGAGATAAAAATGACATACTGAATGATTAAGAAAGCCTGCAATAGGAATCAAGCACATCCTTAGCTTTCCATCAGTGGACCTAATTCTCATGCCATTTGAGTACCAGAGCTCACAAGCCCACAAGAACTGCTCCCATGTGTAGAGCTCTGGAGGAAATATATCTGGATGATTATCACATAGTGCAGGAAATAATTGATCATATTGAGCACGCAAATGCTGCAACAAAATAAAAAACATATCATACTCAGAAAGTGCTAAAATGTATTTTTGAAACTGTAAAGAAGTTACACATGAAGAAATCCGATAAAGAATAAGGTGGTGCAACCTTGCAGGTTCTTGCATCCTAACAATTCAAACTTAATAAAAAAACCACTTTGTTCAAGGCACAAGTGCACAACGAGATTGACACTTTATAGAAAACACATTCTAGACCCTTCAAATCAATGGAAAGTCAATTTCCTCTTTATTTCTCGGACACCACTTTCCAAGAAAAAGGCTGATTTTTATTTTCTTTCTTTTCTCTGTATATTTCATTTATTCCATACTATGCAAGAGACTCAGTAACCTAGTAAACTGCCATCACGAAACTAATGGTACATGCTTAAACTAACAGAATTGATACATGTTGAAGAATGAAACACCATTATTAAATGTGTGACATGTTCCAACTTCCAAGTTAATACCATAATCTCGCCGGAATCGTTATTTCAAATCAGTGGTTTGGGTGATATTTTGGTAGGAATATCATTAAGATCAGATGTAAGGGATTCATTGTATCAAGTTAATACTGAATAAAATCATTCTTTTATTTATTTATTGATTCAGAGTTTGCACTTCAACCTTCCACCAGAACATGCCTTTCTGGTTAACACAGACATTTTTCCCTCCATCGAGTCTCATTTTTGTGTTTGTTTGTTTGTTGTTGTTGTTTTTTCTTTTTTTTTTTCCAGTCTCCATTTACCGTCATCGGCATATTTTTCAATAACTACTCTATATTCTTTTTTTCTCTCCATGTTTGATGTTTTTTGTTCAAAATTTTTTTAGTTCTTAGATTCAGACATTGCCCTTTATAAGTTTCAATTATTCCCCCCTTTATTTCATCTTCTGCAGATGTTGTTCGCCACCTTGCACTTGCATTTGAAAATAAGCGGCACTAGTACTGCTGCTGCTACTGCCATATGGTTTAAATCCTACAAAAATGGTGTCTAAAGGGAGAACTTTTCCTCTTCAAAGAAATCAGATCATACCCCGACTGACGCAGGACAAAAATAAACACTACACATAGAGAATATAAGGAGAGAACTTTGTTACAATTAAGAAGGAAGAATTATGATAAGAACAGAAAAGTAGTTAGGGAATCACACAACCTAAGGAAAGGAATCACTCAACTCTCAAATGGATATCTGGGGAATCACTCACCAAAGGAGAGGAATAACTCAACTCTCAAATGGAGGTAAAGAAACACACAGTAATGTAAAATTTTCGGAAACTCTCTCTCTCTCTCTCTCAACACCTTACTAGGAAATAAACAAAATTCAAATATTAAAAAAAAAAAAAAAAAGATTAAATCTTCAATTCTTGGGAACATCTTTCTCTCACTCTCAACATCTTACTAGGAAATAAACAAAATTCAAATATTTCAAAGAAAAGATTAAATCTTCAATTCTTGGGAACTCTCTTCATACTCTTATAACCATATCTTCAAAGTCTCGGAACTACATCTTGATTTCCTGAAAATCCATTGTAATTAACTTATGTCTCCCACTGTAACTCACCCATACCATAACATGGTAGACCTATGTGGAGGCCCCCTATATTGTTCTTGCTTAACAGGCTGCATCATCCTCCTCCCCATAGGCAAAACTCATTTTCGAGTTTGTTAATTTAATCTTCGGTATTCAACTGTTTGACACCTCCATTTTATTCTGTTGCGTAGCTTTTCAAATTTGATAACACCCTTTCTTGATAGGAAAAATAGCTTTTGAATATGAGCTACTGACTTTCTTAGGTGGTGCAAACACACCTAAGAAATGGATTGATATAACTTGATGAAGATCCTGCATCAGTATCATAAGATGTCAGCAGAATCTTTGCTTAAAGCCAATGATTTAGGTGATATTTTGGTAGCATTACCATTAGGATTTGATATTATTCTCTTTCCAATGTGGGACCTCTGAAATCTTATATAAACTTTCTTTAGGGGTTCACCATATCATTAAGTTAGCATTCAGTAAAATCACATTTTTATTTATTTCTTGATTTCCAACTATTGTGAATATTTTCCATGACACCATTGTCCATTGAAAGAAATGTGGAGCCTAAATGTCAAAAGGGTTGAATTTCTATGATGAGGAGAGTGGAATGATTAAAAACCTCTTTTGCTTGCATTATCTCTTCTAACAGCAAGGTTCCATCTAAAGCCATGATTGCGTCAAGTCCAAAGCTCAATCCTGTATCATAGAATTAAAAAAACTAATCAAATGAGGATCAGTGTTAGTGGATAAGGTATGAAGAATAATATTCTTCTAAATATATAAACACTTGCAAACAGTATATATAAGCCTTTGCATTGAATAACTCTCATACTGAAATTAAATGCAACAATATACGTAAAGAGAAAAGTTGAATGAGATTAGCTGTGTTTTCTTATTTGCTTTGGCCTTTTCCTTTCCAAATTTAATTTACAAAGTTAATTGTAAAACAATAATAACATCATCATCATATCATTAAGTTCTAATAATATAACCATTTATGGTTTAAAGTCTCAGTCACCAACATTGTCGCATCTCTATATCATTCAAATCTGTTGCAGTTGAATACCATAAAAGTGCACGATATTTGGATTTTAAATATCCAATGCAATATAAATACAAAAATTTATATGTTGTGTGTGTCTGTGTTTTATATACAGACACATAATATTTATTGATTTTTTAATATGATTTTGTATCAGTAATTTTTTTTCCTGTTGGGACTAAAACAAAATACTTAAAGAGTAATTTATATAAATAAAAAATATATTACAAATTATATAAATTTTTTAAAAAAAGAGAATGGCACCGCGTGATATTTTTTGGACAAGTTAGGGGAGAGGAATAAAAAATGGAGTTGAGCTTCCCTTGGATATTCTTAGGAAAAGTAGTTTTAAAATTTTTTTTTTTGTATGGATAGGCCCAACAGTTTTTGTTGACTAGAGATCGTTCCACAGTTCTGTGGAGTCTCTTAATTTGTAATTGGTTTTAGTCGTCTTCTTTTGTTTTTGTGCCTATGTGGCATTGTATACCTCACGGGAATAGGCACATTAAAGCCCTTTCTTGCTTTTATAAATGATAAATGAAATACAATGGTACTGGATAGATAAAAAGGTTATCTCCTAAATGTGACCTTTGATAGGGAATTTAGAGATAAAAAAAGTGCCATACATTCTACCTTAAAACAACTCAGCATTACTTTAAAAAATCTTGAGTAAAAATGTTCATAAGTAGCACACTGAGAAAAATCATTCATTGGTATTACACAAAAATGTATCAAAAAGTGTGATTTAAATCAATCATCAATAAAAAATATTAAAGAAGTGACAATTAATCCTTACTCAAAAGATGAGAAAAAAAAAATCATATCAGTTGCTACTTGTTAGTTACTATATGCAAGCTTAGAAAACAACTAGATTTAGTATAAGAAGTGAATACCCGTATTAAATACTTCTGGCAGCGTGTCAAAGTAGATTTTAAATTTTGAATTACGGTTATGCTTCTCCCTCATGCTCCACAATAACAACATTGTATCAGAAGAAATGTCATCAATCTTCTCCAATATATGAAACTGCAACAAAATAAGTAATAAATCATACCCATGCCAATATTTTGATTGTTTGGCCACACCATATTCAAATTTGGATCAAGTTGGTAGGCTTGTGGATGCCCCCTAACAGGAAGCATGAATTACATGTACTTCATTGACAAACACTATCCAACATGAGTAGATACCAAACACCATATTCAAATTTTGATCAAGTTGGTAGGCTTGTGGACGCGCCCCCTAACAGGTAGCATGAACTACATGTACTTCATTAACAAATGCTATCCAACATGAGTAGATACCAACACATTTGAAAATGGAGAATGGATATAGAACCTCAGTGGCGTTATCAACTCTCCAGATTTCTCCATGTGTTCTGTTTTCCCAGAAACTTGAATTGACCATGTAACAAGGGTACTCCTATGTTATATCACATTTTAGAGTTTGGAGATCACAGTGTTGGACAACTCAAAAGTTATAACCATATCAAATTTTGACAGCTGAGTCCATGTTCTAACTACACAGGGTAGGGAATCTTTATATGGTAGGAAAATTAGATCATTGGAGAAAATTAATTTTTTGGATTCTTCCTAGCAGTTGATGTGGTCAAGTTATTAAGATTTGCCCTATTGTCTTTTCCAGAGGTAAGCATTTACAGCTTGGACACACACAAGTTTATTCACCTAATGTGGAAAAATAGAAATTTTGGCATCCTTGTAAGCTTGCTAAATATATGGTCGTGTAGCTTGATCATTGGCTGTTTCTGATGTTCGGCAGGCAGGTTCTTTAAATTAGCGATCTACCTTCTCTCCCAAGGGGCTACATTTTATTACCCTTTTTTTTCCTGTTGTTTCTTGAAAGCCAATAATATTCTTAATTAAACTTACAGAATTGTTGCCAAATAGATAAACTTAATAGGTTGAAGTTTAAACACAAAGGTAAAACTCAGAAGGAGAATTTGGAAATACTTTTATTAGCATTTGAAATGAAAATAAATACCATATCAGATCTATGCACAAGCTCCTCAGAAATGATGATAGACACAGGGACCTCCAAAGCAATGTCTCCAACTTTCAGATCTTTGATTGCTATGGCTCCTCTTCCGGCCCCTTCAACATCTATATGGTGAATGAAACATCTTTATGGTAAATGAAGAACAGCTATAAAAAAAAACATTGAAAACTAGCTTTTCCTTTCCATCATACATAGCTTGGCCTTACAGAAATCAATTAAGAGTTTAGAGTTAAACCATGGTTTCCTCTAGATGCCAGACAAGCAATGAAAACACCACAACAGAAATCATAATGGGGAAGACTTACGAGAAATCTGCAACTTTGTTCTAACACCATTGTCTTCACCCCACTGTACTAAACACTTCTCTCTGTCACAACTACAATTTTCAACAATTTTAGTCTCCACTTTGTTCTTTTCCCCAAAATCACGGATCATATCAACAGTTGCAGCTCGTAAATCTTGCAGGACATTCATTTTCATGTGTGCAGCACTCAAGAGTGAGCTATCAATGAGTGAGAGGATTGAGTTGAGAGCCTCAAGTTCATTCCTGGGGCTGTAATATTCTACTGGTGTTGATCCATCAACTGCATCAAAGTAAATTTCTGCCTGCATCTCAGTGAACCCATCTTTTCATCATCAGTTAATTCATTACATAGTGCAGCCCAAAAATGTCTGCCTACACTCTTATTTGTGCCCTAGTTTAATTCCAGAAGAGCTTCAACTTGCCAGTTTCAGAGGGCTAAAGTATGAAGTTCTTGGCAAACCATGGGCCAAATATTTTGGCGCTCATGCTGACCAAAAAGAAAGGTGACCCACTACCTGCTTCCAGACATGTCCCTAGAGTTAAGACCATTAGTTTAGAGAGTAGAAATGCAGTTTACCTCATTCAAGTGTATAATTCTTGCTCTCTGAAGCATTTTTTCTAAGACAGCATACATCCAATTAGGACACATGGAGCCTTTGAAGTATACATGTTCCTTGAGATCAAAACCCTTAGTTTCCAGTAACTTCTGCAAGAGCAGAAAAAACAAGAAGGATAATTAAAACAAACATAGCATAAGTCCCAATTATATCAGAAGTAATTATTTAATGTTCAACAGGCACTATACAGTGTTAAAACAGAAGCACCATAATTACAAAATATACAGGAAAAAAGAAGAAGATTAAACTGTCATGAGATGGAAAAATTTATTGGCATTATGTTTCGTTATTAGCTTCTGTTGGATAAATAGTTCAATCACTCAAATGTCAGATACAAAAACATTTTTGAATAATGAATGGGTTTCTTAAGTTAGTTATTTGTGTGCCCAGAGTTTAGTATCTATTCCTTGCACCATAATGTACTGGAAGCTGACTAGAAAAATTACTTGACAAGAGATGTAAGGGTTTGTACTCAACCTTATGCACAAAACACAGGCAATGCATAAGACCGACCAAGCAAGTAGCCCATTATCAGGTACACATCATTAGATGCTCACATTATTATAATGCCACAATCAACTATGGTCAAAATTTATTAAGAATATATAATTATTAGCAAAACTAATGAAGGAGAAAAAACTAAAATATTGGCACTGTTTGTTAGATTTCTCACCTTCTTTCTCTCAAAGAATGGGTCACTTTCAGAAAGTTCAAGTACTAATGAATAGTCATCATTAGTCTCTACAACCTTATCAAATAAATGTAGCTGCGATAAACAAAACATCATCAGCAATGTTCTTATTCATTTGAAGAAAAAAAATGAAAATGAGAAAAAGCATAAAGATGTCATCATAATTAATCAATTAAAATAAATATATAAAAATTGGGCAAGATCGGTAGGAACCGGAAAAACAGGAAATTGCAACAGGCCACATATTTAAGTGGAGTTCGTTTACAGAAACACAGAATTATTGATGTGGCCATACATTGTACACCATATAAAGTAATAACAGAAATTATATGGTTAGTAGCTTAAGTAATATGAAAACATCCAGTTGCATTTTTTTACAACTTTCTTCAATATCTAATAAGAATTAAAATTTTAGTTTGTATTTTATGATTAATTCCACAAGAACAAAATAAATTACATACAAATTACTGAAAAGATAGATGAGAAAATAAACTCAGATTGCTTTGACAGAAAATATTTCCTGATTTTTTTTTCTTTGAGGATCCATTTTTTTTTTTTTAACTTAATTGACAGCTACAAACAATTGTTTTTTTTCCTTTGGCTCCCTTTCTGTTTTAACCATCTGAAAGGTAATGCATCTGATGCAATGGTTTTGCTTTGTCCCTATTAATAATATAGTTTTGCTCAAATGATGGAAACATAATATACAATGTAAAAGCAATGATTTTGTAACAGAATTTTTACCCGTTCAAGCACAATACAGCAAAACCCAAATAAAAAAACCGGAAGAGACAGGAAAAGCAATAACCTTGTGTTTGGCTGCTGAGAAAACTGAGGAAAAAGAAAAGAAACGAGAATTTAAAACTGAGGAAAAAGAAAAGAAACTAGAATTTAAAATCTTTTGGTTTTTGCTGTTTTGGTTTTCAAACAAAGCCAAAAAAAATAAAAGAAAAGAAAATTCTTCTCAGTAATAGTTGCATTCTGGTTAGTTGAGTGGAGGTCTTAGTTTACTCGTATTCCTCACAATGAAAAATATATGACACATTTTGGCTAGCATTTTTAATTTACTTCTTTTCTAAATTTTAAAAGAAAAAATGACATTGAATTTCTCTCACAAAAGCAAGAAAAACACTTCCAAAATGTGATCCAAACAGGACCTCAGACTAAAATTTTAACTTCTTTCTTTTCGTACCATTTCTCAGTAACCAAACGAAACTTAAAAGAAAGCCAAAGATTGAAGTTAGCTAACAGAATCACAATCCAAGAAAATGAAATTAACATCGTGCACCCTTAACAATTCTTGTGCAACTGCGACTATCGGTTAAAGTACAAACTCAAAAAATAAATAAAAGATAAATAAAATAAAAAAAGAACGAGAGTGAAGGGAAAAATATAAACAGCAATAATAAAGTAATTACAGATGAATAGACATGGATTACAATGGGATTAGGGTTTTACCTTATCAGCCTCCATTGAAGAACAGAGAGAAGAAGTGATTTTGAGCGGCAACTGAGAGAGTGAGAGTCTGAGATTCATGAGTAATTCATAAGTAGGCTTCGGATTCGTGCCCGCTGGGCTGACAATTGAAACCCATACCCGATAATGGGCTCCGTTTAGGGCTGTTTGTTTCGTAAAAAAAATTATATTTTCATTTTTGAATCTATTTACAAAGTAAAATTATTTACAATTTAAAAAAAAAAAAATGTATTCTTTTATTATGTAGGAACACATAAAAAATAGCATCAAGTAAAATATAATTTATATCATCATATTTTACATTTTTACTTTTAGGGTTTTTTTTTTTTTCCACACAATTTCGTAAATTTATACTACTTATAAAAGTCTAAATGATGGAAAAACTTTTGATCACTAAAATACACTTGTAATAAATAGTAATGACACTTATACCCTCTCCTATAATTTTAATTACTTAAAATTTCTTTAACTTCTTTATTATAAATCTTCTTTTTAATTACTTTTTTTATTCTAAATAACTTTATAACTACCAATTCTTTATCAAGTTTTCTTATTCGTGTATAATCATTTTTTTAAAATAAAAATTTATTATACTTAAGTTGTGCATTTTTTAGATTATATTATATTTTCTATATGTGGAATGATCTGGTAAGAGATCCCTAACTTGGGGGCTATGTCAACTAAGGCCTCTAGTCATTTGGATCATCTTGTGGCCTTGACTTCTTTGAATCATTTAGCTGATTTAGCCCCAAGTCAGGAATCCTTACCCCTATATATAAAAATTTGAATATTATAAAAACTTTTGATTGACGACAATATCCTATATAATTATAAAAGTACATAAATATGTATGGTTCCAGATAATTGTACCAATAAAAAATCATAATAGTAGGGTATTTCTAATTGATTAAAGATTACTTATAAATATTACGGAGTAATTCTTTTTGAATTGAACTCAATTTTTCAAACCCTATAAAATTTCATTAATCACAACCAAAATATTATAAATTAAATTGAAATTCTTTTACAAGCACAGTCCCATAAAACTATGTCAAATGTCAATCTTCTTAATTCCTTATTTTTTATATAAATACTAACACATTTATTGATGGAACTCAATTACTCGAAAAATTAAATATTATATGATTCACACTCTATTTATTATTTTCAAGAAAAAACAAATATAATTTGACTAATTGTTCTACTAAAGTTTTTGTTTATAAATACTGATTCATCACCATATCGCGGTTAATTTCTCAAATAATTAAATATTTTATAATTCACAATTTATTTCATAGTTTCAAGAAAAAAAAAAAAGAAAGTTTACTAATTATTTTAATAAAATTTTGAATATGTTATGTTAATTGTATTGGTCACTCTATCACTCCATGTTGAAGTTTTTATTTTTTATTTTTTTATAAAATAATTATCACGTGCAACGCACGTGGTGCAATGCTAGTATAATAGGTAGAAAAATCTCTAGAATTTTGGAGAAATGGAAAGTAGGTAATGGAGAGTGGGAATATGTAAAGTCAATATTTGAGATTTTAATTCATGTTATGTAGTGCTTAGGGCTGCAAACGAGCCAAGTCGAGCTTAAGTTACTCAAGCTTGACTTGGTCAAAACCTTGATTATTTAAGTACGAGCCGAGCTTAAGTTAATCAAACCGAACTTTCGTGTCTTTGAGTTTGGCTCATTTGTTGGCGAGCTTGTTCGCCAACGGCTTGATTCATTTGTAATCTTAATTTACAAAAATGAAAAGTTAAAAATTAATGTAGGAAAGTCTAAAAAATGGCATCTATATACTTAATTGGTTTATATTTTAAATAAAAAATTAAAGCCCAAAAAAAAAGGTCATTTATATATTGAACATATCCAAGCTTAAATAGTAATTTTTTTATGAGTCTAAATACAAGATTATTCATGAGCTTGTTCACGAGCCTACGAACTAGCCTGTTCACAAATACAAATGAGCCAAGCCCAGGTGCGTTTGAATTTGACTTGTTTATTAAACAAACAAATTCAAACGAGCTCTTATCGAATATGTTTGTGAGTAGCTCATGAACAAATTGATTCATTTCCAGCCCTAGCCAATGCTATGAAATATTATTTCAAATACCTATATATATATATATATATAATAAGGCCGTTTTGAAAATTTGTGCAGCTTCTAATTCTTGTTACGTTTGAGTTCCATTTGCCTACTAATATACCTCCTTTTGGATTGGTTTTGACAAGGATATCCTCGACTTATTTTGACTATGGTTAAAGTAACATCAAAAAAATAATAATAATCACAATAACTATCAATTGCAAATCAGATGTTGTCTTCCCTTGTCTTCCTGTCGATTGAAAAAGCTCTATACAGCTAGCACTTTAGGTCACATTTAGATAAGCTTGCACTTCCTGTTTTTCTACTTTTAGAAGTAAAAAAATATAAATTTTTTATATTTTCTTTAGTGTAAAAATTTGATAGTTACTTTTCACACTCAAAATTTTCTTAGTGTAAAATTTTGGTAGCTACCTCAAGTTTTTTAAAGTAACTATCAAAATTTTCCCAATCAAAATTTTCATCTTTTTAGGCACCGTTTGGATTTGTTTTTTATGAGTACTTATTTGTTTTTTTTTTTTAAATTTGCAAGATGTAATTTCTTAGAAAAAACTTTAAAAAAACAAGTAAGTACTGATAAAAATTAAATCCAAACGATGCCTTACTTTTAAAAATAGAAAATAGAAAGTACAAGCTTATCCAAACGGCCCTTAATGTCTACCTATCTACTCTATCCCTTGTTTTAGAGCTGGCATACGTTTTCACTTGCATTATAATTTTGAAAATTCATAGTAATATTTTCTTTTTTTATAATAATAATACTTCTGTAGTGCTACATACCAGTTTTCTAAAATATATTATGTAATCACTCTTTTTTATCACTCGCTAAACATTAAAAAAAAAAATTACGAGGATTTAATTAATTTCTAATTTCATATAGAGTTAATTAAAGGGATAATTGGCCAAAAGTCCTATTTTATGGCTTTATATTGCATAAAGTCCTCTTATAAGAAATTGTTTTCCAAAAGTCCTACTTAAAAGAATTTTAATGCATAAAATCCTATTTTTTCAAAATGTATTTTTCTTACAGACAAAATTGCCCCTATATGATCCAGCATTGGGATCCTCTACTTGCCTTTTCCCATACTAGCATCCACTTACCTTTTGAGGGCAAGCTGACATGTCAAAATCGACCAGATCTAACGGCTGGAATTCTCCCACACACCAAAACGGTGGAACAAGGCCGCGTTTCATTAAGCAGAAGGTCCATTACCATTCTGCCATCTTTTATCTTCTTCTTTTTTACCACCCCTCAGTTAGGAGCATTTCAGGCTTCTCTCCACCTTCTTTCACCTTCTTCACAAAGATGTCGTAGGCAAGCTCAATCTTGATGCTTTGTTTGTTTTCATATGCTCTATTTTTCTATTCCCCCATTCCCTTTCAATTTATTACTTTCAAGATTTGACTCAAACCAGATGATGAAATCAGATAATGATATATAATCCAGACAAACCCAAAGCCAGTCTAAACCGAAAAACTCTATTTTTTTACATTCACCCATGGCTATTTTGGCACCTAGCCACCACCTCTCTTTTACACCAAAAATCAAACCCCAAAAATTCTCAATCAAGCCCAAAAAATGCATAAATTTCCCAAAGCCAAGAACTTGTTTCACGCAAAAACAACATCTATTACGTGATTACAGTGAAGTGGACTGTCGGAGCTGCATTTTCAGAGGCCCAACTGAAAGCTGCTTCATAAAGAAGAAGAGAGAACACGAGGAGGACAGACCCAAAAAAAACAGAACCCTGGATTCAAAGGTCCAAAAAGAAATGAAGCAAGTACCTCTCTCAAAATGAAAGGCAAAGGGGATGGGTTTAGGTCGGTTCTACACCAAATTCTTTTTCTTTTTTATTTTTTTTTTTTTTTTGTGTAGAAGAGAGAGAGAGAGAGAGAGGGGAGATCGAGAAAAAAAGGGAAGAGAGAGACATACCAGAAAAAAGAAAAAAGATGACGGAATGGTAATGGACCTTCCGCTTGGTTAAACGCGGCATTGTTCCGTCGTTTTGGTGTGTAAGAGAATTCCAGCCGTTAGATCTAGTCGATTTTGACGTGTCAGCTTGCCCTCAAAAGGCAAGTGGATGCTAGTATGGGAAGAGGCAAGCAAAGGATCCCAACGTTATGATCCGAACAAAAAATCACTAGCCTAATACGTAACTCACGAACTCATTCTCGTCGTCGGTAGCATAGTCGCTGCTCTTTCCTTCACAAAGCTCCATCTCCTGCACAGATCCTCTCCGACGAGCCTTAATTCATCCTTCTTCGACAACCAGTGCTCCGTTCCTCTCTCTGTTTCTCCTGCTACATCACTGATCCTCCCTTCTCCGACAATCGCAGATTTGATCTCCTCCCACAATTTGGCGAAGATGGCAAAATTCTGGTGCAGCACCAGTCCAGGCATTCTCTCATATGTTATTCACTACACGTTGATCTTAATCATCTCCATTTGCAAATCTGAATCACTTCCTCGCTTCCCAAACCCTTATTGAGTTGCAACCATCAAATTTGGAGGAAGTGGATGAATCTTCCCTTTTGGTTTCTTTTACGATCCAGATTGGTTCCTGCTAAATGGGCAAATATCTTTGTTTGTTGAAGCAAATAATTCATAAAAAATGGGCAAAAATCTTTGGTTTCTTGTGGATGGTGTGCCACTTGGGTACTTTCCAGCAAGGTAGCTTGTCTCGCCCAGGAGGTGGGAACGATCCCTTCATTCTTTGTCTACTTTTCTATTCCTTCTTTCGCCCTTTGCATTTAAGGTCAGGACAGAGTCAGTGAAGTTGAAGTTGCCCCTTGAGCTAGAGCTGTTTCACGATGCAGATTGGTTGCCTTTAGCAAAATGGGCAAATAATTCTAATTTGCTAAAATATCTACCAACAATTCATAAAAAATGTTGTCTCTTTCGTTTTGAATTAATTTTTGGTTTGATTGTTTGAAAAATGTAGGGAAAATAAATAGATTTTTCATTACGAAATTTATTTATTTTTTTGCTTGGTTGGTGAGAAAATGGAGGAAAAAGAAAAAGATTGTTTTTTCTTGTATTTTTCAAAATTTCCTTCGATGTAGTGAACTGTGATTCCGGCGTAGGAACTCGGGGTTCCGGCATAGTGAACTCAGGGATCAGGTGTAGGAACTAGTGGTTCCGGTGTAGTGAACTCAGGTTCCGATCTATAGTGAACTCTAGGTTGAGGCTAAAAGTTGTTTGGGAAAGGAATGACATTTTTGTCCAATTCATGCCAAATGGATTTTTGGCATGAATGATTTTTTTAGAGGATTTTTGGCATGGAATTCTTATAAAGGAGGACCTTTGGCCAAATTACGTATAATTAAAATTTTTAATATTATTTTACATAGAAACAAACAAAGTTTTAAAGAAAATAGAAAGATTGATAATAAAAAAATATTTGTAGGAATGACATTCTAAAAAAAATATTTGTAAGAATGACCTGTGTTTATTATTTTACACCTTATTTTCAAAACACCCATGTGGGTTAATTTTTTTGACAAATTGACCGTTAGATAAGATACGTTTCTTGTATATGTCATTTATGTTAAAAATCACAGTGATCTAATGGTAAGATTTTAAGAAATCTCACTAAAAAAACTGCAATGTTTCTAATTATAATAATTTTTCACG
>JAESVK010000323.1:95811-136349 GCA_017140935.1 Hamamelis virginiana | reverse complement strand
CTTAGATTGATGTGGTCTCTTTTATCAATCCGTTTGGCTTCTTCGTGACCGGCTTGCACGAGAGAAATACAAAATTGTTGAGGTACTATTTAGCTTGTCTAGTGATTATATCATATATTTGTGATCGAATTTCACTTTTATTTGAGTTTGGATATTAAAGGAAATGAGAAAACCATGCCATGATATGTTGCTTATGGGTCCAAGTGATTTTTTCCTAAACACCATAAAAAGAGAGGAAAATACAAAATCGTTATATATCCTGCTTATACACATCATATATACCAAAAATTACATTGATCCAACGGTTAATTTTTTAAAAATATCACAGTTTTAAGATAAACTGTAATAAATTATGTGAAACTGTCACAGTTGGTTTTCTAAAAAACTAACCGTCGGATCAATGGATTTTTGACATATATGACGTATATAAGCAGAATATCTAATCCAACGGTCGATTTTTTAAAATACTTATCCTACGCTTGATTTTGCAAATCGCATGTCAAATTAGAAGTGAAAACTGTGTCAAGGTATCCTGTCCTATATATATATAATTTGTAAAACTCTATCCTTGAAGGGAATCTCTAATTTTAAAAGATGGTCCAATGGTAAATAGAAAATTGTGGGCTTGGATATTACCTTGTGACAAGAAGAGATTATGTGGCACATTATTATTGAAATTATTGCAATAATAACAATAAAAATTTGAAAAAAAAAAGGCCATCTTGTGATGGTTTTTGGACATGGGAAATTTCGTGAAGAATAACATTTCTCTAACAATGTCTTTTCCACCACAATCTCTTCCTTGCTGATTCAAACTTTCTACCCCAAAGAAAATACCATTCCCACTTGTGGGGGACCTTTTGAAGTTGGAGATGCAGCAATTAAGGAAAAGTTCAAAGATGTGGTACAGCTCATGGACACTCCTACATTCTTAATTAATACCTTTTTAGACTAAGATCCTCATCTTTGACAGTCAGGATGGTGGAAAACAGCATTCCTATAAACACAATTGGTTGGTGGCATTCCATGTATAACCCTTCTAATCACAATAATTCACTTCTTAAAAATCTGGCCAGCTGAGGATAAGTCTGTCTGATTTTTATTCAGTACTGTTTGGTAAGTATCTTTTTTCTATAAACTAGTTCAATCCTGTTCAGAAAAGAAGTCATAAACACAAATTTTTTTTTTTTTTCAAACCAACTGTAAGCTGATTTAAATAAAAACCATATAACAGAAATAGATTAGAACTGGCCAAATCCAATTTTCAAAGTTTCCAAACAGGCCCTACAATTGGAGCAATGAATGGGATTCTAATTTTTGACAATTTTGTTGCAAAACAATGGCTGCTAGTAGTTCAGCATATTAATCATATCCAAAGATTATCTTTGACCGTCAATGGATTCTTATGTTCCAAAGATTATTCTCAAGCAGCCACCGTTGAATTTATTCTCACTTTTGAAAAGTGCAGCAATTAAAGGTTAATATTCATTTTGTAGGGAAGACTGAAGAGCATATATATCTACACATAGATTGTCTGCAAAAAAGAGTCACACCTTTTTTTTAAATTATTATTATTATTATTATTATTATTACATTAAGAACTTCAGATAATACAACAAAAATAATCAATTGTTGTTCATGTACTAGGAATAGAATGCATAATCTTATCCCGTAAAGAAAAAAAGAATAAAATACACTGAATCAAAGTTCAAGATTTGATTGCAATTTTATCTGACCAACAATTCTATATCACTCGACATTTTAATTTGAAATTAAAACAATCCTAACATGTCGGGATTTGAGTGGTGTATGAAAAAGAGGAAAACAGTTTGAAAAGAGAGACCCCACAACTTAAATTTCGGGTTAAAGTGTCTGGTGCTATAGTATTTTTCTTATTTAAAATGTTAAAAAACTTGAATTAACACGATGGTTTACAATTTTACAAATATTTGATGAAAAACAGCTGAATTTACAGTTATATAAAGAATGTGTATTAGATTTTTATTTATTTATTTTGTCAGTAAATTTAATTTATTGGCTAAATAATTCAGTGTAAGTTACACACAATAATTGAATTGTGGTGTCACCACACAATCCCAATCGGACACATGCACATGATGCTAAATTGCAAAGTGCCAACTAGAGGATCTTACGGCCCATCCATTGTCCACGTTGCACGTGTGTGTTTGTTGAATTTTACTTTGCAGTCAAACACGTGGAACACACCCCTTTCTTCATTTTCCAAATTAAGAATATTAATTTATTATATCTCAATTTATATAAATTTTGTAAACTTGTGCCCAAGAAATAGCTGCCCATAATAGGGAATATATGGTTTCTGTTAATGTCAAGATCGATGTCACTGTGTTAGAGCTATCTTATACTGGTCTCTATTGAAGGTTATGGACTTTTTAATAAATTAGGGTGCGTTTGGATAAAATTTTATTTTATTTTTTTCTATTTTTAAAAATAAAAGAGTGAAAGTTTTTTTTTTTTATATTTTTTATAGTGCAAAATTTTGGGAGTTACTTTTAAAAGTCTGGAAAGTAAAAATTTTTTGCTACCTTAACTTTTTAAAGTAAATACCAAATTTTTTACACTCAAAACTTTTATTTTTTATTTTTACTTTTAAAAATTAAAAAAAAAAAAATATAGAAGTTTATCCAAATGGACCCTTAGCATTATACTTTGAAAGGGAGATGAACAATTTTAACTTTATAACCAAAGTTAAGGTATAGTGAAAATCTATTTAAAAATTATCCAAAAAATAAAAGAAAAGAAAATCTATTTAAAAAGTCATAATAAAAAAAGAAAATATCATAATTTGAAAATGGGCTGAGAAGGGGACTTAGTCTGATGGGTGTAAGCTAATCTATAATATCCCTTATTGTAATACAAAAAAAGAAAAAGAAAAAGAAAATGGATGATTTAGATATAATATAGGCAATAATAAGTCATAATCATCCAATTGGTTTTCACTTGCTATTTACCATATGATGGGTTCCATTTAATATATATAATGACTCTTTAAAATTTAACTCACTTAAAAATTAGTTTAAGTCATGTAATTAATCGGACCATTCTTAATAACTTATTTAGGTCATGTTATAGGATAAAATTTGATTAAAACTAAATAATCAAATCATTATATACCATTGATATTTAGTGTAAATAGTAAAATATATGCATCTGGATATACATTGAATAAGTAGCAAACACCAAAGCTGTACTTGGACCACTCTCTCTCTCTCTCTCTCTCTCTCTCTCTCTAAGAACAAAGCCTCAATGAAATGAAAAGTTATAAAAAGGAAGAAGAAGATCAAGGGGCACAAACGCCACATCAGCTAACAGGGGGAATATCAGTAGGTGAGGGAGGTCCCCAATAGGAGAGTGTAGGGGGGTGGTTGAAGGTGTCCCCACCAAGGTTGAGTTTGATTACCCTTCACTCTCTCAAGACAACAACTCTTTCCAAACCCTTCTCCCCTGCAATCTTTATGCTTCCTTGTTTCACCTTCAAATCTTTCTTTCCACAATTGCTTTTTTTTAGCTTTGCCCAATAATTCAAATATATATATGGGACAGGTTTCCGTGACACCCTATTTTGACACTTATGTTTATACATCGTTTTCAAATACCATTGTAAACAGAAAATTTTGAGAAACTGACCGTTAGATTAGATACTTATTTTATGTTTGTTATGTATGAAAAGAATCAGAGTGATCTAACGGTTAGTTTTAAAAATATATCATTTTGAAGAACTACTATTTTTTTTTATTAATTAAAAACATAACAATTTTTTATAGTGACATTTCTTAAAATATAACCGTTGGATCACTATGATTTTTGGTATACATGATATGCAAAAGAAATGCATTAAATCCAACAGTCAGTTCGTCAAAATACCTATCATAGATAGTGTTTTGAAAACGAGGTGTAAACATAGGTGTCAAAATAGGGTGTAAGGGGAACTTGACCCTATATATATATATATATATATATATATATATATATGCTTTTGTCATTCCAAATTCCAATTAATCATCCATATATTAAATCACACCATTTTCGCTAATATATGATACATCAGTTCATTTTTATTAATGGTACATCAGTTTAGTGGTCTGTATTATCATTTTCACGATAGAAATGGAATTCGGACATATAGAAGCCCGTGATAATCCATCTGTTAAAATTAGAATGATAATAATATGTGAGGGTTAAAAAACAAAATAATAATAATAATAATAATAGCCTGTCCTTGACCTATGACTTATTTTTGGGACCTTGACTGCCCTAAACTGTATTCAAAAGGGGACCATGGGAACATGGGACAGATCTCTAGCTAGGACATAAACATGCCACATTAATCTCAAGTTTGGGGAGCACTTCCACAATTTGCCCATAATACCAAATATGAAATAATTTTAGGCAAATGACAATTTTGGACTCAAAGGTCCAAGTTTCAAGGTAAATAATAAAAGAGAAATTTCCATTATGATATGTATTATGACATATGATCAGCATGCATGTGGACCTCATAAGCTATATGATTGCCATGCATAAATAGTAGGTGCTGTACAAAATGTCATGATGAGGGGGTTGAAAAATTCCACCGCGTTTGGAGATATTTGGTGGTAACTAACTCCTCCAAATAGGTTTTATCATAGGTTCAATCATCTAAACTTTTATTAATTCATAAGGCCCTTAGATTTTAAATCCAACTTTTTTTTTCTCTTACAGTTGCGTGTGAAGTTGGGATTGGAGATTAATTATTATTATTTTTGGAAATTTTGTATAAATTTGGATTGTATTTGTATGATATACGACAATTTTATTTTATTTTATTTTCTTTCTTGGACAGGTAGTAATCAATGGTTAGTAGGGGTGTGCGCGGGTCGGGTGAGAGCGGGTGGAGGATAAAACCGCCAACCAACCCGCCCTTGGCGGGTGGCTAATTCTCCCACCCGCCAACCAACCCGTCTACCTCAATAACCAGCGGATTGGTTAAATATATGACGGGTTTCAACCGGCGGGTTGGGCGGATTGAGTGGGTGAAGCATTACTATTTTTTTTTATTTTTTTTTTATAAACACCTAAAGTTCTTAAAATCTTTTTAACAAGCAAAAACACTTCAAATTCGTATATAATAATGCAATATTGTGTTATTTAGTAATTAAACTATAATCCAAACAATTCTTTCAATAGTAATAAACTAAAGTGCCAAAATAAATTGCCCTACAACGATAGAAGCTACCAACTAGCTAGATACATAATAATAAAGGTTTATTATTATTAAAAAATCTTACAAACTAACATATGGTTTCACATTCGAAATTGAAAGAATATCAAATCAAATAAGTGCATATTCAAATTATCATAATAAACATTTCTAAAGAAATAAAAAACACTAACTTGCAAGCATATCCAACTAAGGGAAAATATAATGTAGTAATGAAATTTATTTTATATAAATATATTATTTATTTATATATAATTATTTGGCGGGTGGTGGCGGGTTTAGGGCGGGTTGTCACCTCTATACCCGTCAACCGACCCCACCCGCCAAAAATTCATCAAATCCACCCAATCCAACCCGCCTAACCATTGTAACCGCGGATTGCGGATGGGGTCGGGGTGGGTGGGGTCGGGTTCGGCGGGTTTTTGCACACCCCTAATGGTTAGTTGTTAATCAAGCATTAGAAAGAGGAGACACCGTAATGCGGGAATTGTACTTAGAGTGCTATGGGATACAAGTCCACCACATCAAGCTAACCTCAACACAAGCTCCCCTTTGGCGAGATTCGAACCTATGGCCTCTTAAATGAGAAACATGGGCCTTGACCAACTGGACTTGCCCTAGTTGTGAATGAGGAACATGGTAACTAAAAAAATTTATCTGATCTCGTTGACCTAATCAACTGCAACATGTCAATACAAATTTAAAAACTGCTGTTGTAAATGATATGATATTCAATTTGACATTGACACGTGTCAACGGAAATAAGATGTAAATATATTTTTTTGTTGAAGATGAAATATGAAATAATATTATTTTAGGGGGTCATTTATGAAAAAACTGGGATTACATAGGGGAGAAGATTAACGTTTTCATGCAACATCATGAGAAGGTATGTTTTTCATGGACAAATTAGATTGTTGTCACGATATGGCTGAAAAGCTCCCAATCTGCCTTTCCAACTCAATATATCAAAATCAACGACAAAAGATGTCAAAACTTTCTTCATCACAAGGGGTGACTTTCAACCTGCTTTTTTTTTTCCTTTCTGTTTTTTCTTTCATCCAACCCCTCTTTTCCCAACATAAAATCTCTTGGGTTCCCTTTGTTTAAACTTTATTCTTCTCATTCCTCAATTACCCTTTTAATCCTATCCACTAATCTTGTCCATTCATTTTTCTTCTTTGGGTAATAGAAAATAAATAAAGTGTACGGACATGCGGCATGATCCTATCCATTCATTTTTCTTCTTCTGTACAAGAAAATAAAGATGATGCAAGTACGACGTGTGGCAATTCCTAAAATCATTGAGTCAAGTTTCATAGCTCTATTTCTTTAAGCATATTGACTTTAAACATATATTACCATAACCATGTTGTCTATGCAAATTTCAAACCAAATAGCCATATATGTTCAAAAACTCCAAAATAAGCACGAGATACATGATCATTCTCATACCTATTTAAAACCAAACAACCTTGTTAAAAAATCTCAAAATAAGTGCAGAGATATATGACTCATAGTATAAAAAAAATCATAACTTTTTTGTAAATCAAAATCGGAGATGCATGACTCATAAATGTTTGAAAATATAGAGTAAAGTTTTACAGAGATTCATGACTCTCTGTAAAAACTCCAAATAGTATAAAAAAATCATAACTTTTTTATAAATCAAAATCAGAGATGCATGACTCATAAATGTTGAAAATATAGAGTGAAGTTTTACAGAGATTCATGACTCTCTATAAAAAACTCCAAATAGTATAAAAAAATCATAACTTCTTTGTAAATCAAAATCAGAGATGCATGACTCATAAATGTTTGAAAATATAAAATAAAGTTTTACAGAGATTCATGACTCTTTGTAAATCTTAATACCATAATTATATGCAAAATAGGACTTTGCCAAATCCCAATCCTAAATAGTGGGTCAAACTATTGGAGGAGCAAGGCCTTGGTGGCGACCATTTGAGGTGCGACCGTCTTACCTTTAACTACGAAACCTTTGATTCTCCCGATTGCCATCACCAGCACGGATGCCTTCCCTTCCAACTTTGCATCTCTTTGAATCTAAATAATATCTTGATTGAGAGTGATTAAAAAGTCTTAGTTGACATTCTGGTGCGTCAAGATATATATATATATATGGAGGAGAAGAAGAGTACGTGCAAGGAAGAAAGGTTTGATTCGGGTTTTGGTTTGGAATCTTATAAAGTGCAACAAGCAATGGGTGTTAGTTAATCAAGCAAATTTCATTTCAAAATTCAAAAAATCTTTCATATTATTAACCAATCAGATTATATTTTAAATCATAGAGTTTTCAAAAAAAAAACCAAGTGCAAAATAAATAAGATAATATTATAATAAGAATTGCGGTTTAAAATATGGAATGATATATTAGACAATTTATTGACATGGGTTGACTTTAAATTTGACTTAGAGAGGCCTATCAGAGGATCTTATGATTTGAACTTGGTGATAATAAAAACTGTTTTTGAGGTCCTATTGATTATTTTTCCTAAAATGTTATTAGCCAAGGGCGGAGCCAAACTTTTCTATCAAGGGTTGTCAAAACTTTAAAAATCTAAAAATTTTAAAGTTTAAGCTTGAAAAATATATTAAAAATCAAGACTAATGTTTATATAATACATAGGATACAAGGAAAATATATTAATAGTCAAAATCAATCTCTCTCTCTTTCTCCTAGCCAATTCAATCACTGTAGGAGGGCGGCATCTGGCAGTGCCCTCTTGCAACCGATAGAAATATATATGGTGTTATATATAAAAAACATAGGGTACAAGGCTTTTTGAGCATTAGCCCAAGCTTTTTAATCTATTTAGACCACCTAAGATGGTGTCATTTGATTTTTTAAGAACAATTATATATATATATATATATATATAGAGAGAGAGAGAGAGAGAGAGAGAGGCATTTAAAATGTCCTTGCTCTTTATTAAATTCAATTGCAAAGTTTTACTAAACGTATGTTCTAAATTCACAACATGCCCCATTAAGAAATTCAACTACCTAATGTCACCATGGTGTTCATACACAGCACAGCCGATTAGCAATGTAAATTAGGATGAATTTGAAGCCGAAGAAGTCCTTGCTCTCTCTCTCTTTCTTTCTTTCTACCTCAATTTTTAGCTGAAGGGAGTAAATGTAGAGTGGAGATCTTCTCTTCCACTTTTTATATACTACTTCTCGTCCCCTCTCACAAAAGTCTACCTTAAAAATTCCACATTTTAATAAATATTTATATTTAAATTTTCAAGGTAGATTTTTGTGCGAGGAGACATGATATGGTACATGGAAAGTGATACATAGAAAGTGGGACAAAAGATCTCCACTTGTCAATGTATGGCCAAATTCGTCCACGTAGAGTCAGATCCTCTTCTTGAACTTGGATCTCCTTGGATGATGTGTCATGATATGAATGTTTTACTTTTCATTTTGATGTGTAGATGATGCAGATCATGACACATTACCCAAACAACAATCAAACCCAAAGAGAGAATTCCCATTAGTTACTGAGTACTTGAATTCGAAAAGTCAAGTGTCTAAAGTCGGAAAAAAAAAATGCATAAAGAATGACAGTTCACTAGAAGTGAAGTTGTTGCTGTATGATGGTGTGATTTAAAAGCAGTGTCCAATACCAACCCCACATCTCCATTTTGTAAATTGTAATTCGGATAAAATGTGGAGATTGGAGAGGATAAGAAGGGATTACGTGGGGTGTTTGGGTGACATAAAAAGGAAACTCATATGGCCAAACACTCCACATGCAAAATCAACTTATCTATACACCATATAATATTTTATTTTTCAAAAACTAAGATATATATATATATATAAAACATGAGAAAAATAGAAAGCAATATTCTTCCTTCCTTACACTTACTTCGTACGAGTAATTCTTCCCAGTTTCTATCCCCACAATCCCACCATCAAAATTTGGAGATCTCATTACTCCAAACACCAATCTCTCTCCTCTCTCTCTCTCTCTCTCTCCCAACAACAAAACCAACCCCTGGGAGAAAAGAAAAAAAAAAAACCAACCCCAAATAATAAAAAAAATATTCATTTCTGTTGTCAGTTTATCTTCTCTTCATTCTCATCTTTCTTGCAAGTTTCATCAAACTGATCATGAAAACCTTGTTTGGGATTCTCCAAAGCCCTCTTCTCCTGCTCTTCTTCTTCCACATCACCGGAACTGGAATTATTCTCCCTCAAACCCCCATTTCCGCAGCAATTCCTTTCAGCTCTACTCTTAAGAGCCGCCAACAATTCCCTCACTGCCTTTTCCTTATCCCGCCGATTCTTAATCAACACCTCGCTGATATCCGCCGGCGTCATCTCCGCCGTCGCCACCACCGATTCCAATTCCTTCAAAACTCCTTCATCTAAATCACCTTTTTCTTCATCGAGCCCCAAATAATTCTTCAACAGAATCTTCAACGCTGCAAATGAACAATAACTCATGAAGATATGCATGTCCATTCGCCCACTTCGCAACAATGCCGGATCCAGCTTCTCAATGTGGTTAGTTGTGAACACAAATATTCTCTCGCTCCCACAACAAGACCATAACCCATCTGTGAAATTCAATAACCCAGATAACGTAATCGAATTCCCACCTTCCTCGCCGCCGGCGCCGGAACCTGACCCACCACGTATATCGCCGTCGTATTGACTACCCCTCATCGCCGTTTGATTATTCCCATTCTTCTTCCTATTACTCAAATTGATTGAGCAATCAATATCCTCAATCACTATTATCGATTTGGAGCTCGTCTTCATCAGCAGCTTCCTCAGCTCGGAATTTGTATGAACTTCAGTCAATTCGAGATCGTAGATATCGTAACCGAGATAATTAGCCATGGCAGCAATCATGCTTGATTTGCCAGTACCAGGGGGGCCGTAAAGAAGGTACCCTCTCTTCCATGCTCGCCCTGTTTTCTGATAAAACGATTGCCCATTTGCAAAATCTTTGAGATCGTTCATAATATCTGTTTTTTTGGCTGGATCCATAGCCAAGGTATCAAACGTGCTTGGGTGCTTAAACGGCACCGATTCCCATGGATGACCTCTCGAATCGAGCGATCCACCACGGGAATTTGTGTACAGTAACCGATCCTGGTTCTTGCGCCGGATCTCATTGGCCGTTTCCATTATATAATCCAAGTAGGATTCGAGAATAAAGGTTTTGTCCTTCTTCTTGATTCGAAGAGTGAACCCTCTTTTCTCCTCCGGCAATGGGCGCCATGAGAAGGTCTGTGACTGTCTCTGCGTCACCACGTGCTCCCACAGAACGGCGACGTTTTTGTAGCTGTCGACGATCACGTCGTTGTTGCTTAATCCGAATGTAATGGCGCTGGAATTGAGGGCTCGAGTGAGGCTTAGACGGCTTCCGGTGATAGAAACAGAGCTGCTTAAATAGAGTTGAACTGCGTTGTAGAGTTCGTTGGTGTTTACGCCGTCGATCTCTGTGATGTCGAAGTAGCAGTATGAAGAGAACCAGTGGAAGATGCGATTAAAGAGCTTCACAGATGCGAAGCGAAGCTCTGGTGGGAAGACTGCGTGGAGGAGGCTTTGGCAAAAGGCGTATACGCCCATTAATGAAGCTAGAGACGTCCAAAATTCCTTCATCTTCTTCTTCTGTTTTTAATTTCTATGGCCGAAGGGAAGATTTTAGCTTCTGGGTTGCAGGCAGTAGTAAGAGAATGATGACTTCTGAGGTAAAGAGGGAGAGAGAAACAGAGAGTTGAGCTGGGCAGGTTTTGTTATGAGGAGAGAAGGTGAATGAATATGGAGTTTTTGCTTAAGGGTCTTGCTTAATTTATAGGAGAGCTGATCATATGTTTTGGAATTCTTCTGTAGAAACTAGGCTGTATGCTACTAGAGAGGAGAGAGAAAGAGAGAGAGAGAATATTGAGCATAAGCTAAGCTTGGAAAGGTAAAAGGAGTTTTCTTTTTCAGAAGGGAGGGATTGGCTGGCTTGGGGGTATAAGTACAAGGAAAACAGCAGAGGAGAGGGGGAAAAAACAAAAAGGGTTTTGGATTTTTTGAGTTGCAGGGAGAGAGATTGGAGATGGGGCCTATTGGGTTGGGTTGGGTTGGGTTGGTTTGGACTGAGTGATTTACAGGGCTTTTATTATTATTATCATATATATATATATATATATATATAAATTTTGTATGAGTTTTAATTATTCCTGTAGCCTATTATGGATGATTTGAATAAGTTGCTGTCATGAAGGACTGAGATCGTGAAATGAGAGAGATGATATTTCAAGATCTTGGAAAAGTGACAATGAATGAGGATAGAGGATTTCACTGCTGCCTGCAGGCCCTCTCTTCTCTCTCTCTCTATCTCTCTATGACTGTTCAACAACCACTTAAAATAAAATGTTCATAAATAGTGTCAAAAATCTCTAAACGTGATAGAGATATGTGCATGTGAGTTTTCAGATATCAAATCCAAAAGAATGGATAACCCCATTTACCAACTTCATACATGACACAAAGGAAAAAAAAAAAAAATTGTAAAATTTTTTTTTTCAAAAAAATAGAAAAACAGAAGCAAAGGAATATAACTAAACATAGGTTACAAGATTGTGGGTCCCATTTTACCTCATTACTCACTTGTTCAATGTATTTGTGTGATGTGTTAAATTAGTCTATATATAAGTTTTGCAGTCCCTGCACTTATCTTCTCCATGGTGTGTGGATTAAGCTTATGTTTTATCCGTGTTGTATTTAAGAATTTTTACAAGATTTATGACAGCTTTAGTGACTTGATTTACTAGAGAAAATTTTAACAAGATTGAAATAAATATAATGGTAATAAGAAGAATTTTTATATTTTTTTGCTACATAAATATTCTGAGCCAGCTTACGCGTACCAGACTTAATCCTGCATCTTGAATAAAGCTTTCGAAATAAGACTTGCGTTTTTAAGTACATGGTCCTGAATATTAGTAGTTAGTGGAAGTCAAACACGGGATCAAATGACCGAATTTGATGTGCATATAAAATTTAATATTCTCACATTACTGAAATTTTTTACAAACTTTAACTTATATTACATATACATATGGATTTAATATATTAACATATATTAATTAGTTAAACTTATACTAAAATAATGGACTCAATGTGACAAGTTGTACTGTGATGCATAGTCTTTTGAATTTCATATCAAAATGACTAAAAAAGGTTTGGTTTTTGGTTTCTTTTCTTTTCAGGTAAACTTTTGTAAACAGTCTCTCTCTTCTGCTTGTGCTTTGTTTGAGGCCAATTTTTAGGTTATTAAAAGCCAGAAAAGTTTGGGATAATTTATCATTCTTACAGATGTCTTACTCTTAATGGGTTTATTATTGTTCTGACCCCTTAAGTACAATCAATCAATATTATATATATATATATATACACATACGTATAGGTTGGTTATGATGGGCTGTGTATAGAAATCTGTGTCTTCTTAACCTGTCTCAGACGTCTGAGACAGACTCTTTAATTACCCTATATTAATTGATTATTATAAGCTAAAACTTCATTTATTGGTTATTATTAAGAGGGTAGGTATTCGTGATGATTATAGCTAACAGGTACAACTACTACAGTAAATATAGCTAACGCGCTCTTGAATCCCGTGTTCATAACTTTTTTTTTTTTTTTCCTGTTACATTGGAGGGGATTTGAGTTTATAATTAGGTCATGTTTATATTAATTTTATTAAAAAATATATTTTTAAAATTTAAAATTTTACTTGTTGAATGAAATGATAATAATTTTTAAATGATTTGAAGGGTAATAAAATTGTTGAAAATTTTTTTATGTTAAGAACCTACTCTCTCCTGCGGTAGTTCAGTGTTAATGGGAGGCTTGTGACGAACTGTAAATCCGGAAGTTACGAGTTCAATTTCTCACTGGTATGATTACTCTGCAACTTAAGCGTTGTGCATGTTAAAGAAAATGGCTTGTATATCCGAAATTTTGCCTATCAGGAGTGGGTCACAAAAATGGCCTTGCCTTAGTGGGGTTCCCTCGTATAAAAAAAAAAAAGTTAAGAACTTTCAACTTTTGTCACATTCATTTCTAGTATAAATATTTTAATGTGTGAAAACATAATTTGAAAGTAAGTTTAAAAAGATATATATGTGAATAAATTTTAGCAAAAAAAAGTAGTTAGACTCACGAAGTAAACAGGCCTTAGAGTTCAGACTCACGGGTTCATGCCTGCGAGTATATATCTTGTAAATTTGTGATTTTTATTATGAAAAAATATAAAATTAATTAAATTTAAATTCTTAAAAATCACAATCAATATTGGTGCATGATTTTAAGAAGATGATCACATTGTCAAGAATGTGGGCCTTGGACCCGTTTATAGTGTGACCCTTCAATTGAGTCGCAATTTCAATTAAGTTTTGGGGAGTAAAAAGGCACAAAAGTCCCATCACTAGCTGCAGGTTCTCTTTGCATTCACTAGACTTTGGAATTACATCTTCTATCATCAATGTCACATCTAAGCCCGCCAAAGAAATTTAAACTTACATCAAATTTTTTTCAAGGGAATATCCGTCTTTTTTCATCTACCTTAATATTTGATACCTACTTTATATCAATAAATATAATATCTTTATTCCTTAAAGATTATAAAAATTATTAGTCTACGTGAGTTGAGTGAAAAAGGTATGCGAAATAAATAAGTGAAATAGCAATTTTTTATTTTTTTTATTTTTTTTTTATTTTTTATGACCGGGTGTCCGGGCCAGCTCACGCGCACCTTGATTAATTTCGGGACTTTGAAGTTAACTGCCGGTAAGCCCTCCAATGGCCCCAAAAGTTTAGCACGAGTCGAATTCAGGATCTCCGCTTCTTGAGGTGTGGTCCTTTGCCAACTGAGCTACCCCTTGGAGTTTAATAGTGGAGAGGAGCATGTATTCTCGATTTTTAAAATCTAAGTGTACCAAAGTGTATCTGCTGAGCAAGTATGGTGCGGCTCAGCAGTTATTTGGCCTTTTGGTCAATGTAAATCAAGTGTTTCGAAAAATCAATCATTGAATTGAATATTGTATTTATGTATAATAGGCATGCAAAAAATTTACAGTTATTCGACGGTAGTTTGGTTTGGTTTGGTTTAATTTGGGTGATAAAGAAATATTACTCTATAAATAAAACTCAACAACTCTTTTGAAGTGTAAAACATTCAACAGTAGTGGAGGGGCTCATTGTCCCAAAACACTATTGCCACGTTTTAATTTATCTAAACAAACAGAATCCTTTTGGGGGTTTGCCTCTCTGATTTCCCCCACCCTTCTCATCATATCGTTATCTGCATGCTATCGACCACCACCCTACACTTGCAAGTTATGCTCTCCCAGTAAGTTACCTTTATACTCTCTCTCTTCTCTCTCTCTCTATAATTCTGCTAGGTTCTGTACTGTACGTGGTGGCATGGGCAGTACGTACAACTTCACACCCACGTAAACCAGAGATAAATAGTTACAATACAGAGGGGAGAGGAGAGGAGAGAGAATGAGTGAACTGCATCTGTACGTACAGCTTTACACCCACTAGCTCACGTTAAAGTAAAACCAAAAAAAAAAAAAGAAATTTAAGCAAAGGGTGGTATTTTGTTTTGGTTTTTTGGTGGGTAAATATTATATATATATATTCCAAAAACTGATGGGTGTTGATTGTTGAAGAGTTGAAGTACATAGATAAGGAGAATGCAGGTGGGGTGAAGGGTTAACTACGTGAAGAAGGACCAAGTAACCAGCTATTTCTACTGTGTATTGTATATGTATATATATATATATATATATATATATATATATATACACGCTAAGAAGCTAGCTAAGCAGCTAGCTTCATTCGTTGAAGGAGACTTTTACAACACCCTATGTAATCCCGTCACGTCACTTCTTTACTTGTTTAACAACTGCTCAGTGCTAGCTGAGGATCCAATTATGAAATCCTTTCTCTGTTTTCTTTTTTTCTTTTTTAATAAAAATTTTAAGTGTAATTATATTTGTTGAGAATAAACATGTATTGATATCATTAATTATATTTAATGATATTTTTAACATTATAAACAGACAAATGAATTTGAGAGTGTCGGCTACCTTCTCATAAAGTCACTTGATTATTGTATCAAAGACTTGAATTTGAGTCTTGCCTTCATCATGGGTGGAGGGAATTACTTTTTCCGAGCTCATAAGTCCAATAAATTTTTTGACAAAAGAAATAAAAAAATAAAAAATAAAAATTTCAATGACTTCATGGTATACAATTTCACCACATGATATAAAGTTCTGAACTTCACGACTTTTAGATAATTTTTTCTTTTTCTTCTCAGGAGGAGTTACAAGATTATCTGAAAAATATATACATATAGAAAAATATTCTAGTGAGCATATGCGTACTTTAAGCTAAGGTAAGTAAAGAACACAAATCCTTGGATTGAAATCTTGAGATAAATCTTCCATTAAGTGAATGAGAATCCAAGGGCTTGTATTATTTGCTGACTTTAGTTAAAGTGCACATATACTCACTAGATCACTTTTATATATATATATATATATAAATAAAATTAGGTTTTAAATTGATCACACAAAAACTTGTGGTATTCCTTTCCCCACGTGTTATTCCTTTCCCCACGGGCAACAATTTGTTTTGAATCCTTCAGTACACTTTTTTCAAATATCATACACATCTGGTTTGACTTTTATGAATTTTGTCGAATTGTTCAATTTTTTATTTTTCTGAATTGTCAGTTGATATTTAGAAGGACCTGATTTCTTCAGTTTCAATTTATACAAAATTTTTAATTTTCTAAAGAACTCCCAAAATCCAAAATTTCCATAATTAAGGTAACCTAATTATTTCCCTTCTTATCCTTAATTAAATCAAGGCATCTTATAAATCCAAAGTCACTCTAGGACAAATTTAAGAGCATGCCCGGGGCATCAATCGTACGTTGGCAGTTGATGCATCAAATCTCATGACCACGTAATAAAGCAATCTTTATAATAACGCTCTTATTTCTCTTTTACATCAGCTCATTTAATCTGGACCGTTGAAAGAAAAACCAACAACTAAGTGTAAATCCATATATATATATATATATATATATATAATATATACAGAAGCGCTAATATAAGGTGCACCCGATGCTTCTTGCATCAGGTGTCCTCTTATAGAGTCATTTGCGGTGTAAATTTTAGAAAACTGACCGTTGGATTAGATACTCCAATAATGTATGTCATGCCTGCCAAAAATCACAGTGATCCAACGGTTGGTTTTTGAAATATGTAACTTTGAAAAACTGTTACATTTTTGTTCTTTAAAATATTATCATGTTTTCACAGTCAGTTTTCTTATAAACCAACCGTTGGATCACTGTGATTTTTTGTAGACATAACATATATGATTAGGGTATCTAATCCAACGGTCAGTTTTCTAAAATCTGCACCGCAAGTGGCTATACAAGAGGGCACCTGATGCTAGAAGCATCAGGTGCACCTGATATTCGCACTTCTATGTATATATATATATATAAATGCAAATAATCCAAGAGGAAGTAGACTATCTAGAGAGTCTCATTGATTTTATAATTTATAGTAATTAATAATTGCTAATAGATAGAGATGCAATTAACAATGAAGTGATAATCATAGAAGGTTGGCCGGCAAATCCTTAGCCTCTTGTGTTTGGACTACTCATATACACAAATAAAATTGATGCTTTTCTTTTCCCCTAATGGACTCAAAAATTGGAAAAATTCTAAATCTCAGCTCCAAAATATTTTCCTTCCCTTCAGCTGTGAGAAATTTGTTTCGTAACATATAATGGTTAATTTTGCATACTACTGGATTTAATATGTTATATGAATAATACTGTATATCGTTACATACAAAGAAGAAACTGAAATATATAGCCTTGGAAATTCAATAGGTGGTTTTGAAAATTCACAGTGATACTTTGTAACAGTGGATAGCATTTTTTCAATTCACATGCATCATCGATGATCAATATCGGAACAGTACCATTAAGTTCACATTGATATATGCACCCATTCCCTATTGTATAATTATTTCAAAATCCTTGGCATCCTCTAGGCAGAGCTGGCTAGGATGCAGCATTAATATTCACTACATTCCAATTGATGTTTAGTCATCTTACAGAAAGGGACTCATCAGAAGGAGCCATAGATTCCATAAACTTAGTTTCAATATTTATGTCATTGTCAAAAGATCATTCATTATTAGGGTTTTCCTCTTTCTTGTCCTTGTTGTGAATACCTCCCTTTCAAATAATGACCTGCAAGTAATGTCCATGGTTAGCAATTCCTCCTCCATATATTCCCTATATCTATATCTATCAACATATCTATAGAACAAGCATGCATGCATGTGGTCACTACTCTATTGATCTGTAGGAAGACTGTGGGTCTCTGGATAGAGCCCCCCATCCTTTTTAACTCTGTTGGCTTTTTAGGTAAAATGACAAAGATGGACACTCTTGGAATTTTAAAATGTGCATGCCAACAGCTTGTTTTGACTAAAGATGAGTTTTTTTTCATTATATTTTCATTCATTTACAATATTATATTATATTATATATATATATATATACCATCAAACATTATAATAGCATTTAATTAGCAGGAAATTCAAGTAGTCCTTGTTGAATCAAGGAAGAAGCAAAATTCAAACATATGTTCCCACTTTCAGTGAGCCAGTGTATTTTTGTAGGTCCGTACCAACGCATATATACTTGTATGTTTGTATGTATCTATATTAAAGGCATATATGCTATTATAACATGCATTTTATGTAACTTTGGGCAGGGAGACTTGCTTTTAACTAATGTGGGATGTGTGTTTTGAGAAATCAATCCTTGTATTAGATACCCTTCTTAAGGACCTGTTTGGAAATTTTGAAAACTGGGTCTGACCAGTCCTGATCTCTTTCTGCTATATGATTTTTATGTAAACCTGCTTTCAGCTGGTTTGAAAAAAACTGTGTTTATGCCTTATTTTCTGGACATGATTGAACTGATTTGTAGAAAAAATGTACCTACCAAACAGTAGTGAATAAAAACCAGGTAGTCGTATCCTTAGCTGGCCAGGTTTTTAAGTTTGCCAAACAGCCCCTTGTGCATATCAAAAACCAAATAAATCCAACAGCAGGTTTTTCAAAATACCGACCGTTTTTTTACCGTGATGGTAAAAAATTGAAGAAATGGAAATTAGATTCAATTAATTGTCTTTTATTTTCAAATAGTGATAATTATATTGTCTATAATCCTATTCCTGTTTTTAATGTGGAAGACAAGTTTTGTTGGGGTTATACCAAGGAGTTTGATGTTAATCATCTTTTTAAGGATTGTTTCTTTGCTAGCTAGGAATGTCGATCTGGAATCATGTTGCCTCTAATTTGTCCTAATCCATGTGATTTTGATGGATCCTCTATTGATTGTCTAGAATTGATTGGTAATTCTGATTGTGATGTAATCACAGAAGTTACATAGTGTATTTGGAATCATAGAAATCAGGTTCTATTTCAAGGATTCTCACCTGACCCTTCGGAAGAGCCTGTTTGCATTATTTATTTAGGCACCGTTTGGATTTGTTTTTTATAAGTACTTATTTGTTTTTTTAAAAATTTGTAATATGTAATCTCTTAGAAAAATTTTTAAAAAGCAAATAAGTACTTATGAAAAACAAATCCAAACGGTGCCTTATTTTTCTAAAATTACTTTTGGAGTTCAAAATTTCACTTGATCTAAGAAATGAGATCCTTGAGGAATGTCTTGCTTTTTGTTAATAGCTATGGAATTGGGTAAATATATGAAGTTGCTCCACGTGGAAGGAGATTCTCATATTCTTATCAACAATGCTGTTTTTTACATACGAGAAGGGCCATTTCTTCATAATCAGATTCAATTAACAATGTTTAGTTAGCATGGGCCATTCCCAAACAAAAAACAAAACAAAATCTTTCTGAATTCGATCAAATCAGACATGAACGTAGAAAGAGGAGAACGTACTACTACTACCTTAAAAAGAGTTGAGAGTTTAATATTTATTCAGTGCAAATTAAAGGGGGGGTGAGTTCATAAGCCGAATCTAGATCGATCCCATTGCAACGAGCAGCTGCTGGAATTTGTCAGAACTTTGATTGCTTCCAACTATAAAACTCAATACCACAAATACAAGACACAACACACCTATACACTATTTTTGCCTTCCAACACGCACAATACAGATTTAAGACCCAAAAACATCTCATTTGACAGCTAGGAGCATAACATACAATTTCACGTTTGACCCATTTTCTTGAAAAAAAAAAAAAAAAAAAAAAAAAAAAAATAAAAAAAAAAAAATGGAATATTGGCAAATTTTAAACCCCAAAAAAAAAATGTAAAAAGATGAGGCCCCCATTACCCCCCCCCCAAAGGACCAAAAAAAAAAAAAAAAAAAAAAAAAAAGGCATAGTAGCTGCATATGATCTTCATTGTCTCATGGGAGTTGCTATTACGGCCATTTGATGCATTAATCAATGGCAATTATGAGAAAACCAACTGATACGTACATGAGGAGGACAGGGTAGAGCGCAAGGGCTTTTCTCCTTGGGTTGACAGCTGAACTCATAAATGGGTAAGCAGCCCAGGAACTCCAAGCCAACGTCACGCCCACCACAATCACCTTCACTACCACATTGTCTTTCAACATGCAGATTAGGGCTCCAATGTCCAAAGGAAATAGGCAGTAACCCAGAAGACTCAGACTCTGGAAGAATATTATATGCCCACCCTGAAACAATGAATGTGAATAACCTCAATCAAACCAAAAGGTCAACTGTTTGGTATTATGCATGCTTTAAAGTTCTAAAAATTGAGACCTAACAATGTCTTGAGTAATGTCAAATTTTATTCTTCTATTCAGAAGTCAGAACCACAGTTTTTGACAATGTCAGGAAAAAAGAAGAAGAAGAAAGGAACCACAAATTTCGGACAATTTCAAAAATCAATTTCCACCAGGGTCCAAATTGATTCCTCAGCCAAAAATGTATAACCTTGTATACAAGCATGTATGTTCATGAGAGAGAGAGAGATTTCCACCAGGGTCCAAATTGATTCCTTAGCCAAAATGTATAACTTTATATACAAGCATGTATGTGCATGAGAGAGAGAGAGAGAGAGAGAGAGAGAGAGGGTTACCAGGAGCAGCACATTCAAAGTCAGAATTATGGCACCAGCTGCAAGTAGAGCAAATGCAACAGCAAAAACCTCGGACTGGAAGAAGATTAAAGAAATGAAAAGCTGTTAGCACAGAACTCACTCCAAATAACTAGATTTTCTATTTAAAAAAATAAAATATTATATGTAATTATAAGTACATGGGCGGAGCATGCCTCCTCAAAGATTAGTAGAGGAAAAGGGAAGAAAGAACATGATCTTTGGTTCAAAGTATAATTATCCATGTCTGTTATACAAGAATAACAAGGTATATCATCATGTTGTTTTCATGAGAAATTTAATTAAGTATCATCAAAATTGTAAAAGGAAAATATTGTTATGCAAAAATGAAATGGGTAGTACCATTAGGAGAGTTTCAAAAGTTCTTTAAGAAGTTGGCATCTATATATCAGACTTCGAAATGTGTGTAATGCAAGAGTTTGTCTAGGTGTTGTATTCATCAACTCTTCAAAACTTGAGAACAGGGGAATGACAAAATTATCAAAGTACAAAAAGCTTCTGCTTATACACTCAGGGGTCAAGGAAATGCTTATGCAACACAGCACATTTGACAGAGGTACTACACTTTGATACATTCATGTAACAGAGGAACAGATTAAGAAAGTATCCTATGGAACTTTTAGTTAACTGGAATTATGTTCCTCTCTTCCTTTGCACACACCCACTGGATACATCTCTGACAGTAGGTGTGCCAGTCACATATCGCCCGCGCATACCCAGTCATGTTTTGCCCACACATGTACTTGGAGCATCTATATAATATATAGCTTAGTATTGCAAATCTTATCAACCAGAAATGTTACATCTAAGAGCGAAATACTGGTGTAGGCAAAATAATAATCTCAAACAAAGCGCGAATCAGGATTTAACAGAAGGTAGGATAGGCAGCCTAACTCCTTTTCAATTTATAACTATAATTCAATTCTGTGCTCTGTCAAGGTTTAGAACAGTCCTCAAATAAACAAATATGAAATCCCACTGGAAAAAATAAAGATAAATAAATCATGCAATATCTGAACTTTGTAAGTGATCAAACCAAAACAAAAGAAAGATGAATAAGAGGAAAGCATTTCTCAAATCATATGGCTTAAGTGTAACTCCATAAATATCAAGTTAATGCAAGTTCCATATCTCAAAAAAACTAATTCACCTATGTGCATGGATGTGTTTGACGTTCATTGTCACATCTGAACCTCCCTAAAAAGGACCCTAATCCTTAATCAAATACACACACACACACACACACACATCAATTCATTTGTTTAGTTTAGTTTTATTTTTATTTTTATTATTATTATTTTTCTTTGGTAGAGTAAAGAAACACCACCACAAGGAATATCTGGCAGTCAAATCTTCCCAAAGGGGATAGGCATAATCTCCAAAGGAATATTAGACACCCAAATATTATTGCATTTTAACTAATGGCCTTTATTGGCCAAAAAGTTCACTTCTATTACCTTCTCTATAGAAATGATTAAACTTGACATTCCTATTATTCTCCATAATGATATTAATGCATTCATTGACCACACTATTCAGGCTCCATGGAGACCTATCAAGATTACTCACACCATATATAAGAGCATCTTCAATGCAAAAGCCAAATTTGAGGTGCCAAAGCCAAATTTGGCACCCCAAATGGCACTAGTTGATGCCAAATCCTAATTATAGCACTAAGGTGCTCCAATGCATAAGTGCTAAATTTTGACACTTCCCATCTATTTGACATATTTACCCTCATGCTCCAACTAACTTCCAACTACTTTTCAAAATTTATTTACAAGAACATATTAAACATTTTTTATTCCTCGTAATGAAAAAAAAAAAAAATTTTAAATAATTAATTAATTTTTTATCTTAATTTAATAATTTGAAATTTTAATTTTCACATAAAATTAACTAAAATACTACTATTCTAATTATCATTTATCATTGATTAATTTTAATTGAAGGAAGGAATTTAATTACACTAAATTTAAATTATGGGTCACGTTCCCCTTACTATTTTTTTTACCATTATTCCTACCATTCGTTTCAAAACACCAATGTCAGTTTAATATTTTGAGAAACCGACCTTTGGATTATATATTTTTTTTATGTATATCATGTATGCCAAAAATCACAGTGATCCAACGGTTGGTTTCTGAATTATGTCACTGTGAAAAATTATTATAACTAAAAACATTGCAGTTTTTTACAGTTAGATTTTTTAAAATCTGACCGTTGGATCAACGTGATTTTTGGCATGTATGACTTGTACAAGAAGAGTATCTAATCTAACGATCGATTTCTCAAAATAGTCAACCAATATTGGTAATTTAAAAATGGATGGTATAAATAATGGTAAAAGCTAGGGGCGTGCAAAAACCCGCCCAACCCGCTGTATCCGCCCGACCCCAACCGAACCAATTCACAACCCACGGTTACATATCTCATGGCGGGTGGATGAGATAGAAATTCTATGAGTCGGGTTGGTTGGTGGGTTTCAATACCAAAACCCGCTCTAGACCCGCCACCCGCCAACATTTATATATAAATATATTTATATATATGAATAATAAATTTACATAAAATGATTTAAGATACTTGTTATAAATTAAAAAAGAAAAAATACATATTAGCAAAGTTAGAAAGCAAAAACCATAAGGCCAAAATCAAAATACATGCTATAAATTTATAGCTATTTCTTTGCCATCATATTGCTTTGTAAAATGTTGGATAGATCTTCCAATGCATTTAAATATTATGTTATAAAGTGGTGATGTGTTTGTTCTTCATCATATTTAATGTTCAAATGCGAGTGGAATCATATCGATATACTCATGAAATGTCTCTCTTTCTACTTTGTTTATTATCTTTTCCAATTGATAAGCATTCTTCATCTCTTTAGCTTAGAGAGTTCCTGTAAATTTTGAGCAGAATTTCATTCCATTGTCAAATATACTCACCTTATTTTATATGAATTTTTCCCCCTAATTCTTCTTTCTTATTTATATTAATATGTATATACTTTCAATTTATGTGCCTTACATCATTTTTATAATTTTCATATATATGTTTTAACTAGTTTATGGAGGAGTCCCATGAGAATTATAGTTTAATCATTAAATAACACAAAATTGTATTGTTAGATAAGAATTTGAGGTGTTTTTGCTTGTTCAAATGAGTTTAGAGATTTTAGGTGTCTATGAAAAAATTTATTATTGATTAACCCGCCCAATCCACCCACCTGCCGGTTGAAATCCACCAATTTTTTCAACCAACCGGCCGGTTATTAAGGTGTGTGGGTTGATTGGCGGTTAGAAAGATTAGCCACCCGCTAAGGGCGGGTTGGTTGGCAGTTTTACCCTCCACCAGCCCCCAACCGACCCACGCACAATCCTAGAAAAAGCAACCTGTCACTTAAATTATATATATAAACCCTACTTTCTCTTACGTCATTTCCCCACTCGTATAGCCCTAGCCTCACAAACCCGAACACAGAGGACTCCAGCTCAACTCATCAAGATCAATGGATGCCCAATCGAGCTCATCAAACCCGAAATCCTCCGCTACAAGGCCTACAAGCCCATCCTCCTTCTCGGCCGTCACCGCTTTGCCGGTGTCGACATGTGCATCCGAATCAAGGGCGGTGGCCACACTTCTCAGATCTACACCATTCGCTAGAGCATAGCCAAAGCCCTTGTTGCCTTCTACCAGAAGTACGTGGACGAGAAGAGCAAGAAGGAGATCAATGATATTTTGGTCAGGTACGATCGAACCCTTCTCGTTGTTGATCCATTTGTTTTCCTTGATTTTCTTGAATTTTCTTGGCTGCCAAACACATTTTTTTGGAGGTATTTTGTCATTTTGGAAGTTAGGGTAGTTAGAGTGGTGGGAAAGTTGATGTGGCTCAAATGGCAGCTGCCATTCCAAATCCTAAATTTGGTAGCTTGGGCTGCCAAAGCCAAATTTGGCATGAGCAATGGCAGCTGCATTGGAGTAGTTGTTTTGGGTGCCAAGTGCCAAATTTGGCTTTGGCAGCTCATTTGGCACCTCCATTGGAGATACTCTAACTAACTAAGCATCTCCTTCAATCCAAATATTCCTATAATTTAGATCTTTAGCAAATATAAGCCTATTCCTAAGAGCAATAACCTCCTTCTCCCACGTACACAATGTCATGAAATGTACTCAATTTGTAGTTTAGTACAAAGAATCATCCCTTTTTTTTCACATATTTATCACATAGGCAACCATCTCAATGACAACAAACCTCAGTCCGTCCAAGGAAGGGAGTTACAATATCAATCAAACCTTTTAACAAATCCAGGTCATGTAAGGCTAATTGGGTATACAAACATCAAGTTACTACCACTCGTGAGTCACAGACTCACAATCAAGAATTCTTACATTATTACATATTTACATTAGAAGGGACATGGAACAAGGTACTCAAAACCATGTATAAAAATGATAGGAGAAAATGAATTTGTTTTCCCATGAAGTTCAAATAAAGTTGGCTTTCCTAAAAATCAATCCATTGCATGAAAAAATGCAGTGATTTCAACAGTGCTAACTACATTGACTTCACTCATACCGCCACCACTACTGCAACGACGACGATGCCAACAACAACAATCAGTAGTCCATCTCAACTTTTGCACATTAGCTAAACAAACCCTACTCCACAATCTAGCCCAATCAATAGCCATGTCTTCAATGTGAACATCAAATTGTAATCTATAGTAATTCATACCCTTTTATGCTATCCTACTCTTATTTGCGTAGTAACTGGTCGCCATGTCTGACCTGATTGAAGAACAGATGTCAGACAACATATTCTGTTTGAACTCAAATTTCTAGGTCGAATTGCCAGTTCTGCCCTAGAAAACAAAATTTTCAAAAAAAATAAAATTATATCATTAAAAAGGAATGCCCGAGAAGTGTATCATTAAGTGCCGCAATAAAAAAGCCATGTCAAGGTAAAACAGGTTAATCTCCATGAAAGTTTGACAGTGGAAACACTTGAGAATGTTTTCTATAAACACCAAAAAGACACCATGTTAACACTATATGACATTCCAACACATCCACATTCCCCATACATCTTAAGAAATTCTTCAAATTTGCTGCTCCTATATGAACCTTAAAGTAACGAATAGAGTGAGTTTCCACTAATTATGACCTTGAGTACCCTAAACCAATGAAATTCAACAATTGAAATCATCACTGATGCTAGAAGGCAGTATCCACGACATGCCAAGCTTCAACAGAAACTGCTCCCGTGAGAGTACCTAATGAGAGTAGACTTTCCACTTTCAACAAGAACCTCAATTTCAAAATACAAAGCTCAAACTCTTAGTTTTGCAACCCAAATACAGAGTAACTGAATGCTGACTACCTCATCAAAACAAACCTTTTTTTTAAAGTTTAGTTTGCATCCAATAAGAAATTTCAAAATATTGCAAAGTTCATTTTTAAAACCACAACTGAGACCAAAACATCATCGAAAGTACAACATTGTTTGCAAACCAGACATGAGTAACTGAGTTAGCTCCTAGGCTAACAAGGTACCTACTCTAACCTTGATCCCACCTCAAGGTGAGGGAACTCCTTCCCAAACCTGCCACAAACATGACAAGGGGAAGGATGGGGCGAGGCATGGAAAGAAAGAAAACAAAGACTTCAAAAATCTCATTTCCTGAATCCCATGTCAAATAATTAAGCAAAGGGAGAAAGTTACCTTACTTATTTAAGAACCCCCACCCCCACTCTTTTCTTCAAATGCATATTTAAGTGATTGGTCCAAATTTATAGATCAATTTAAAGTACTCTAAACTTTCCAATTGATTGATTCTTTATACTCTTTCTCTCACCCCTCTCAAGGCCCACTTTGGCAGGACTAACACTAGGTAGTGGCTTTCTTTAATAGTATGATTTTAGAAGCCTAGAATAAAATTAAAAATTAACATATCTAATCATTTTTAAAGGAAATAAATTCTCAATTACATGATGGAATAGTTTTAGAATTAGGATTCTTTTAGAATTTTCATATGGCCCTTTCTAATTGGCTCATTAGTTTAAAAATGTTCTCTCTTTTTATCAAAATTATCACAAGTGTGCGGGAAAAAAGAGAGAAAAAAATAATAATAATAAAGGGCCACTGAAAAGACCTAATCAATAAGGCATGTGGGCATATTTTGCATACTCAAGCCTCAACTATGATACATTAAGTACAAAGAAACGTAAAATGCCTCATTTGTTATTTCTTTCTCTTTTTCTTCTAGCTTTGTACATCACTTAGCATTTATTAATAAGATCAAATTCCATTTCTTTGATCTGTGAATCCTAGATTTGAGTAAGGTGAGCATGGCCTATTTCGATTGACTTGAATTGGTCCAAGTCCAGGCCAATTTAAAAATTTACAAAGCTTTACATAGGGGTTCTAAACTATCCAACATGGACACTAAACTAACTTTCCCATAAAACACGGTTTAATATGAATAACAATGTACTCTGAAGGCCTATGACATTTTATTATTGTTCAAAACTTAATGAAAAACTTCTTCAACCAATCTAAGCCAAAGTCACTCTTCAAACACCATTTGTGGATGGAGCCCTTCCTCTCTTCACCGTTGCCTAAGCTTCTTTATTTAAATTTACCTTATTCAGCAAAAATAATTATGGTTGTATGTTACGCCAATGCTGATGTTTTCTATCAACCTATACCCTTTGTGCAATTTTGCTAATTGAGTACATGACAGAATCTTCAACACTCCCTTCGACCTTTAACAAAATTCTATATCCATCTCTTATGTTTCCATTCCATTTCTTCTTGCGAGCTGTATATGGAAAACATAGGTGGAATGAAAATCAATTCTTCTAATATAGTCACGACATCTTCTAGAAGTATTTGGCGCTATCACAACACCACGCCATTGCAAACTCAGGAATGACATCCCTAGCCTCATTATCATCTTGAAACAGTTCCATACTCCCTATCAGTTTTTCAAAACTCCTTGAAAATACTGTTCGATGCTTTCTTTTTAATCTTCCTTTAAAAGCATAAGTATAAGAGGTGTTAATAATATCATCAACTTTCATTACCATTAACTAACAATTGCTTACTACCTAATTTCTTCACAACTATCACATTGTAAAGTATAAACCATATGTAACTATATTATTCCTACCATATTCATATAACTGCCCTCACCTACATCACACCAACCTCTACATTCCACTTTGCATTCAAAAGATACATCGTACCAGTTGTTCCCCTTCATTATATGACTTAACTTCCATTTACTCGTTAAATTTGTACGCTTAAAGAGGCTTGAAAACTAATTCTTCCACTGATCTTCTTCCTTCACTGTGCCCATCCAGTTCGGCATGAAAAGGCCATTGCTTAATTTTAGTTGCAACAATGCACTGTGTAGCAGGTTGCTAGGTGGGTATAAACAGTTCTTGCTCACTTTCCACTGCAGTTGGGTTCCATCAAATCTCTCCCCAATTCAACCCACTTTCTTTCAAGCCTTCCTCTAGTAATTATAGTGCATGCAACCTGAACTAACTAATTCAATTCGCAACTCTGTTAAAACTCTTGCAACTTAAGATTTATTTATCCATTTCGCCAATTAACTACAACTCTACAAGTATTCAATGACGACAAGAACAAATCAGAGGTTAATAAACCACAAGATTAATGCTAACAAACATTTCCACAACAAACTAAACATAACTTTTTCAATTAAATTGGATTGTAGGATTACAAAATTATTATTAGAGGATACATAAAAGCATATATTTTAAGCAATTCAAAAAGCCGCACTAAAATGCTAATGAATAAAGTCCAACAACAATACATCCGCGAGACGCGTGCATATACATGCATGTGTGTGTGTGTTTCTGTATATATATATATATAGATATAGATAGGGGAAAAAAAGTCTATCTTTCTCACCTTCTTCACCGAGGCGGACCACGACAAAGTAAGACCGAGGAAGACAATGAAGAAAAAGGGTCCCCAAAGATCCCAATCCCTCAAAGCTTTCCCCGGGTCTTCGCGATATGGATTCGGAAACACCACAAGCTTCAAATTACTAACAATTCTAGACAGATCCCTCTTCACCGTATCCCACACCGGCTCCGTCAAAGTGTTTGGCGCCGGCCCGAACCCGGTCGCCACGACATTCGAAGCGGGTAACGGAGGCGGAGCGGAAACAGATGGAGGCTTCTGATAGGTTGGCGGAGGGAGATTGGATGGCATGAATGGCGATGAAGAAACTGGGATTGAGGCTCGTGGAGGACTCGGTGGTCTAGCTGGTAACACCGTGGCGGGACCCGATTGGACGCTGGCGTTGATGAGGTTCTCGATCTCGTCGATGTCTGATTGGGACGAAGGGTGGAGCGGTACGGTATCCCCGTGCGACATCTTCTCGGGAAAGTGTTTTCCTCGAGAAAGTAAAAAATCCGGGAAAATGAAGACTTGGATCTAGGGAAAATGTGTTCAGATCTGAGAAAAATAGAAGGGACGGATCAAAGATTGGATATGCGACGAAGAAGAAGAAACGAGAGAGAGAGAGAGAGAGTCAGGAAATGGAAATCAAGGGAGGTTTCACTAACAAAAACGTCGTTGCTAAGAAATGAAATGGACCGTAAAATCGAAAGGAGTAAAAACGCAGAAAAACGTGTGAAATATGGGGCAAATTTCGAATTCGGGTTTAATAATGGGTTTCGATTAAGAACCTTATGAATAAAAGGGGGCGAAAAAAAATATCATCATGGTTAGCGGACTCAAAACAGGTTATCAACCCGGTTAGAAGGATGGGCCACTCGTTGAATCATGGCCTCATGGGTTGATTAAACGAATCGTTTTATACTAATTCTTGGGCTTAGTCATTTATCACACACGCGATGTAACCCTTAATTTTTCGCAATCCCTTCCTCGGTAAAAAAATATAAATAAATAATCAATGATTTCATATTGGAGAATTAGTAGTCTAGCAATAAAAGAGTGAGTTGTATATTCCACACACTCAAGGTTCGAAACCAATCAAACTGCTTTGGCCAGCATTAATAGTTTGGGCGATGACCTCATGGGATAGTGACCTCGCGTAAAAGAGCGAGGATTAATCCGACTGTAACAATTCGAACACCTTGTTGCTTGGCAAAAAAATCAAATATAGAGATTTATTGGAGAGATGGAATTTGGCTACCAGTCTACCACCTTTGGTGCACAAGACTGAAATAGTTTGTAATTGGGAACTTTCTTTTGAAGGTAAAGTACTAAAAGATTATCCCACAAAATGGGATTGGGTCATATTCGGGATAAATCCCCCAAGTTATAGTAATTTCTGGTGCAAAGGAGAGCGTAAATTACAGGGAGTGAGTAAGTTACCCAAGGTAAACATGATTAAACAGGATCATCTATCCATCTTAAACTGAAAATAATGAACTAGTTAGTTAATCAAATAGCTTTAAATAGTTCTTTAAAAAGCATGGATTATCAAATTACTCAGGGTAGATTTCACTGCCCAACCAAAAAAACCTATAAAACTTTCATCAAATGAGATTATAAAGCTGAGAAAAATCCAGAGAGAACCATCAATTTTATCCCACATAATGTACCATTGATCATACAATTGAATTCAATAACAAAATGTTGTAGTGATATATTATCACTATAATATGAAAATTTTCAAAACTGGGTTCGATCTCCCAATGAACGCCTTCGTAACACATAAATCAATACACCCACTAAATCTTTCAAGTTTTCCAATATAATTCGGGTAGAACACAACCAGCCTCAGAGTTAAAAAAATTGTAATGAGAACAAACTAGTAAATGGAAGGGCTATATTCTATGTCAAGGCTTGAGAGCAAGGGCAAGACCAAACTTGGAGGCTGCATTGCTGGCCTTTGAATCATACTCTGCAGAAAAAGTTATCAGTGACTTAGGTCTCCATTCCCGCTGGCATAGTGCTGCAATGTTCCCTTTATCGGAATACCGCATTTTTATCATGGTGTAAGGATCGACTTTATGAGAGCTTCCAATGGTAAAACTGTTTTCATAGGTGGAAAATCTATGCGTCATTTCAGCGGCAACTGTAGTTCCATCATAGGGCTTCACGCAGTGAATGTACGATGCCTTCAATGTCTGTCCTTTGTCCATCCTACAAAGAAAGATAAATTCCACTTTCAGAGGGAATATGCATTGATATAGCAATAACATGCTGGCTCTTCCAAAAGTATAATTTTGAAAGTTTCTCATTTTTAAATTTCAACACTCAAGTCAACAATGCCTCTTGGATGATTGAACGAAAGTTAAAACATATAGTAAGTCCCATCATCACTTGGTAATCAATTTTCACCTTCCCCTAATGTTACTAAAGTTACATGCCATACATTCTGCCTTAAACTATCTCTGGAATTGCAATCTTAACCCACCATCATCATCATCATCTTCACCCCACCCAACACCCACCAAAAAAAAAAAAAAAACTCATTCTAAATAAATTAAATGGCTACTTCTAAATTACAGGAGAAAAGAAGGAAAAGTGGTTTTTACTTTGTGATTTGTGACATCTTTTATAAACAGTGACATAAATTCCTTAAAACAAATAGAAAACTAGTGAACACAAAGAATCAGTACTTAATATGATGAAGATACTATACGAAAAATTTAGGGTGTGTAAATCAATATCCTCCTAGATGTCTTTAATTACACTGTTAATTGCTGTGTTTCCTTTCTAATCAAAATTTAACACCACTGATCATGCCTTCCTCAGTTGCCGGATTACGTGGATATTTGCTACAGTATTTCGTTGCAACTATAGTCCTGGTACATCGTCTTTATCCATATTTACTCCAAACCTCCATAGACCGCTAAAAACTTAGGGTCTGTTTGGTTCATATTTAAAAAAAAAAAGCACTTTTGTTTTAGAAGATGCATTTTTTAATTTCGGGATGAAAACGGTGATGTGGCATTTTTATTTATTTCATTTTCTTATAAAAGATTTGAAAATGAAACCGCAGAAAACAACTTTTGAAGTTCCAGAAATGTTGATTAAAACAAAAGCTCTAGTAAGCTCTATTTTCATTAAAACAGTTCTAAAAAGCCATTGCCACCATTTTTGAAAATGAACTAGAACCATACATGCCCTGAACCTTGAGGTTTGCCTAACTACTGCATTTGTCTTATCCACTAGATGACATACTTAGAACATCATGATACCATTTGCTTGCCTAACCCCACCTTCTTGCACTCACAGTCATCCAACAAGTTGTATCTTGTATGATCAACCATGAAATCTGAAGTACTGGAATAATAGTACCCAAAAAAAGTACTGGAATAATTTAAAAACCAAGGATATCATAGTGAGGCGGTTTTAATCAAAACCATATTTATACACAAATCATAGACTCGATCTATTTTAGTGCACCTGATTGTAGGTGTTCCTAGAAGGTAGGGGATGCGGACACATCCTGATTATCAATGGGACCCTTTTCCAAGGAAATCCAACTTCATTAGCAGCATCACTTGAAATTTCTTGAGCTCCTATGTTTTTTATTCCCTATAGTACGAATTTCTCACAGTTGACTCCTCAATGGACTAAGGTCCAGTTTGCATTAGCTTTGCCCAAGATCACTTTTGGGCCCTGTTTGCATTAGCTTTGCCTAAAATCACTTTTGGAGAACTATGTCTTCACATATCTCTTTAGAGTTATGTCCAAACCATCTCTTCCCATATCAAAATTTTCATAATAAAAGTGATGATGGCAAAAGCTAAGGAGCCTAACTTTGGCCAACCACTCAAGTCGTCTAAAAGTAATTATTACCCCATCTCTTAAATCAAGTAGAATTTTGAGCTCCAAAAGTGATTCTAGGCAAAGATAATATAAACAGGGCTTAAATAAGTATCCTGGACTTCTTAGAAAAATATGGATGAACTGATGAGGAACAATTTCTAGCCAGAAGGAAGAGTGTAGGATGTTCCTACTGGTAGCAACATTATATGAAATCCGTCCAGTTATAAGGTAGAGGAATTTTCGACTTTAAGCTTGGGAGCTAAAGTTGCTTGTGATGAACATGTTTGCTGAATTCATTGATGGAGTGCTGAAGTTGCTTGTAACAGCATTCGAGAACTGTAAATCTTGCTTCTGAACTAGTCCAGAACTTATCAAAACAAGTAAAATGAGAATCAATTTGCACTGACATGTTATAGTCACTATGAATTTCCTAAACTTAATTCAAGAAATGTTATTGAAGATGAAACTACACTAAAGCTTATAGATGCATTTGTATTCAGCCAGGTTTGCCTCGGGTACTACAGTGAGTCACTGATGACTGACTGTTCAAGAAATCACCCAGGATTTTGACAAGAAGAACTTGAGAAGCCTACACTTGGAGATCCACCTAAAAACACACTTCAATGTCACTCAGATTATTTGTTTTGAAGGCCTTACAGAGACTCATTACCTAACCTCCATGACTTAAAAGACTCCTAACACAATTATACAGATTTCGAAGGACCTAGAAGCATCTAAAGACACCTGACAGACCTAAAACAAAACTAATACAGCCTTAATAATTTCCATACAAATTATTCATGAACATAAAAAGTAAAATTAAAAAGTAAAATAAAATGACAAAAGTTATTACAGAGAGATATTAAACCTTTTCAGACCAGAATCAATAAGGAAAATTTTTTTTGCTCACTAGGTATCAAAGTTCTAACAGAATTGAGTGAGGAAACATTAACTAAAACAATAACTACCCCAAATATAATAAATAGAACATTAATTAGATTCACAATGAAAATGAAGACCAAAATATCATTTTATAAACACGAACCTTATTGCCCTTCTATGGAGAACTGTGCATTACAAATTATCAAATACTGCTTCAAAGAAACTGTAAAATAAAGAGTATTGCTACAATGTATGAAATTCAACCCACAAACAATATCAATCCCGATTAATACACAAAGGACACTCCTATTTCACATTTTTCCTGTGCTGGACTAATTTATACTTGTGCATATTGCATACTTTTAAATCATTAACACGTGTGTTGCAGTTCAGTTTGTATGGTTGTGTAAGACATCAATTTTTGTCAAATGCAGGAAATGTCCTTACATAGGTCTCAATCATGTCATAGTATGTACAAAGCTTTAGTTATTTTTTTATGGGAATGAATATTAATTTTCAAAGCACACAACACACATACAAAATTCTAAAACAGGAAAGACAGTAACCATTTTAGGCCAAAATAATGTCAATACTTACAGCAGAAGCGCCGCAGAGAAATCTGGCTGGTTAAAGCCAATCCCAGCATTGTACTTTGTGAATGAAGCAGAAGCAGTATCAAACCCAACTTCACCACCCAAACTGAGATCCTTGCTGCCAATTGCTGCTGAAAGCTCTAAAATAGGGGTTGGGTTCAAGCCAATACTGGAATCAATGGCTGCCTGATGATGAAGGTACTGCACATCCAGCTGAGGTATAATGCATAGAAATAATCAGATATTTGTTTCAGTATGCTCATATGTGTATTGATTCCTCGACCTAACTATTTTTATTTTATCTTTTTGATCAAGTAAAATTGTAATACTAAAAAAGAGTAATAGGGCAAAAATGCCCTTGTACATGTGAAGTATACAAGCCAACAGGCCCCAAAAAACAAAAGGCCAGAAACAACAAAAAGATGACAAATTGAAAAAATTACAGTTCAGACTCAAAAAAATCTGGAAAGATGTCCGGTCTCCAAAACAATCAGGCCTTTCCACACAAAAAATTTACTAACTTCTCTCCTAAGTATATCCAAAGGAAGCTCAATTCAAAAATCAAACTATACCAAACCATTACGAAGCCTCAATTCTAAAACCAAACTATACCAATTAATCAGATGGGGAAAAAAAAAAAAAGAAAAAAAAATCTGTTACAAAACAAAACAAAAACCCTGGGAAGTTTTATAACAAACTGTAACACATTCTTTTAACAATCTCCATGAAAATTCTGATAAGTTCCAAAGCTCAAAAGACTGGATGCTCCTACCAATTAGTTCTTTTTTACAGGTTCATTTGTTGACTAATAACAAGCAAGTAGATACAACTGAGCTGTTACACGTTATCACCTAAAAAGTATGGCTTAAGACATTGTATATGCAGGGGATATGAATCAGCAACCATAGCTTATAATTTACCAAATTACTACTTCATTTATAAGTTTCCATATTCAATAAAACTTTATGCTAGATGAAAATTGAAATTAAATATGCAATTACAAAAAAAAAAATACAATTATTTTTTGCACGTTAAACTGTCGTGTGTGCAGAGGTACATACACTTAGGAGTTAGGTCTGGACCTGCCACTCAATAAAGTCATCATAAGGGGCCTTGTAGGCGAACAAGAGCTAATGCTTTCAGTAATGTACTAATGTGTTTGTCAGCCGTATCATTTAGTCAGCCAACAAAATGCTACTCCCAGTGTCAAGGATTTCAGCTAAGACCTGGTGATGAGGGAAAAAAAAAAAAAAGCAGTGAAAACACTTTTTTTTTTCCTTATTCCTTTCTGTTCATCTTCTTCTCTTCCTCTTTTCCTACAACTGTCAGCATGGCAATTCTTTAATAACTAGACACGGGCTAGGCAAGGGCACAACAATATATGCATGTGCATATACGTACCACTAAAAAACTCTTTCTATAATGAAAAGAAAAGTGTATTCCAATGAGGCCACTGTATGTTAAGGAGAGTCCTCATCCTGCATGTGTGGTGGGATCGTCAAAGAAGTACTGACGAGGGGATGGCATGCCCATGCTACTTGTTCATTGTGCTGACCCTAAGGTGAGTGGGTCCATTAGTGCCAAAATTTTAAATCTATTTGTTTGATAACAAGCATTACAAGATATCAGTAAAGTCCTCTCCACACATATTAGTTGGTGAACCTACATAATATCTCCTTGATTTGCAACTGTTTATAGGAGACAATTATTAATGCTATTCTCAACAAACACAGACATAGTGAGAACACAGCCAAGGCACATCTAATACGTGTCTAATGTGTGCTGAAATAGTGTTTGTATTATGGACGCATATCTTATATACAAGTGTTTGTTCCACTCAAAATGTCCATTAAAATCGTTCGAATGCATTGCTTCATACATACATCTTAGTTCCAGCTGTTATTTCTTCAGCCAGATGGCCTCTATAGGGAGTTTCCGATAACACTTAAAGAGTCCTTGCCAAACTTTTATCTCCCAATATATTGCATGATAGTGCTGAGAAGTAAAACCATGATATGATGTGGAAGTTGGTAAAAGATAACAAGTCAAAAAAATTCAACCACCAATAGGCATGTAGAGGATATTCCAGTCTACTAGAAATTTCTAGAAGCAGAATGAATTACGATAAATGCAGATGGGACTTTTGCTACGAATCCTAATTGTGTAAGGACAAGAGGACTATTGAGGGATGATGCTGCGACCTAGATTGTGGTATTAACTAGGCACTTGGGTTCCACTATGGAAATTAATTTGTTACGGATTAGGCAAGGATAGAGATGGCATTGGGTTATAAGTAATTAGGTAAACTGACCCAACCTGGCCATATTGGGATGAGTTTGGGGAAGCTGTAACTGGGCGAGGGATGGGCTTGGGAATAAAAGTGAAAACATGAGTCAGCTACATGTTGGGGCAGGGTTTAAGACACCCTACTCCGATCCTGCCTCAGTAAGATATTACATATTATATGCCTTACATTTTCCTTAGCTTTAAACTAGTGGCAATGGTGTCCCTCTAACATATAAAGTTTGGTTGGTAGATGAAGAGTAACTTTCCAAATTAGGATATCCTTCTCTCCTCATGACCTTGTTGTTGCTGTTGGACGACTTCACCATCAAACATCGTGGCCTCCATTCACCCTGACGGCATCCAATCTTTTCAATGCTGGCCACCAATCAAAACCCTACACTCCTCACATGCCGCCCATCATTTGCAAGAAGCTATAAAGAAATTATCCTCAAATCTGATGCTGTAAACATTTTGAAATTGATTAAGGAGGGCCAAGAGGTCCCGACACCTTCAGAAATACTTATAGGGAGGTCAAATTGTGTGGCGATTTTTTTGGTCCGATGGGCACAAGGCAGTGTGCAAGGTTTGGGATGACCTCCGTTCTCAACTTAGGCCCCTTTCTCATTTGATTGAGTTTGTTCTCGCCAGCATAATGTGTGCTGTCAACATCCTCTTCATTATTTGCCATAAAACCATAAATAAAAAATAAATAAAAAATAAATAAAAATAAAGGCAGAAGAAAGATCTGATTAGTAGTTCATCTACCAAATCCTTTGGGAATCCATGGAATAGTTAGAATAGACATGATAATCTGTTTTAGGTTAATTGCATTTTGAGGTGGACCCATAAACTGGTTTTCAATTTGTGCATCCCCATCCTCATGTTCCCATTTCATAAATTTGCTGCCATATCTATATTATGCCAACCACAGATTAGTCCTACAGATAATTCCAGGAATCTGAATTTCTGTTAAACAGATATAAGTAGACATTTCTTTTCTATCTTTGTCAATTTAAGAACCTGGGTTGGGCTCTAAATTAGAAGGAGTAAAAAACATTGGCAGCTAGAACACATCATTGCAAGCAAGCAGATAAGTCTTTCAAATGAAAAAACATAAAAAACACACCACATCCAAATTAGTCATATGCAGCGTGTCCATTATCTTATTTTTCTACTCTAAGTTGCAATATACTGACCTTGCCAGACTTGTGATCTGGTATTTTGAAGCTAAATGCTGTTCTGGTACATGGCAAGATATCATTCACAGTAACTTTTGTAGAGACCTGCAAAATGGTAAGATATAGAAATTAACTGGGGTGTTTGAGACTATATAACACATAATGATATATGCCATAAGTGCAAATAATGGAGCATACAGCATGCATCCTCAAAACAACAGTGTAAGTATGAATTAAATGTAAACAGATACATGAAAAAGAAAAAGGGGGAAAACACACAAGAGTTGGTTGCAGTGGCAAGATCATCTCTTCTTACATTAGAATAGGTATCAACTTTCACATCCACAGTAGTATTTCCACTCTTGTACAGGGTACTTATGTCACCAACAAAAATCTGATCCTTCTTCAAACCTGTAGCTGTCAGTCCCTGCCGTACAAAATATAAGTTTGTAAAGAGGAAGATTAAACAAACTCACAAACTAGTTGGTAAAAAGTAAAAAAATCATTTAAAAGAATACAAACATCAAATATATTTTTGCAAGGGTTTTATCTGTTTACTGCCCAAATGTGTGTGAGTTTTGAACAATAGAAGTTTACAATCAAAAAGAAAGAAAAAAAAAAATGAAGTGAAGTTGGACCATACCATCCCAGTGGAGCTCAGCGTTGAAAGGGTAAACTTGTGATCGAAGTTGTAATCTTTGGTCAAGAGATCTGCATAAAAGCAAGCAATTTTTTTGACTGATTGAAATTGGTAGCACAAATCAAAATAGTTATAACCTTGATTTTTCTTGAGCATGTTTCTTCCACATATGCATAATATAAACCACTATCATCAGATGTAAGAAAATTTTATATTCCTAACTTCAGCTTGCATGTCCGGTGGTAACCACAACACTAAACGCTGACTACAGTGTATGACACAAAATAGCATTTTAACCACCAAAAAAAATTTATCACTCGAAGTCATTGTTATATCACAATATTTAAAAATTGTTGGCAAATCCTCAAATCCTACAATTCACACTGCAAATCCAACACTATCATTGTGGGATTTGACAAATTTCATAAACAATGCATCATGGAGGAAAAAAGCTCCCTTAACAAACACATACGCACTAATGAAAATTTATGAAGCTCTACTAAAAATGAAAGAAAATGGGGGAAAAAAGTGAAATGGTGTAAGGAATAATCATATGCAATAATGACATTGGAGGTCATCAACTTCTACAAGCCAAATGAAACTATTAATTTCTCACATGAATCTCTCAGACCTTTGGGTATGAACTTTACACAGGAAATACCTTTTGCCCCCTTGCCAATATCCAAAAATGGTGCTGGACCGTTGCCCATCTCTAATCAGAATGAAAAAAGTTCCAACCACACCCTGTGAAGCCACATTTGAGAAATATAAATGAGTTGTAGTTCACAAAAGAAGCCACCTGCTAAGCAGTGTGAAAATTAAAGACAAGAAAAAAAAAATCAAGCCTTAACAGCATGACGTATCAGCAAATTCTGTGTATATGTGTACATTAACATATATTGAAGTTTGTGAATGTGTCGTATTGTAAGTTAAAAGCCACCCAGTGGAATGTCGTCACTAAAGCAGATAAGTAACCTTTCTAGCATTGTCTGTTTACTTAAAGGAAATCTGTTAAGAGACTATGTTCTGTGGACTCTTCCCAAAAGGTGGCTTACTCATCTCAGTCACTCCACTAAGTTATGTGAAATAATTACATATCATCTTGTTTTCTCCACATAATCCCATTCAAAGAATCTAAATGAAAAACATATCATTATTGCATTCATTTAATGATCTTCTGTATAAAAATATAGCATTAACCTTGTTAGGGTTTTAGGGTTTTCGTATAAAATGTCCTTTTTTTAGGGCAGAATTTTTTAGGGCGGAATTTGGTCAAGAGATTATACCTGTTCTAGTCTTAAAAAAAAAAAAAAAAAAAAAAAATTGTCATGCCAAAAGTCCTTTTGGCATAATTTGGATAAAAATGTTCCTCCTTCCGGACCTTTCCCAAACAAACTTACCTTAGTAAAGGTCAACACCACCTACACTCCTTTCTATATTGTTTCTGCACTTTCGCTCTCTCCTATCCTCTCTCCATAAAAGTTTGGCGGAATACTTTGCCGGGGTCAAAGTTCACTACGTTAACGGACAAAGTTCACTACGTCGAAGCTGAAGTTCACTGCAACTACATAAAAGTTCACTACACTAGAACAAAAAAGTTCACTCCAATAAATTTTAGAGTTGCCTGTTGAGCAGAAAGATTTTATTGTTGGAATATGTTTTCCATTTGCAGATAAGTAAAGGCCAAAAAGACTCACTTGTCTTCATAGAAGGGCTCGTCCAAACAAATATGCACTTGATACACTGATGCTATGCAACCAAGATTTACTGTGTGAGTTCATACCTCTAAAACAAAGAATAATCATTTCCAATTCCAATATATATACTCAACTATTTGAAGGTCCGTTTAACCAAAAAATAAAAAACCCCTGATTGAAGGTCCAAAGAGCACAATCATGGCCTTTCCATGCACCTCCCCCTCCACAATCTTCCTAATCTTTACCCTCTGCTATGCTTTAAAGCTTCAGTGTTTGCTTTAACTTAGTCAAGGCATACATACGGTTATGGTTTCAAAAAAGGGTCCAATGCTGACAACCATATTAATACTCAGTCTCGTTCAAACATCTTCTTCAGCGACGGATCAAATTTGATATGATGGATTAGATTGCTAGCAATATCAAGATGAAGTGAGGAATGCCATATCGTAGAGAGAGAAAGTAAGAGTAGAGAGGGGGGTCACATAGAGGGAAAAAAAATATTCTAAAAAGAGATGTGGTAGTTCAAGGGTAAGAGCATCTCCAATGGGGGTGCTATATTAGTTGCCATTGCCAAATTTTGGCATTGCCACACAAATAACTTGCTCCAATGGGATGCCATTTGGAGTAAATTTTGGCAATGACTTGGTGCCAAATTTGGCACCTTAAATGGCACTTGCCATTTGTGCCATGTCATACTTTCTCTTCAAAGAGGTGAGAAATACCAAAATTTAGCATTGTTGCATTGGGCAAATAGGTGCCAAAATTTGGCATTGATGCCATTTGGGGTGCCAAATTTTGACTTTGGCACATCTAATTGCATGAATGCATTGGCGATGCTTGCCTTTTAAAAAAATTAAAAAGCATTTCAGGACATTTTGCAGCAAAAATATGGAAATTAGGACTTTTTGACATGAAAGAAAAATTAGGAGGACTTTGTGCATGATGCCCCATAAAAATAG